>CM035410.1:88057993-88077993 GCA_020310875.1 Ceratopteris richardii
ACAAGAACTTAAAGACATTTAAAAAGGACCAAGCAATTAAAAACAAGGAACATCAACGGTTAGAGGAAGTAAATTCATGAACCTTAGATCGAGCAAACATATAGGTAAGTCAGACCGACGAAGCCTTAGATCATCCGAAGCAAGTGTAGGAACTATTGCACGATCGTGGGCTCAATAATTGAATAGTAATTACCCCTACAAATTAAGCTCAGAAACGAGTGAATCAGAAATGGCATTTAGCATAGAAAGACCAGAAGGAGGGTCAAATGTAGCTTATTTAGAAAAACCTGAAGGACCCTATAGAACTCAATTAGAATTTCTTCGAACCAACCACTTAGGTGCTCGCATCTATGAGGATGGTTTGCGAAGACAAGTAGTACAAATGCACAACCCAGATCAACCCATTGGATTGGAACGTCTAGTGGTGAAATTTGAAAGAGACGCGTACATAGACAAGGAAGGAACGATGTACATCATAAGTACTCAGCCAAACAATACGAATGAGTTTGGCGTAATTCAGTTAGAGATGGAAGCTAAATCCCAAGGAAAAGAACCAGTAGGAGAAGAACCTAGAACACCTAGAGGGAAATCTACTGACACGAGTACTAGTTCCAGAATGGATCCCTCAGGACAACAGAAGCATGGAGTTGTTTGTGAATAAAGAAACTGACAAAGCATTTTGGAGGTACAAAACGGAACAACCTAGCGAGGTAGGCTCCATCATAATCTACGAGTTCAAGGACCCGGATACACCCAAAAAGGTGGTATACCTAGATGAAACTTCAGAAAGAGTATTTGTGGTACCTGACCATGCAAGAAATACCTACACATGGAGAGGTTAGTTGGTATTTCCTCCATCTCGAACAAACGTAAACACGAGTCAACAAGGGGCAGGAACATCCTCAGCCCACGTTAATCAGAGAGACAAGAATAGAGAGAAACTTGAAGTCAGCTTCAATGATCCCATAGGGAGAGATAGAACCATCGTAGACACCGATAGAGTGGATAGACAAAGAATGCCAGGTGGTAGAGATGATTTTCCTCTACCTAGACCACGTGAACACGCAAGAATATTGAGGCCCACTCAGTTAGTAAAATCCATGAAAATCTACTTCGATGGGATAGGAGATCCCTATGCCCATGTTGCAGAATTTAAGCAAGTGCTACGGGCAGAACAAGTAGAAGACATGTTCACGCAATATAATGCATTTGGACTAACGTTAAAGAACACCATTTTAACTTGGCTCCAAACATTGCAACAAAGGCAATTTAGAGAGATCCATCACTTTTTAGAGTCGTTCATCACTAAATTCTCTAAAAGTGGAATCAGACATGACACATCTTCGTTGATTCATAGTTTCAAACAGACCCCTCAGGAAACAGTTAGACTTGCAGGACGTAGGTTTAGACAATATGTGGAGAGATGTCCTATGCAAGAGCTACCCTCACAGGCCAAGCAAGTATCATTGTTTCTACATGGCTTGTTGAGCTCTAAACTATGCTCCTATGTGTACTTGAAGGAACCAAGAACGCTAGAGCAGTGTGTAAGGATTTGCATAGACATTGAGGACAACTTAGGAGATGAGTTGGAACTTTCAAAGGTCTATAAGGACTCACACTGTTCATCCCTAGCATCCATGAAATTGTCCAGCTCAATAGAAGATCTAGCAGAAAAAGTGGCCCAGAAACTAGGAGTTCCTAGTAAACAAATGCCAAGGTTAACAACAAACAAGCGTTGTTACACCTGTGGTGGTGATCATATGGCAAATGTGTGTCCCAATGCAACACAACCACAAGCCAACCCTAGTGGCCAATATTGTACAATTGAGAGAAGGTACACAAATCATACAGCTCAAGACTGCCCATACAACAAACAAACAATAAGACAGCGATCCGAACTCTAACAGTTTTGACTATACTCATGTAGATAGTCCACCCGCATACTACTCAGAGTCATCAGAACACGTGGAGACATATCAGTATGATAGTCCACCAGTGGAACGGAGTTGGGAGCCTGACTATGCTAACGTGATGTACACCAATCCTAATCCACGGCCCCAACTGAGACAACAAAGACCACAGGGCCCTAGAGGACCATGCTTTAGATGCCAAGGAGATCATTTCATAAAGGATTGTCCACATCCTCTGATAGCAGGACAATCTCAATATTATAACATACAAGGCTTTTGTGCCGATTGTGGTAAAGAGCACATAATCAAAGACTATCCTAAGAACCCTGTTAATGCTTCAAATTTGACACCGATCAACGTGATAGGTATTGTAAACAACGCAGATGGATCCAACCCTACATACGTGCCTATCCAAGCTATAACAAGAGCCCAGGTGCTCTTACAGAATCAACAGCTTAATCAGGAAAAAATAGCCGGAACTAGTGAAGTGGGAGAATCTAGCAGTAAGAAGACGAAATCTTGGAAAGATTCCAGAGAAAGGATTAAGAGAAAGTGGAGTAAAAGGATAACCGAGCTAGAAGGAAGTTTAAAAGAATCGAGAGCCAAAATCCTAGAGTTGAACCAAGAGAACCTAGCAGTAAGAAGACGAAATCTTGGAAAGATTCCAGAGAAAGGATTAAGAGAAAGTGGAGTAAAAGGATAACCGAGCTAGAAGGAAGTTTAAAAGAATCGAGAGCCAAAATCCTAGAGTTGAACCAAGAGAACCTAGCGCAAAAATCAGGATCAGTTTTAGCGGAACCCATACCAAAAAACCTAGACATGATGTTTCGTCCATATCAAGCCAGATTAAAAGAAGGACCCCAGATAGCTGAAATGAGTAAAAACTACCCTCGAGCTGATCTAGAAATTGAGAGAACTAAACTTTGCATGAAGATGGTAGAATTAGCACAAGCTATGTTTGAAGCCTCTAGATATCTAAATTGGAATAACATGGCAAAACCTGAATTACACTTTCAAGCATTAATGGAGAGGGTAGAACATTTGATTGATAGCAAGGAGAAAAAGAATCAGCATAGGAACCCTATTGCCTCAGAGACACAGGAAAGGAATGCACCATCCCTGTCTCAAGTACCCAATACAGAAAGTCAAGACAACCTGTCTTCCATACATAGGTACTCACATGAGTTTCTGAGAGAAATCCAAGAAGAGAAGTGGAGAAAAGAACAAGGAACTCATCCTCCTATTCAAGAAATAGATGACTTACAAGAACAATTTCCCCAAGACATTCCCTCTATTTACAATGATGTAGAGGAAGAGCAACTGAGTGAACACACAGGTTTTGAATCCAATTCTTTACAAGAATTACCTCAGTTCACAGGATGGGAAGACAAGTCTATTAGTATGAGAGCACCCATGATAATAGTGAGGAATGAAGAATCAGTGATTCCTAGAAACACGAAAGTGATCAAGAATACCAAAGTACAATGTAATCTCACTCTAGAGGAGTTGTTGAAGATTAAACCAGAACTGTGGAAACATGTAGCAAATCAATTCCATGAGCTTGCTACTACTCCCTCACAGATAGGATCACTCAAGAAGGTACCAGAGATACCTATAGAAAAGATCGGAGATGTAAGTGAAGGAGAGGAAGGTAACACTTATCTTCCAATAACCCATGAGGGCTACACCACGAAAGCCATCTTAGATTCAGGAGCCGGAGTAGCCATTGCTACCACCGCTTTATGGAAACGTTGGGGTAAGCCAGCACTCAGACCCACCAGGATGAAGCTACAAATGGTTGACGGACACATAGAGAAACCCTTAGGCTTAGTAGAAGGCATATCTCTCACCACTTGTGGTGTGGAGTTTGAGCATACTTTTGCCATTTGTGATTTTGCAAAAAATCATGCTTATGAGATGATTTTAGGACGACCATTCATGCGTCAGTTGCAAATTGTACAAGATTGGGGAACTAATTCTTTGTACTTGCAACATTTAGGTGTGACTACCAAAGTCAATCTTAAAGACTATTCACATCGAGATGTACCCCCAATACAATGGAATACCATCCATAAGACACCAGTAGAAACAGAATCAGTACACTCATTAGAGTCGGACCCCTCATGGTTGCACGAGGACACTCATTTATGGATGTGTAAAGTAGCAAAACAAGAGGAAGAGCGGTTAGAAGCGAGGACTTTAGGTTGAGAACAACATCCACGAACTCTTCAAGACCCAGCGTACGCACCTGTGGTATTTCCAGATGAGGAGTTTGAACCCCATGGTTGGGCAGAAATCCTAGCAACCATGGATGTAGCCATCAATGAAGAACAACGGACACCCCATTGTGACGAGGATGGCTATGACATCTCAGTTTTCACGATAGAGCCAATCATGTGTGATTCAATTTTGGAAGAATGTGAACCTAGCGCTGATGCATTTGAGGATGCGAGTGATTTTGACTTAGAGTCAATTATTATGGACTCACCCTTTGCATCAGAGGAAGAATACTTCTATGAAGTAGAAACTTACCCTCAGAGGCACGAAGAAATTACGAATGAGGTGAGATTAACCACACAAGTGACTGTTAAGAGTGAAGGTAAGAAAAGAAAGAAGAAAGAAACCATGTTAGAAGAAGAAGAATCCTTGTTTGAGGTTCTTGAGAACTTCAAGAAATATGAAATAGAAGACAACCGAATCATGATACGAATGCCTAATAGAAAATCTGAGATTAGAGAGGTATATGATAATCGAGAGAAAACCAAAAAAATAATAGTTGCCATAGAAGGAGAAGAAGAGAAATGTACCTACATAGGGCATGATTTGACCAATGAAGAAGAAGAAGAATTAGTTGCCCTATTTCGCGAATATAGAGATGTGTTCGCTTGGAGTTACAAAGATTTGAAAGGAGTAGATCCGGATATATGTTCCCATAGAATCCCTATGACTCCGGATGCAAAACCTACGAAACAAAAACCATACACCTACAATGATAACTACGCTGCGAAGATTAAAGAGGAGATAGATCGTTTGATAGAAGCAGGATTCATATACGAAATTGAGCATACCGAATGGGTATCCCCCATTGTGGTTGTGCCCAAGAAGAATGGAAAATTGCGCATGTGTATTAACCTTAAAAAAGTTAATCCGGCCACAATTAGAGACAGTTATCCTCTTCCTATCACGGAACACCTATTGGAAAGAGTCGCCTATAGAGTTAGTGAGCGATCGAGGAACTCACTTTCTAAACCAAGTCATTGAATATTTGTTACAGGATTTTATGGTGATTCACAAGAAATCTGCACCATATCATCCTCAGGCCAATGGTCAGGCTGAAAGCACTAACAAGATCCTTTGTAACGTACTGAAAAAACTCATGAACAACAAACGTTCAGATTGGGACAAACAGTTACACCACGCTTCATGGGCGTATCGAGTGGCCTACAAGACCGTACTCAATGCACCTCCCTTTCAGATGGTTTTTGGTCAGAATGTTGTGCTTCCTTTGGACTTCTTGATACCGACCCTTAAGGTTGCACAAGAACATCAGTGGACCGACCATGAATTATCAGCAAGACTAATGGACTTGGATTGATTAGGAGAAACCAGGCTGAGAGCAGCAGCAGGAATATACGCAGCAAAGGCGAAAGAAAGCATATTTTGATGCACATGTGAAAGATAAAGGTTTGAAAGAAGGAGATTTATTCCTAGTATATACACTGAAACAGCATGCACAGAAGTTAGAAAAGCGAGGTTATGGACCTATGATCATTAACGGACTCTCGACAAGTGGAGCAGTACAATTAGCCACCTTAGAAGGAGACATAATGCCTAATTACATTAGTGGTTGTAGAGTCAGGTTATACCAGGAACCTCTTACTGAGGATATGCTTAGATGACTCACATTGGCAAAGAAACGTAAGGAGGAAGAAAATAGAATACGAGTTGAAGCTCAGGCAGAAGCTATAGAACGCATTAAGCGCATGAAGCTAAGAAGACGAGGACTAGGGAGAGAACGATATAATCATCTGGAAACAACACCCAGATACCCCATGGCCATGTGTCGAGTAAAATCAAGCACTCATCCTAGCATAGTGGATAGGAGACCATTCATTACAGTCAGGCTAGAGCACGGCGACCCTTGCCAACAGCTCAGGGCTTTAATTGATTCATGTGCGATTAGATGGTCCCACTATAAGGACTCGGGAGTAGAAATGCGGCCAATTGAGGCATATCTCATAGGGCTATGAGGCATGGAAACCCCTTGCATGGGTGAGGTGGACCTTCCTATCCTCATACATGATGTTACCATGACAGCGAAGCTACTAGTGTGCCATGACGAGGACCTAATAGAACCCCTAATCCTTGGCCAAGATTGGCTATATGATCACTTAGTGGACCTAAATCTTAGACAAGGCTCCTTACAAATTGGAACCTTAGATCAAGAGCGAATGATACCGCTTGACTTCCCTAAAGGCATTCCGACTGAGGTTTGTAACCCTAGACCCTATGAACAGCATGCGAAGGAGGACCGGAAGATCTTTGGTCAGATGAGTCACGTTACGTCTACACCAACCCACACGGGCTTGGCGATGGACAATTGTCAATCAAAAGGATGTCAGGAGATTTTTCCTTGGGCTTCCCGCAAATTAGAAGGGGCAACCGCCCAACCGCTTGGACAAATGGGGACCATTAGCGGCCAAATGGGCACTATCAGCAGACAGATGGGGACGATCAGCAATCAGGTGGACTTCATCAACATCCACATGGGCAAAACACCCTACGGTGCCCATCCTTCCACACTTACTGTGGACTGGCCTAGATTAAAGATACAAAATGGAGCACTTCCTAATGGGCAGGTTTTGCAAGTGTTGGACCTCCCTTCTTTTCCAAAGCAAAGTGTCCATCCGACCTCTCAACCTCAACCACAAAGGAGTCAACCACAACGAAGGAACCCAGACCGATGACAATATCAGACGACACAAAGAAAGCAGCAGTATCAGTATCACAAAGCAAGCGGCACGAGACAAATATGGATGCCAAAAGGACAAAAACCACCGACAGTTCTCAATGATGTAGACAAGGATAAGAAGAAGTCAAGGCAGAAGCAGAGTCAATATTCAACATCTTTTCGACCTTCTTCTACGAGTACGAATATTCGATAGATTTGGATCGCCAAGAAGTACCTTACAAACCGACCACACCCACGCAGATTTGGGTACCCAAACAACGTATTAGAGCTCAACCCTCAATCCATGTAATATATACCCCTCAAAAATCTCTTCAACCCCCAATACCACCACACCTGATATCACCTTTTGTCCCTCAGCAGAAACATTCCACCCGCTCAGAAACTCTTAGGAAGTGGATACCGAAACATATCCAGCCGTCTTCTCCGACCCCCTTATCTAACATAACTCCCACCCCGACTAATCTACAACCTTGTAATAACTCATTCACGACTAAACCTTGTACAAATCCACACACTATAACCCACCATCAATTGTAATAACACCTCATCAAGAAATGTATGCATCATCTGAAGCATGTAGGTGTCTAGAGACTTGCATTAGTTTTGCAACAATCATTCCATAAACCACATCACAACACTCGGCTACAGGGGTTACACATCGGTTATGGAAAGGGATTGCGATCTCACTTTAATGGGATCATAATTAATTTCCATACTAATGTGTTAATCTTATGTAGCAGATCTACTACGCATTCGCATCATTCATCATGCAGGCAGAAGGACCATCAGAAGCTGGCCCTAGTGTACCCATGGCCAATATTGGAGAACTACTAGCGGAGCCCCATCCTACAGCTCAACCACCAGAATTTCAGGGATTTCCAGGACCTATGCCGATTGACGACCCTCCTAGGAGTTACACTGAGAAGATTCATTGCAATTCTCACTGGTTCCAAGGGCTAGCAAGAACATTGATAGATGCAAACTTTATCTTCGAGGCCAATTTGGCGTTTGATCACCGTACATGGAGCAAGTACCAATTTTTCTCAAGAGAGTTTGAAGGACTACAGAACACAGAAGACTTAACGCATGTTTGGGCAAGAGCAGGCTTTACAGAATATTTCAGTGATCCTTTGCCTAAACCCAATTTCTACCGATGTTTCTCCTTGGTAACCACTTTGACAGTTTCAGAGAACAAAGATTTGCCAGGAACCTTTATTTTGCCATCCTTAGTGAACGATCCGCCATGTAAGAGGTTTTATCTATCTAAAGATTTGATTAGAGCTGCTATTAAGATACATGGAACGCATACGCCGACAGAATGAGAAAGGCTGGTTCCATAGCCAATGAAACGTGGAGATGTTACTAAGTGGAAAGATATTTCAGCAATCACACCTGAGCTCTCTAAACCGTTGAGGATATGTATGTAGCATTTTGCTTTCCCCGCTCAAGATAGATTCACCATGCCCCACAAACGCATCTGGTTTGGCCTATATTTAGCATGTACTGGACCCCAGACAGTTGATCTAGCAAGCTGGATCATTGATCAGCTATACTTAGCACAACACAGATGGGAAAGAAAGAAGGTTATGAATGGATGCTGCACACTTACAAGAATTGTATATATGTGTTTGGCCTACGATTTACCTATCGAGCATGCAATGACAAGCGAGGAGTTGAAAGCATTCAAGGGAACAACAAAGAAAGCTAGGAAGGCCAGCAAAGCACGAGCAGGAAAGCATATGAGAGGAACTATTCCCTGCCTATAGGTTCCAGAATCACCGTCACCACAACCCTCCCCAGAATAGTCTCCTACACAAGCCCCTTCTCCTATACAACCCATTCGCATACGGTTATCACGACCTATCATTACAGCAGGCACTACCAGTGCAGTTACCTCACAGGCAACATCAGTTCAGGAACCTATCACCACTGCGGCAGAAGTTGTTGGAGGATAAACACTCCTATGTGCACAACAAAAGCAAATGAACCCTCCTAGGATCTTGAAATTTTTCAGACATAGGTTCTGTATTTTCTGAGTTTCTCTGAGTATATGCAAAGACTGAAAATGAAATTTTGCAGGCATAAACTAGACTTTAAGAGCTCTCAAATGAGAGTAAAATCACTCCATTTGGATACTGGATGATGCCTCAACCAGCTGCAACAAAACAGATAACTTGATCTCTTCACAGAGTATGAGCTAACTGGACAGACACTGTTCTGGACATTTCTCTGCACATGTGCAGGCACTGAACCTGAGACTTATACCAGACAAAGTAGAACTTATGAGCTTTCCAAGAAGACAAAAATCATTGCAAATGGATTCCGGATGAAGGAGAAACAACAATTACAAGACCGGGGGGTCTGCCAAAAACATCTAGATAGATAGAGTGTGTAAAAGTGAAATTTCTGCAAAATATGCAGAGAACAGCTAGTAGGGGGTGTGCTTAAGCAAGGGGGCAGCTTGGGCACGTATTTCCACGACTCTAAGTCATAATACAACTCATTAGAGGTTTTAAAGACCACCTACTAACCTCTTTAACCAATCAATAACATATACATGTCAAAAGTGAGGTCCAATCACATCAGAGGTGAGCTAAATCTTCTCTAATCAACTTCTTTCCATTATGGGCATAATTGGATGCCTCAAACTCGTGGAAATCAGCCTCCTTTGATTGTGGATGATGTGGAAGGTTCAATTTGGGGCATGTTCCCACACTCTTGAGCTTGAAAAACTTTCAACACTCCCCCTCAAGCTCAAGTCTTTTCCTTTGTTGCTTCAGCCTATGTCTCTTATGTTGATAGCTTCCTTGAATCCTCCAAGCTTTGTACCTTCAAGAAACTTTGTCATCATGTCTGCAACCTGCATTTTAGTGTTCACATACCTTATATCTAGCTCTTTTTCCATCACCTTTTCTCTAACGAAGTGGTAATGAACCTCTATGTGCTTGCTCCTTGCATGAAACATGGGATTGTTAGCTAGATAGATGCTTGAAATGTTGTCTCCATAAAGAGGAAACTCCTCCACTTCCACTTCCAAGTCCTTAAGTATCTTCTTAAGCCATAATAGCTCACATGTAGCCAATGCTAAACCTTTGTACTCAGCCTCTGTGGATGAAAGAGCAACAGTGGGTTGCTTCTTAGAGCTCCAAGAGATCACTTTTGTACCTATCATCAAAACATAACCTGATGTACTCCTTCGATCATCTTGCTACCTGCCCAATCAGCATCACTATATCCTTTGACACTTAGATCAGCATCATATGAGTAAAATAGACCTTGGTTGATGGTGTGCTTGATGTAACAAAGCACCTTTCTTGCCGCCATAAGATGATCATGAGTAGGTGCATGCAAAAATTGAGAGAGAACACCTACTACATATGCAAGATCAGGTCTAGTGAATGTAGCATAAATTAATGAACCAATTATGCTTCTATATAGTGTAATATCTTGTATAGCCTCTCCTTGACCTGCAACCAACTTTGTATTGGGCTCCATGGGCTGAGAAAGTGGCTTACAACCACTCATACCAAACCTGTATAGCACATCCAACAAGTATTTTCTGTGAATCAAGAAGATGCCATTGTGTGCATAGATTACCTCTATTCCCAAGAAGTACTTTAGTGTTCCAAGATCAGATATCTTGAACTCCTTCCCTAGCTTTGATTTGATATCTTTAATACCTGCAATATCACTTCCTGTGATGATCAAATCGTCCACATAGATGCATATGTATACCATCTTGTCTCCTTGCTTCTTCATGTAAAGTGATGGATCTGCAACACTTTCTTTGTATCCACAACTTGATAAATAATCCACTAACCTCTGATTCCAGGCCCTTGAGGCTTGCTTTAGTCCATATAGGGCTTTCCTTAGCTTGCAAACATGATTTGGGTACCTCATACTAGCAAATCCTTGAGGTTGGCTCATGTAGACTACTTCTTCAAGCTCTCCATTGAGGAAGGCATTCTTCACATCCAACTGATATAAGCTCCATTTCCTTGATGTGGCCACTGCAATCAAAGTCCTGATTGTTGGCATCTTGGCTACGGGGCTGAAATTTTGATCATAATCTATCCCGTAGCTTTGGGAGAAGCCTTTCGCCACCAACCTTGCTTTGTACCTAGCAATGGAACCATCTGAATTTCTTCTAATTTTGTAAACCCACTTATTACCTATCACCTTCATGCCTTCTTGAGCTGGTACCAAGCTCCAAGTATGGTTCTCATCAAGTGCTTTGAGCTCTTCCTTCATTGCCTCTTGCCATTCCTTGCAATCCTTAGCTTCTTCATAACTAGTTGGTTCTTTGTCCTTGATTACCTGAGTCATGTATGCATAATGCTTTGCAATGAAATTATCATATGTTAACCTTTGTACTGGATATCTTAGTCTTGAAGACCTTCTTTCACTTCCTTTTGGTGTGGTTGCCATCTTCTTTCTTTGTTTGGCCACTCCTGGAGTTTGAACTTCTTCTATCTCTTCATCTTCCAACATGCTCTCGTCCACATAGCTTCCTTCTTCAGCTGAAATCTTCTCTTTGCCTTTGACTTTGCTTTCTTCAGAGCTCGTCTCTCTTTCCCTAAGCCTTCCACTCCATGGTGAGGGTGTCCTTGTGTTGCATGAGTTGCTTGGACCACTCCAAGAGTAAAATGAGAGCTTACAACAATTACAAGACCGGGGGGTCTGCCAAAAACATCTAGATAGATAGAGTGTGTAAAAGTGAAATTTCTGCAAAATATGGGGAGAACAGCTTTCAAATGAGAGTAAAATCACTCCATTTGGATACTGGATGATGCCTCAACCAGCTGCAACAAAACAGATAACTTGATCTCTTCACAGAGTATGAGCTAACTAGACAGACACTGTTCTGGACATTTCTCTGCACATGTGCAGGCACTGAACCTGAGACTTATACCAGACAAAGTAGAACTTATAAGCTTTCCAAGAAGACAAAAATCATTGCAAATGGATTCCGGATGAAGGAGAAACAACAATTACAAGACCGGGGGGTCTGCCAAAAACATCTAGATAGATAGAGTGTGTAAAAGTGAAATTTCTGCAAAATATGCATAGAACAGCTAGTAGGGGGTGTGCTTAAGCAAGGGGGCAGCTTGGGCACGTATTTCCACGACTGTAAGTCATAATACAACTCATTAGAGGTTTTAAAGACCACCTACTAACCTCTTTAATCAATCAAAAACATATACATGTCAAAAGTGAAGTCCAATCACATCAAGAGGTGAGCTAAATCTTCTCTAATCAAATTCTTTCCATTATGGGCATGATTTGATGCCTCCAACTCGTGGAAATCAGCCTCCTTTGATTGTGGATGATGTGGAAGGTTCAATTTGGGGCATGTTCCCACACTCTTGAGCTTGAAAAACTTTCAACACTCCCCCTCAAGCTCAAGTCTTTTCCTTTGTTGCTTCAGCCTACGTCTCTTATGTTGATAGCTTCCTTGAATCCTCCAAGCTTTGTACCTTCAAGAAACTTTGTCATCATGTCTGCAACCTGCATTTTAGTGTTCACATACCTTATATCTAGCTCTTTTGCCATCACCTTTTCTCTAACGAAGTGGTAATGAACCTCTATGTGCTTGCTCCTTGCATGAAACATGGGATTGTTAGCTAGATAGATGCTTGAAATGTTGTCTCCATAAAGAGGAAACTCCTGCACTTTCACTTCCAAGTCCTTAAGTAGCTTCTTAAGCCATAATAGCTCACATGTAGCCAATGCTAAACCTCTGTACTCAGCCTCTGTGGATGAAAGAGCAACAGTGGTATCAGAGCTATAAGTGGAGTATCAAAGAGAGAAGAAGGAGCTACTGAAGTGAAGTGAAGACTTCATCAAATTTTGAAGGAAGGAAGCAAAGAACGGGCACGTCAACAACAAGGGGAAGCAAATACATCATCAAATCAAAGACGAAGCTTCATCAAGAGGAGTAGCTCTATTTTTTGAGGTAAAAGCCATCCTTTTCAACTTCATTGCATCAAGGGGGAGGTTCAAAAGAGTTAGGAGGCACCATGGCTGATCTCAATGCTCAGATTGAGAAGCTCGAAAAAGGAAACTACCAACCATGGCGATTTAGAATAAGCAATTTTTTTATGGGGAAAGGTTTGTGGGGACTTGTGAGTGGTGGAGAGCCAAAACCCTACATAGATGAGGTAAATCCAACCAATGACCAGAGAAGAGCAGTAAGAGAGTGGGATGAAAGGGACAAAAGGGTCATTTTCATTTTATCTCAGCATATTAGCAACTCTATGGTAGGGCATATTCAAGATTTGGATACATCGAAGAAGGTGTGGGAGTGCTTGGAGAGATTGTATTCAACCTCCACAAAAGCTAGAAAAATTCAGCTCAAGAATGAGCTAAATAATCTTAGGAAAAGCCCCTCTCAAGGTGCTAATGATTACATATTAAAGGTTAAAGAGCTTGCAGATGCACTAGGGTCAATCGGTTGTGCCCTAGATGATGACGATCTTGTCGCCCACACCCTAAATGGACTTAGGGATGATGAAAAATGGAGGGCTTTCACAACTTCAGTGTATGTAAGGGACTCTCTTCCTGATTTTGATCAACTAATCACTCTCATGGTGACAGAGGAGATGAACCTTGGTGGTCATAACGCCAAGGATAGCCAAGGGCAATTGTTGTATGCAGGTAGAGGAAGAGGAAGACACAACCGAGGTGCTTCAAGAGGAAGAGGAAGATATCAAAGTTACCAAGGAGGTCAAGGACAACAAGAAAATGCAGGTCAAAGAGGTGGAAGAGCCACAAATAGAGGAAGAGGTGCAAGATTTGGTGGAAGAGGACAAGCCACTTCAAATGGATGCTTTGTATTCGGTAAGCCCGGTCATTTTGCAAATGAATGCTATCATAGAGCTCAAAGACAAGGGAATCAAAACAACAACAACAATTATAGAGGGCAAGGTAATTATGCAAACACATCATCCAGCCAAGGGAATGATTATTTACTTGCCATGAGGTATGGTGAAGATACAACTCAAGCTAGTGAAGATGTATGGTATGTAGACAGTGGATGTAGCAATCATATGTCATGTCGAAAGGATTTTTTTAGTAATTTGCAGGTCCCAAAGCATCAAGGGCATGTGGAAACAGGTGATAACTCAGAACATATCATTCAACATGTGGGAGATATCAGTTTGGAAGGAAATCAAAGAGCACAGTGCTTATCAGAGGTATTACATGTCCCTACTATTACCAAAAACTTAATTTCGGTAGGCCAAATGGTAGAAAAAGGCTATCAAGTTAGGTTCAATGAAAGAGGATGTTTTGTTGAGGATCCAAGGGCAGGTTTCAAGCTCATAGCAAAAGGAAAAAAGCAAGGGAGAATGTTCACAATGGACATAAATCAGCCACACCATTCAATGTATGTCACATATGGAGACAAGAGGATAGCATATTTGGATCTATGGCATAAACGAATAGGTCACATCAACCTACAAAAGCTCAAGGACATGCAAAGGAGGAGCTTGGTAAGAGGCCTACCGAATTTTACATCTAAAATGTTGCATGAAATTTGTGTAGCTTGCCAACAAGGAAAACAATCAAGGCTGCCCTTCAAGAAGAGTACCTATGTAAGTGCAAATGTTTTAGACCTCATTCACACGGATGTTTGGGGTCCAACAAGAGAAGCATCCCTTGCTGGAAATAGGTATTTTGTAACCTTCATTGATGACTTTTCAAGGAAAGTGTGGTTGTATTGCATTAGAAACAAATCAGATGTGTTCCACTACTTCAAGAAATTCAAAGCACAGGTGGAGAAGGAATCTGGCAAGTTTATCAAAACTTTGAGATCCGATGGAGGGGGAGAGTACTTCTCCCATGAATTTTCTGATTTTTTGCAGGTCAATGGCATCAAAAGACAATTTACATGCAGGTATACCCCTCAACAAAATGGGGTAGCAGAGAGAAAGAACAGACACATAGCAGAGGTAGCAAGGTGTATGCTCAATGAAATGAATATGCCGCATTGTTATTGGGGAAAGGCTACATATACAGCCACATACATCATGAATAGATGTCCTACATCAGGTATACATCATCTAACCCCTGAGGAAGCATGGAGTGGAAGAAAACCTTGCATTTCACATCTTAGAATCTTTGGTTGTATATGCTATGTACATGTACCTCAAGAGTTGAGGTCAAAGTTAGATGCCAAATCTGAAAGGTGTATTTTTTTGGGATATTCTATGGAACAAAAGGGGTATAAATGCTATAATCCCATCACCAAGGAGCTGAAGGTAAGTAGGGATGTTGTCTTTGATGAGTTGAAGCCTTTGTATGCATGCACAAGTCCATTGCAGGTTGAAGACATAGGTGAGACAGATTTGAAGAATGATGATAGAGTTCAAGAAAGCATGGATTTGAGTGGTCCAAGCAACTCATGCATGGTGTCCTTGTGTGAATGAGGTCTAAAACATTTGCACTTACATAGGTACTCTTCTTGAAGGGCAGCCTTGATTGTTTTCCTTGTTGGCAAGCTACACAAATTTCATGCAACATTTTAGATGTAAAATTTGGTAGGCCTCTTACCAAGCTCCTCCTTTGCATGTCCTTGAGCTTTTGTAGGTTGATGTGACCTATTCGTTTATGCCATAGATCCAAATCTGCTATCCTCTTGTCTCCATATGTGACATACATTGAATGGTGTGGTTGATTTATGTCCATTGTGAACATTCTCCCTTGCTTAAGCACACCCCCTACTAGCTGTTCTCTGCATATTTTGCAGAAATTTCACTTTTACACACTCTATCTATCTAGATGTTTTTGGCAGACCCCCCGGTCTTGTAATTGTTGTTTTTCCTTCATTCGGAATCCATTTGCAATGATTTTTGTCTTGTTGGAAAGCTTATAAGTTCTACTTTGTCTGCTATAAGTCTCAAGTTCAGTGCCTGCACATGTGCAGAGGCTCTGTATGTGCAGGCAATAGATGTTGTTGAAACCCTCATGAGACTGCTCTACGATTTGATATATGTGGATCTTGGTGCCCAACATATTTGCAGTATATTTGCAGGTTGATTTGAACACATATATGGATACACTAAAATGTATGCGATAAAGGTTCTCTGACTATTCGGTACATATGCATCTTGTTGCTAAGAATATTTGCAGGTTGCTCCTCTTGAAAGATTTATTGATATCTTTCGGGATACAGTTTAGAGATATCACACAGACGTCGATGTATGGTTATATGTTGGACGGTTCACATGGAACAATCTTGAATATTGGTACAACAGATTTTTTGGAGGCAACACATTGACTCATTGTATGGTTTGGTTGATGTATTCAAGATGTTACTATTGGGATATGCAGGAACACGCCTATATAAGTTAAGTTGTTGATTGTGAATACATGCAGGTACAAATTTGCAAACAAGTGGTAAAGAAGTATGTACAGCGAAACGAGTTGTGATCATATGTAGTTAACAATATCAGATGAAATGTTGTGTTGCTACAATATGTTTGAGCTATATATATCATGCAATATCAATTGTATAATATAAGAACAAAAGGTCGCAACGATAAGTATTGTTCTCTATGCAGAAAAAATCTAGAAGATGTTATACATTTATTGAATGTTTTTGATGTATGTGAACTAACACGAATCCTGACAAGTTTATTTGAAGGCTCAAATACAAGAAATGCGTTGTAAGTAATATCGGATACATACTCATTGTATACAGTAGAATGTGTGAAGAAGATTTATGTGATTGATCTATGACTTGAATAGTGTATGGTTTACATTTGTGATGTTTTATTGAGGCTCAGTTAAATTGCTTATATGTATGAAACTTGTGGAATGATGATGATACTATGCTATGCTTAAGTGATGTATTAAAGGTGCGGTTAAATACAAAGAAGATAAAGGGGAGTATAGAGAATTGAAAAAGTGATTCAAGTTCTCATTGCGATCTCGTTGGGTAATCAGTCCATCAACTTCCGCATGTGCTTTGGTATTCCATATACCAACAGAAGTTCCCACCACTATTGGTGCGGAAGCTTTTTCCTTTCCAATACCCAACCTGAAAGCAGAGCCACTGGATACAACCTTTGATTTTGAAATGCAGGATGCTTTCTCCAATGAATTTCAGTTTTCAGAAGGCCAGATTTTCTCTCAGGAATATGAACGTCCAAGCTACCCTACCACTCCCCGAGATCAACCACAAGGACAAGTAGTATCCAGCTCGGATGGAGAAAGAATAGAGACAAATGAAGATGAGGGAAATGATGAAGCCAGCCAAGGCACTTATGACTCTCAAGAACATGTGCAAACAGACGAACAAGGACAGCAAACCGACACCCAAGGTGACACAAAGATGAAACCTTTGAAGCAGCAGCTTATACATTAGCCATCAAGAAGTTATATCGTACTATGGAAAAAGTTTGGGCACATAAGACGTTAACTGAGGAAGAGAGCCAAGCACTTATAGAATAGAAACTTGTCTCAGGCGGTTTCGAAGAAGTATACATCAGAGGCTTCAGGGACCTAGTCAAATCCGTGGGATCCACAGAAGCCTTAAGGTATTTGCAAAGGAAACCGATACCGCAGTATGACCCCCGACGAGTACGACTACTATCAAAACCAGGTGAATACATTCATGTACCGACAGGAGCACAATCTTGAGAACATGCCAGGGAAGCACGTCTCATCCCTGAAGGATCATTGACAGATGAAGCTATCCTCGTCGATTCCACGCCCCACACTACTACTGTACATATCACCTTTGTGACCAAAGTACCCACCACCCCAACCGCTCCTATTTCACCTCCCATCCATCCAATCTCTCCCATACACCCTCCTTCTCCCAGAACAACATCCTCCTTCTCCAGCGGAGTATCAGAAGTCGTCCTTACTCTCATTCATCCCACAATTCTCGCACCCACTCAACCTAATCTACCCCCTAGCACATCCACCTTTCTATCCAATCCAATTTTCCCTCCATCCTTCCCCACACCTCCAAGACCCCTTTTCCCATTCCCACCTCCATTAACCTTCTCCCCAGTCTCACCCCCTCGACCCACGTAATTCCTCTTTCCCCTTTCCACCAAGGCATACAAGAGACCCCAACTGTAAATTACTCTTCAAACCTTGTAAATCCAGTATTTACACCCACACAAGCACCCACAATCACGCCACTATCCACGGTCACCGCACTTGATACCACGTCCAATGACATGGATATCTCACCACCCACCGCACCACCACTCACTTCATTCATGGCACATCCATACATAGGCACATCACAAGTTTCCACAATCACCATAGCATCCACTTTCCCACCCCCATTCCCCATTCCCTTTGCATCTACACCCACTGCATCTTCACTTAGCACACCATTAATATTATCACCCACTGTAGACACTACATTTCGACAGATGTTCACCTGCATGACTCAAGTAAGAGATGAGTTCACATCTCTTGGAAATAATTATCAGACACTGCAAAGGACAACCAATGACTTACAGTGGCAGCTTAATTCATTGTCGATCGAGAACGACTCACTGAACACCCGCTACCAAGATCTACGAGAGGCATATCATAAACTTGAACTAGAAAGTGAAGAAAAGACGAAAGAGGCCGTCGCCGATCTCGATAATTTGTTAAGGGCCTAGACGATTCGTAACGTGACTCTTACTAGGAACATGGGCTTACTTAGATGACACTTGGCAGCAGCGAAAGAAGAGAACCAGCATTTACAAGAACAAAACAGAGAAAATTTAGAAGCTACCCTTGATCAACCTGACCAACCATTAAGCCCTAGTCGCTTCAAGGCCATGCCCTTAGAATCAATGCAAATGTTGTTAGATGATCATGTCAGATTGTTAGATGAGTACGACAGCATGAATGAGGAATATCAGAAGCTGAAAGAAGTTCATAAACTACTCCAACTAAGAGCACCGATACCAGAAGGACTACCAGCTCCTGCGGACCAATCTCCTGACATCCTAGAGGAACTTAATGCATTACAGGCCCAGGTGTCAACACTTCAATCACAGATAGCAGTCTATGAAGCACCCTCAAGGCCAGACTCCCCACCAGACCTACCAGCAGAGGAAGAAACAGTCACTATTCCGGTGGAGGAAACTTTTGAAGAAGCGTATGAACCCCAACCCATCCCAGGCGGACGCGTCACGGCTGAAGGCTAGATGACTTTCGAACTTCCAACTCCCGCATGGATGAAGACGATCGAAGAACTTGGAACAACCCACTCAGCAAGGGTAGAGGCGCAATTACACGCCATGGCAATGATTGAAGAACACATTTTACAGTCCCCCTACTTTGCTCATTTGGCCCCGCACAGATACATATCAGGGCACGAGCTACAGTATAAACCTTATTTTATGTTAATGGTGGAATATCAGTTGGCCATAGAGAAAGAAATAGGCAAGAAACCCTCTCACGCTACTCAGTTTGAGCCTGACGATTTGCCAACAGACGCGCAGCAAGGAGAAATCTATCAACCAGAATGGTGCAAGGATCTCTTACAGAATTATCCAGAGATGATGAGCACATGGGCCAAGGCACCACTACACTTAAAATACAACCCATGTTGGGGACCTGTGCCACATCGCCGCTCCTGGAAGGCATTCGCTATTAAAATACAAAACAACAAGCAATGCCAGGATTGGCTAAACTACCCATACTTCAGGCCACCCACCGGACCACCTACAGTCGGATACATGATGGCCACGATTCGTCACTGGCTCCCACGCTTAAAACATATGGATGATATAGCAGCACATATGACTGTCAAAATCTTTGACATGATGCAAATGGTTTTCAAAGTCTTCCGTCGTGTTAAGGCTCCTCATGTAAACACCCCGGGCTTCGAGCATGGCAATCTAGATCTTGCATATGATATGAGCAACGCCATCGCTCCACGTGTGTTATGCCTGGCATTGCAGAATCAAATACCTACCGGCGTGCTATAAGTAGACCTTCCAAGAGATGTTCACAACCGGTTTCTGGGAATATCATTCAGAAGTGTTCATCAGCAGGCCTACACATTTACTTCAATTATTTGCCTGTGAACAGATGGTATATTCCACGCATTATCGACTCCCACCATCAGATGAACCGCAGCCCATTGATTGGGA
>CM035410.1:88082993-88095493 GCA_020310875.1 Ceratopteris richardii
GATACCAAAGAGGTGGATACTCACAGTCAAGAGGTAGATTCAACCATCACCAAGGCTACAACAATAACTACAACAATAGTTACAACAACAACTACAATGGCAACTACCAAGGAGGATCAAATCCAAAAAGGACTACAACAACTATTCAGAAGAGCAAGATGATTCTCTTCTAATCATGAACATGACTTCAAAACCAGGTACAAATGATGACCACTTATTCTACATTGACTCAGGATGCTCAAACCATGTGGCTGGAAATGTAGCACTACTCTCTGATCTTGAGGAACCAAAAGGTAAACATCAAGTACAAATAGGTGACGACACCAAGCACTCAGTAGTTAAAGTTGGAAAAGTTAAGACTTGTGATGGAAATCAGAACTGGTTGAGTAGGGTACTCTATGTACCAACCATTACCAAAAATCTGATGAGTGTTGAACAGATTGTGGAGAAAGGTTTGTAGGTTAGACTCAATCAATTTGGAGCATTTGTGGAGGATCCTAAGCAGGGGTTCAAGAGGATTGCTAAAGGAGAAAAATCAGGTAGACTTTTCACTTTTGAGCTAGAAGACACAAAGAATATTGCACTATATAGTTATAAAGATCAAACACTTTCAGAGCTTGAGATTTGGCACAAAAGATTAGGGCATGTAGGAGAAAGAACCTTGAAGCAGATATGCAGGGATCAATTTGTTATTGGAATACCCAATGTTTTCGAACAACACATGATATATAAATGTAGTGCTTGTCAATTTGGGAAGTCCCACAGGTTACCCTTCTCAAGGAAAGGCTACATGCATCAGGACTACCTAGAACTTGTACACATAGATGTATGGGGACCAAGCAAAGACCCCTCAATCTCAGGATCAAGGTACTATATATCTTTTATTGATGATTATAGCAGGTGGACTGTATTGTACTTCATGAAGCACAAGGATGAGGTATTTAATTCCTTTAAAAAATTTATTGCACTAGTTGAAAATCAGATTGGAAAGAACTTGAAGAGACTAAGTGGTGAGTACTTCTCCAATGAGTTTGAAGACTTCTTGCAGGACATAGGCATCAAAAGAGAAACCACGACAAGGTATACTCCTTAACAGAATGGGGTAGTTGAGAGAAGAAATAGGTTGATTGTTCAAATAGCTAGGTCTATGTTGAATGAGAAAAAATTACCTAACTATTTATGGGCAGAGAGTGTTTCTACTGCCACTTACCTCATAAACAGGTTACCATCTAAGTCCCTTGATGGGATGACACCCTATAAAGCATGGCATGGTAAGAGACCCTCACTAGACCATTGCAGGATATTTGGATGTGTAGCATATGTACACATTCCTTCTCAGATAAGAGGTAAACTAGACCCTAAGGCTGAGAAGTGCATCTTTATTGGATATGATTTACATCAGAAAGGGTACAGGTTTTACAACCCTTCCAATAAGGGATTCATGGTTAGTAGAGATGTTGTCTTTGATGAAAATGATTCTTGGTATGAGAATGAATGCAGGAAGTTTAAACTACCCTATGACTTGGAAGAGGAGTTTCCAAGTCTTGCTAAGGAAGAACCTACTCAGAATGAAGACTCAACCTTAGATGATGAAGATGTTATCAACCTTGAAGAGTTCAAGGCATGGAAATCCAAAGGCAAAGTCAAAATGAAGAAGCTTGAAGACATACTTGAATCTTCAAATCAGTGAATCAGAAGATCACAAACATTCTCTCCTGTGGCCAAGATGCCAACTATCAGAGTGTTGTTGAGTGTAGCTGCATCAAAAAATTGGAACATCTACCAATTGGATGTCAAAAATGCCTTCTTGAATGGATGGATTTCAGAGGAGGTATATATGTCACAACCTCCTGGTTATGAGGACCCTAACAAGGTATCATATGTGTGCAAGTTGAATAAAGCTTTATATGGATTAAAGCAGGCACCTAGGGCATGGAATCACAGGTTGACCACCTATCTTCAAGACCAAGGTTTTGCCATGAACAAGGAAGATACCTCTCTATTCATTAAGAGAAGTAATTCAGAGGTAATATACCTATGTGTTTATGTTGATGACATCATACTTACAGGTAATGATGTGAATGGAATCAGGCCAATCAAGAGCCAGATGATGGAGGAGTTCAAGATCAATGAT
Organism: Ceratopteris richardii; assembly: GCA_020310875.1. NCBI lineage: Eukaryota > Viridiplantae > Streptophyta > Polypodiopsida > Polypodiales > Pteridaceae > Ceratopteris > Ceratopteris richardii. The sequence goes on from CM035410.1 coordinate 88,085,128, forward strand.
CTTGGTCTACTAAAGTATTTTCTTGGGCTTGAGTTAGTCTATACTAACTCTGGAATATACATTACTCAGAAAAAGTACATACAGGATATGTTGAAGAAGTTTCACTCGCAGGATGCCAAAGTGGCAAGTACTCCAATGGAAGTAAACCTAAAACTAAGTGCACGTGAAGGTGATGAAATTAATGGCATTACAGGTTATCAAAGCATGGTGGGTAGCTTGAACTATGCTACCTTAACAAGGATAGACATTGCATATGGAGTTAGTGTGCTAAGTCAGTTTATGCAAAAGCCAAGGATACCTCACTTAGAAGCTGCTAAGAGAATATTAAAGTATCTCAAGGGTACACAAAATCATGGTTTGTATTTTCCTTACACTTCAGATATTGATATCAAGATCTATTCAGATGCAGATTGGGCAGGATGCAAGGATGATAGGAGGAGCACTTCAGGATACATTTCTTTTGCAGGTGATAAGCCAATATCATGGTCTTCAAAGAAGCAACCTACTATTGCTTTGTCTTCTACAGAAGCAGAGTATGGAGGACTGGCTAATGCTACACAAGAAGCCATATGGATTAAGCTATTGTATACAGAATTGGGTTTATATACTAGGTCACCAATAATCTTTGGAGACAATACAAGCTCACTTCACCTTGCAGCTAATCCTATCTATCATGCTAGGACCAAACATATAGAGGTCCATTACCATTATGTGAGAGAGAACTTATTAAACAAAGACATTCAACTAACCTATGTATCAACCAACATGCAATGTGCAGATTTGTTGACTAAAGCTTTGGATGGAACCAAACTTTGCAGGTTCAAAGCAATGATTGGATTGCAGGATATACATGAAGATCGAAGATGAAGACCAAGACAAAATTTTTGGCTTGAGGGGGAGTTGTTGGTGTAATTCAAGCCTACAAATTTGGCTTGATGGATACATTGAAGTCCATACACATATGGAGAAGCATAGGAACTATTGCTAGTGGTTAATTACCACTTTACTTCTTTGTAAAAGTCAGATTTGACTTGGAATATTTGTAAACACCTACCCAAAGGGATTCGTGGAAAAAGGTTAGCTTTGATTGAAGGAATATCTCCTAGGATATAGGAGCTTGATCATAGGGAGCCAAAACTTTGAATTTGAATTCAAACTTTTACTCAATCATTATAAAAGTGATCATCAAAAACTCGCTGTTAAGACTCATCATTCCCGAGCTCATTACTGTCAATTTTGAGTGTGTGTGAGGCCTACACTCTAGCCCACACCTATCTACACCATTAGGCAATGATCTTTACGCCAATGGATTTGTATACAAGTGTTCATTAATACATATATCTATATTGTTCATTTCTGAGTTCTCTATCATAGTACTTGAAAGTCTGTCAACTTATGGAGAGCATATCTCAGTCATTTCTTCACCAAATTCAATGATCTAAAGCTTGTTGGATTCAGCTCAAAGTTTCTACATACAGTCAAAATGTGAAGAGATTCTATTCAGCCATTTCAGAGAAAAGCTCCTCGAGGTGATCATTGGTCATTGTCTGCTACAGTCCTAAAAAATTGGGGGTAAATGTTTACTTGCTAAGTTGATTTCTCTGAGCATAGTTAATCTTTTTACATCATTCCACTTGGAATAGTTAGCTTGTTGAGCTAATTAGATACCCCTAAAAGGAATTTTTTCAATTCCTACTGTGCTGGTCATACTGAGCGAAAGATTCAGTAGGTGTCAAGACATAAATAGAAGGTCTTCTTGAGATTTTGAGTTTTAGAGTTATCTGTTTTGACTCAATCATTACACACATCATTTCCAAAGTACATAGGCCATTTTATGGTGTCATTGGAAAGCTAAGGAGGTCCACTTATCAAATCTGAAGTATAAAAGGGTTGGTACAAAGCAATTGGCAGTACCTACTCAATCTCTTGGAGTGTCCATCCATCTTTCCCAACACACACACACACACACACTATATATATATATATATATATATATATATATATATATATATATATATATATATATATATATAGATAGATAGATAGATAGATAGATTGATAGATGGATAGAAAGATAGATACATAGATAGGTAGATGGATAGACACATAGATAGATAGATAGATAGATAGATAGATAGATAGATAGATAGATAGATAGATAGATAGATAGATAGATAGCTAGATAGATAGATAGATAGATAGATAGATAGATAGATAGATAGATAGATAGATAGATAGATAGATAGATAGATAGATAGATAGATAGATAGATAGATGTGGCTTCCATTACCTCCTTTGAATCAGCACATCTTTAATCTGATTCTTCCAAAGGGCAAAGTTTGTGCCATCAAATTTTTGGATCTCAAAATGGTCTTTGCCTAGCAAGTTATAGCTCCTCCTTGGAACACTAGCACTAGACCATGATCCACTAGATGTGCCTATGACCTCTGATGCCATGATGGTAGACAACTGAATAGAATGATAATGGAGCTAGAAGAGTCCAAATACCAATGAATAAGTGTATCAAGGAGTAAATCCTCCATTGCATAGTTGACAAAACCAAAAATTTGGAAAAATTTTGCCAAAGTATCTTCGATAAAATGAGCATATGACCAGTGTCAAAATATCATAAAACTACAAGTACTGACATGTTTGCCTGCATAGTGAATCACTCACTCCACTGCGTATAATCAATTACCCAATAGAAGCCAATTAGGCTTATCGAGCACCTATGAACAACTATCATACATCTCCTATGGCGAGGCTGGGTAAGTCTTCCACCTACATCACCAAAGAGACCCTGACATTTGGGTGTCTCCCAGTTAAGAAAACCTCACCATTTATGGAGTATATCCACTCCTAGTTGTAGCAGAAGAATGATAGGCCCTTCCTAGGACCAAACAGTTCACTACCACAGTCCACCAAAAATTGAACTTCTCTTTGGACCTGAGGACTAAAATTATGAAATTTTTCACATTAAAAATAGACTCTCTAAGCTTTCCAACATGCCATAGATCACTCAACTTGGAGAATGTGACCTATGTCAACCTCCTTGTACAAGAAAGACCCAAATCTGCCCAAACAGATAGCTATCACTTATGTGTACCTCTTCACACACATATGTTGGGGAATATGCAGAGATAGACTAGAGAGCTTTCAAGCTCAATATACACAAGGATAAGGAACACTTGATACTAAGAACAAATACTCCACAAGACTTTGATTCCATGCCCCAGGAGCTTGCTTTAAACCATACAATGCTTTTCTAAGTTTACAAACAAAATCTAAATATTTAGGGTTCTCAAACCCTAATGGTTGAGGCATGTAGACTGTCTCCTACAAATCACCATTAAGAAAAGCATTCTTGACATCCAATTGATATATTGGCCACCTTCTAGATGTGGCAACCCCAATGATTGCACTAATTGTGGTCATCTTTGCAACTAGCCTGAATGTTTCTTCATACTCAATCCCATAGGATTGAGCAAATCCTTTTGTCACAAGCCTTGCTTTGTACCTAGCAATTGAACCATCAGAATTTATCTTCACTTTATAGACCCATTTGTTGCCAATCTATAGCTTCTTGCCACTCCTTTGTGTCTTTGGCCTCTTCATAGGTAGAAGGTTCATGATCTTTGATAACCTTAGTCATGAAAGCATAATGCCTAGCAATATAACTATCATATAAAAGTCTCGAGATTGGATGGTTTACCCTTTTTGACCTCCGTTCTTCTCCTTTTGGTGGAATGAAGCTTCTTTGCCTTGGTGCCTTGATTTCTGCTTTTGATGTAGCTCCCCCTTCTAACATATGTTCTTCAAAGTCTTCAACTTCATGTCCATCTTCATCAAGCTCTACCAATCTTGCCTTTCCTTTATTCACTCATTGATGGGCTGAATCCATGCTTGAACTCCTTTGTACGCTTGGACCATTGATTTGCAAGCTATCTTGAAACCTAACTTCATATCTTATCTCTGCCTCTTCAATATCTTCATCCTGCAATGGAACTTTGGAAGCATACCATGGTTTGAGTTCATCAAACACTACATCTCTAGAGACCTTTAACTCCTTTATATTAGGGTTTTAGCACCTGTAACCTTTTTTCTTTATAGCATAACCAATAAACAAACATCTTTCAACCCTTGCATCCATCTTTACCTCTCAACTCTTGTGGCACATGTGTGTGGCATACACAACCAAAGATTCTAATGTGTGAAAGGTCTGGTTTCCTTCCACTCCATGCCTCCTCAGGTGTCATGTCATGTACCCCTGATGTGGGACACATATTCATCAAGTACATAGCAGTAGATGCAGCATCTGCCCAATATGTTAAAGGCACATTCATTTCATTTAACATACTCCTAGCAATTTCAGCAATGTACCTATTCTTCCTCTGTGCCACCCCATTTTGTTGAGGAGTATACCTGCAAGTGATTTGCCTCTTTATACCTTGGTCTTGCAAGAAATCACAAAAAATCATGGGAGAAGTATTCCCCCCCTCCATCGGACCTTAGGGATTTGATGTAGCAACTTGTCTCCTTTTCAACTTGTTCCTTGAATCTTTTGAATACATCAAACAAATCTGATTTTTTATTTATACAATACAACCATACTTTTCTTGAGTAGTCATCTATGAAGGTTACAAAGTACCTATTACCTGCAAGAGAGGGCTCTTTGGTTGGGCCTCACACATCTGTGTGCACAAGGTCTAACACACCATGTGCTACATATCCACTCTTCTTGAAGGGCTACCTAGTAGACTTGCCTAGTTGACAAGCTTCTCCATGTCTTTCAACCTTTGAATGTTGATGTGACCATACCTTTTATGCCACAAATCAAATCTCCAATCTTCTTGTAACCATAGGTGATGAACATTGCCTTGTTGCTTTGTCCTTTGCCAATGTCAAGAGTGAACATCCTTCCTTCCTTCTTTCCTTTGGCTATCAGCTCATAGCCATTCCTTGGGTCTTCAATAAAGCATCCTTTGTGGTTGAACTTGACTTGGTATCCCTTTTCAACCATCTATCCAACAGACATTAAGTTCTTTGTAATAGTAGGAACATGCAATACCTCAGATAGTCCTTTTGCTTTGTGGTTGCCTTCAAGCTTCACATCTCCCATTTGTTGTATCTCATGCTCTATGTTGTCTCCTGTCTCCACAAAGCCTCTTTGCTTGGATCCTTGAAGATTGTTGAAACTCCTCTTTACCTGACATGTGGTTACTACAACCACTATCTATATACAACACCTCATCGTGTGGTTGACCTTCACTTTTATGATTCATAGCTAACAAATGCTCATTTTTTGAATTTTTTGAGGAGTTAACATAATTACCTTGCCCTTTGTAATTGTTCCCACCTTGCTTTTTCCAACAATCTTTGGCATAGTGTCCTTGCCTCCCACAATTGAAGCATCCATTTGAGTTGGAATAGCCTCGACCTCCATATCTTCCTCCTCTACCTCTTCCTCTTCCTCTTGATGATTGACCTTCATCTTGGCTTGATTGAATCCCTTGACAGCTTTGGCTACCTTGTTGGTAGTTGCTTCTACCTCTTCCTCTTGAAGTACCTCTATTGCCTTTGCCTCTTCCTCCTTTGTTTGCATAGAAGAGTTGGTCTTGGCTGCCCTTTGACTTGTTGCCTCCATGGTTGAGCTCCTCAATCACCATAAGAGAAGCAAGTTGCTCAAAATCTGTTAATGAGTCCCTTACATACATAGAGGTTTTGAATGCCTTCCACTTATAATCTTCTCTAAGCCCATTAAGTGTGTGGGCAACTAGGTCATCATCATCTACAACACATCCTATTGAACCAAGCGCATCCTAGATCTCTTTTAATTTGAGTATGAATTCATTAATGCTCTGATTTGATGACTTCCTAAGGTTGTTGAGCTCATTCTTGAGTTGAATTTCTCTAGCCTTTGTAGAGGTAGAGTACAACCTTTCTAAACACTCCCAAACCTTCATAGATGTATCTAGGTCTTTGATATGACCTATCACTCTCCTATCCCTTTCTTCCCATTCTCTTATGGCCTCCTTTCATTCCCAGTAGGTGTATGTGGATCTATGTATGGCTTCACCTCAGTACCACTAACCAACCCCCAAAGACCCTTTCCCATGAGGAAGTTAGAGATTCTAAAGTTCCAAGGTTGGTAATTGATCTTTTCAAGCTTCTCAATCTGAGTATTATAGTCTCCCATTGTGTATGAGACTATATGTGGATCCTAATCCCTCCTTGGATTGTGATATATGTGAGAAAGAATGATATGTTACCTTCCCACAAGAGTCTCCACTTGTCGTGAACTTTCGATGATCATAGAAGCTCCCCCTTGTTTCAAATCCTTCTTCAAATCTTGTTGGTCTTTGCTTCAATCCTTGGCTCTCAAGCAACTTCAAGACCTCCTCTTGATGTCAGTGCTCAGTGATGAGCTCTGACACCATTGATGGAGTATATCCACTCCTAGTTGCAGCAGAAGAATGATAGGCCCTTCCTAGGACCAAATAGTTCACTACCACAGTCCACCAAAAATTGAATTTCTCTCTGGACCTTAGGAGTAAACTTGTGAAATTTCACATAGTAAAAATAGAACCTTTAAGCTTTCCAACAAGCTATAGATCACTCAATTTGCAGAATTTGACCTATTTCAACCTCCTTGTACAAGGCAGACCCGAATCTGCCCAAACAGATAGCTATCACTTATGTGTACCTCTTCATACACATATGTTGGGGAATATGCAAAGATAGACTAGAGAGCTTTCAAGCTCAATATAAACAATGATAAGGAACAGTTGATACTAAGATTACATTTAAAAAGAAAGCTTACAACAAGAGCTTTAAGACGAGCTATTCTTGCCCATGAAACAGACAACTACACAAAGAGATATAGGTGATACAAAATCTCAGCCAAAGTGAAAACTTCAGCAAGTAGGGGGCTAGGTTAGACCTAGAGTATGCACTCCCAATGAGAACTTAAAGGTGCACAAATGAAGCTTTAGGAGGACACTACTGTCTTCCAAGCTATTGCTTATATAATGCTCTAAAAGTTGGTGTAGAATTTGAATTCAAACCCTGCCTCCAAAATCCCCCACTTTTCTCAATCAAGCTAGATGGAATCTTGAGCTAAAAAGTCATGGAAAAGTGGTTGTAGGCTTTACCAAAAAGTGAAATGATGTGGCACTTGCATTAAGCCTTGGTTCACACACATTTGAGGTTGTATATTTCTAACAACCATGACCCTCTTTATCAAACATAAAAGGCTTTATACAAAAACATAACTGCTATATCAATGACCACATGGATGTACATAAGCGGTATCCACAAAAACGTACATGATGTGTATGTGCTCAATATATGCAGTAAAATGACACTAAAAGGCTGAATGCACAACCCAAAAGCTAGCCAACAACACTTGCAAATGTCTGTCAACTCTGATGTTTTAGGCTCAAAAACCTACATAAATTTGCAGTGGTTGCTCCCACCAAAACTGAAAACCTTTCGAGAAACTTGTACTTTTACGAGTGTGGCTGAAAACAAAGCCCCAAAGGTTGATACTTATTGTCAAAGAAGTACAAAGAACACTCTTCTTGATGTTCTCGAACTTGTATGAAGAGAACTATGTGCGAAAGTACTCCAAAATGGCTCCAAAAGACACCCCAAAAATGCTTAAAAAACAGGCTTTGAAAGCAAAGAATGAAGCTTTGACGGACCAAAACATGTTCAAGGTAATGTTAACCTTAGTCTTTCCCCTTCTTCAGACACCACAAGAGTGTAGCTTAGTGGCAAGAGATTGCCACGGTTAAACGAGCTCTAGGGGGAATAGTACTCGGATGGGTGACCTCCTGAGAAGTGTTGGGAACCTCTATCTTCCTTGATCATTGAGGTCCTCCCTCGCACGTAGCCAATGGCACCAAAGGTGACTTCGGTGACTCAAATGACAAGGTACGCCAAGGTCTATGCCTTGTTTGTTGCCTTATTCATAAGCCTTGGAGAAAGCCTTGGGTGGGTGGTGGGTTCTCGCTTCGCTCGCACAAAAGGAACAAATTTTTTGCATCGAAATGCTTTGATACCAGTGAATTATTTCTCTGGTGATGCACCATAGTGCGCTCTCCTTCTTGAGAGCTCCATGACAATATCCTTAGAGTATAAATGGAGCTCCTAGGGCTACACACAGTACTCCATATAGAGGTCGAAAACTATGTAGAAAAACATAGTACACAAGGAGCACGAACACAGACTTCTTAGGTGTTACAAATGCAATCAAACTTTTAGTCTGTGGCTGACCAAGCCACTATATGTTTTACTAAAGAACATATACAAAGGAGTGTCCAGTGGCCATTTGGCATTTCACATGGACACTAACAATAACAAGTGCACCTATAGGCTTTGCATTATCCATCTTGAACTTCAATAGTAAATCCTGAATGTACCTCCTTTGAATCAAGTAAATCCCTTGATCTATGTATATGACCTCCATACCTAAGAAGAATGTGAGTTCTCCATGGTCACTAATCTTGAACTCCTCCTGCATATGCATTTTGATCTTCTATATTTGATTTATGTCATCACTTCTCATAATTATGTAATCTACATAAACACATAAATGGATAACTTCATTATTAACCTTCTTGAAGAACAAAGAAGGATCCACATCGCTTGATTTGAAACCCCGATCTTGTAGATAGGTCAGCAATCTATAGTTGTAATCTTTAAGAGCTTGTTTTAATCCATACAATGCCTTTTTTATCCTGCATACACAAGTAGGATAATTATGGTTTTCAAACTCTAGGGGTTGTCACATGTATACCTCTTCACTACTCCACCCATTCAAAAAAGCATCCTCCACATCAAGTTGAATTAGCTTCCAATTTCTTGCAACTGTTACACTAAGCAAGAACGATGGTGGTTATCTTGGCAACTAGTGAGAAAGATTTTTCATACTCTATGCCCTGAGTTTGAGCACATCCCTTAGCAACCAACATGGATTTGTACCTGCAAGTTGATCCATTTGAATTCCTTTTCAATTTATAGATCCATCTACAACTTGTTACCTTCTTAATGGTTTGCATTGGAACTAACTCATATGTTTCCATTTTCTTTATATTTTATATCTCCTCTTTAATGGATTTCTCCCATAAGGGCTATCTTTGGCTTCTTCATATGTTGAGGGTTCTTTTGAAATTGACTTTTTGCCCAAATGAATGGAATGCTTGGTTACAAGTGTAGAGTCAGATTCATACCTTTCAGGTTGCTTTCTTTGCCTTGTTAATCTTCTAGGAGTGTGTTTGGAGCCTTCTCAACACTCTTACATCTTGGCTTTTCCTCTTGATTTCTAGAGCTTGTAATCTCTCTCCCTTTCATCTTGATCATCATATGATTCACTTCTAGAGTCATGCACATGTGTATCATGCTTGCTACCTAATGGATCAAAGTCTAAATCAATATCATAAGATAAAATTACCTTTTGTTTAACTTCTTCATACCATGCCCCATGTTCTTCAAATACAACATCCTTGCTTGTGGTAAATTGCTTTGTTGATGGATTGTAGAACTTGTATCCCATTTGAGTTGAGTCAGAGCCTATGAACACAGCCTTGGTTGCCCTTTCATCTAGTTTCCCTCTTATTTTTGAAGCTACATGTACATATGCTAAGCAAACAAAAAAATTGCAATGACCTAGAATTGGTTTTCTATCATTCTAGGCTTCATAAGGAGTTATACCTTGAAGAGATTTGGATGGAAGTCTATTCACAAGATACAATGTAGTACATTGATAATGTGGTGGTAGCTTCTTTACTTCGAGCATAGTCCTTGTTGATCCAACTAGGATTTTGTTCCTCCTTTCTACAATACCATTCAATTGAGGATAGTGTCTGGTACTAACTTCATAGATGCGAGCACCTAAGCGGTTGGTTCAGAGAAATTCTAATTGAGTTCTATACGGTCCTTCAGGTTTTTCTAAATAAGCTACATTTGACCCTCCTTCTGGTCTTTCTGTGCTAAATGCCATATTTGATTCACTCGTTTCTGAGCTTAATTTGTAGGGGTAATTACTATTCAATTGTTGAGCCCACGATCGTGCAGTAGTTCCTACACTTGCTTCGGATGATCTAAGGCTTCGCCGGTCTGACTTACCTATATGTTTGCCCGATCTAAGGTTCATGAATTTACTTCCTCTAACCGTTGATGTTCCTTGTTTTTAATTGCTTGTTCCTTTTTAAATGTCTTTAAGTTCTTGTCTTATCTTACTGTAAGCGTTAGGAATCGACTTTCTATAGTACTTTTGAGTTCTCGTTTCGTCAAACTTTAATTCTTTTCCTTTAGGTTTTCGTATCACACACTTTTAATTTAGTCTTAAACTTGAGAAATTAAC
>CM035410.1:88130493-88202993 GCA_020310875.1 Ceratopteris richardii
TTTTAAAAAGTCTCATTTTTTGTGTATATGAACTCAAAAGAGCCTAGTTTTTAATATATATGTCAGAAGTCACTTTTTTGGGCCCATTTTCTGAAGTTTCTTTTAGAAAAAGTATAATTTTCAAACTCCCTCCAAAACTAAGTGCCACATCATCAAATCCGTGACTATGCTTCCCCCAAAAAATGACTTTTTTCAAATTTCATCATTTTCAGCCATACTCAGTGGAGAAATACACTTTAACCCATACACATACAAGAAAACATATTTTTTGAGCAAAACATATGCTTTAGACTCCCTTCCAACCGGTTTTTCATCTTTGTTTTTGATATTGTTGGTCATTAGCAAAGATGGTGTTGACATGTATCACAAACTTCACAGTAGAACGTCCTCATGCTCCTGCATCAACAAGTATCCATGTTCGTGTGCCTAGAGAGTTTGCTCCAAATACACGATGCAACAATGATGCCAATTCTCAAAATGAACGTCATGCAGCTGGAGAAAAAAGTATTGATCTTTGGGCTCATGGTTCACTATATCCTCTTGATCCAATATCTTCTTACCATCCAACATTCCATAACCTCTCAACTTTACTTCAGTTCATTGGTGCGAGTGAAGCTGGACTATTAGGTTACTGCAAGTGATTATCTACACATTCACTTGCTACTGCTAAGTTTTGGTTCCAACAATATCACATCCTTCATATGAGGGTGGTCACTTTAGAAAGCACAATCATATCTTTACAAAAACAACTTGCAGATTTGGAACAGGATATTGAAGCAAAACAAAGCACAATTTCAAAGTTAACTGCCAATTTCCAGCAGCTAAAAGAGACTCCACTTGGTATGAGACATAGGAAAAGAGCATTGTCATCCTTTGAAGCTCTTTCAAAAGGTGGTGGAGCACGCAAACGACGTATATATGCAACAAGGTGAGTGTTTGTTTTACTTTTATATGTTTAAATGAAGATTTGTAATGGAATCTTTCATTGTGTAGGTCGTTTATTCAAGAAAAAAAAAATCTTATCACAATGCAAGATGTGCAGGCAATATGTGACGAAGCGGGCATCAGTAGAAATGGGTATACTGCAATGTACACCCTTCTCAGGCAAGCCTTACAATCACAAGGTATTTCTCAAAGTATATTTCCATGCCCATATAAAGTGTCTATCAATAAAAAAACTTCAAATGAGGATGTGACTCGTACTATTGGACAATATTTATTCATAGAAGAAACTATGTCTGCCTCTGTTTATCATCCAAATATTCCCAAGAAGCAATCAAAAATCCTATCTACACAAGGATTTACTTACACTAAATTCAACAATATATTTGTGGATCTTCAGAAGCTTCAACACTCTCCCAGACTTTAATTAATAAAAAAATTAATTGTACAAGTGAATGGGCTTAGTACTCATGGGACCCCCCAAATCCACATGAATTAATGGAGAAAGTTACAATTGTACAAGGGGCAAGCCCCCACCTGAAAGATACATATCACTCATGCCCAGATACAATAGAGCTACAAGCTCGGAAAAAAAAGCCTGGAAAAACTAAGAAACTAACAACAAGTCATCAAAGGGATTGAGCCATAATGAGCCTCAAATCAGAAAACAGAGGCAGGAGAATAGATCTTCATTTACTATAGTTAACTCTGTAAGGCATCATTGATAGCTTTTATATAGTAGTCAGATGCTTTTTAAAGCTCTTTTCTTACAAGAAGGAAGAAAATCCCTTTTGCCACTTCTAAAAATGTTTTGGTTTCTGCTATTCCAGATATGCCACAATATTTGAGTTCTCCACAAATTCCAAAGAGCAATATCCATGTTTCTACTGTTTCCCAGAAGTATTTCTATTGTATAATTACATGGGTCTAAGGGGTAGACCCCTTGGGTTTCTAGGTGTGAAACTCTTTGGATTTATGGTTTATTTACCCCTTTTAGATGGGTCTTGAACCTTAGGGCTAATTCTCTAAGGTTGAGTACCTTAGGCTTGATTGGAAGCTTCTCCTAGCCACTTGGTTTGTACGTGAGAACTTGGAGAGTCTTCTTTTAGAAGCCATGTGATTTCATGTGATTTCCTAAGCTTGGAAACCATGTGAATACCTTAGGGACCCATGTGAAGGAAGGTACACATGTCCTCTTGAGAAGGACTTACCCCCTTGGTCTTGGAGCTATATATTGGAGGGGTTGGTTGGGTGGAAAGACATCTCTCTTCCTAGTGTGTGGCCTTGCTAGTTAGTCTTAGTTCAGTTGTGTGAAGGCTATGGAAACCATGTGAATACCTTCGGGACCCATGTGAAGGAAGTTACACATGTCCTCTTGAGAAGGACTTACCCCCTTGGTCTTGGAGCTATATATTGGAGGGGTTGGTTGGCTGGAAAGACGTCTCTCTTCCTAGTGTGTGGCCTTGCTAGTTAGTCTTAGTTGAGTTGTGTGAAGGCTATGGAGCTCTCACACAACAGTGGTACCAGAGCCCTTAGGTTGAGATCTATGGAGACTTTTATCTTCATCACTTTGCTTGAAAGCTCTTGTTGAGCTGCGTCCAAATTGCATTACTATAGCACTTCTTCATCTCTGTTGAAGTACTCCTCACCGTATGCAGTCTTTGCTACTTGGTTTGATTAGCCAAAATGATTGTGCGCACGCTTTTTAGAATACGCGATTCGATCCCTGGTCATCAAAAAGGCATACTATTGCCTTATCCAATGCGCCGTGCGCTTTTCTTGGCCAGCGGCTATGGTGAGGAAGATCATGCTGCAGCAGAGGCTGATAACCATGGTGTCCTCTCGGTCAGTTCTGCGGACACATACTCCGTGCCTTAGGTTCCAAACCCTCCTGTGCTACCGCAATAGCTTTCTCTGTCGAAGGTGTCGACTGAACCTTGTAGTTCTTGTTCTTCTCCATGTCTGCGCCTACTATCTCTGGCGATGAGATAATATCTAGTTTTGTCAGATTTTCTCCTTCTGCAACCAACTAAAGCTACAAGCATCAGAACCTTCCATAGTTGAGAGATTATAATTGGGTTTTGAATGCATGTCAAAAACTCCTCACATCTTCTACAGTTCGTATGTGATAGTAGATTGATGCAGTTGTAGGATCGTTTTGCTAACTCACCTCATCATCCAGATGGGTTGAAACACTCTGTCTATTTTCCACTACGATGCAGTTTCATTCAACATCTTGAGACAACCATCATGAATCTCATATGGTTTTCCTCCCTTGTAGGTAGATGTTAGAGGGCTATGTTGAGGCGACGGGGGGCCATAGTCAGTAGTCTGAATGATTGAAGATCGGGGGCACGAATGCCTCCGCATCCTGCTGCAACAGCTGCAGCAAGAGTGATGATTCGGCACTGTTATCTGGGAGCGACGTAAAGCAAGAAAGGATCAAGAATGAAGAGGTGTTGCTTCCCGACAATGTTCCTCTTCTTCCGCCACCTTTTGTTGCTGCGCGGTGCAGCAACGAGCTAAGCGGGAGAGACGAGATGAAGAGCACACCTCTAGATCCTATTCAACAATTTTTTATGGATGCATGGAGTTTCCCATTATTATCTGCATTAGAAATCCGAGAAGATAAGTTTATACATTTTTTAATCTCATTTTATATATTGCATATGGGTTTACTTGTTATAATGTTGCTCATATGAGCTATTTTTTTTATTACATGTGAATAAACCCACTAATGTGTAGTTTTATTGTATGAGATTTTGAAAGGCATGAGAGAAACTATGGAACGAAGTTCCATGCATTGGAACTTTTGCATGCTTTAAGGAGGGGTTCAACTTCTGAACCTTATGCATGCAACGCCTTTTCCAATAAAGGTGTAAATGTTTTGGCATACACTAAACTATGCATTTGGAATATATTACATGGGTTTTTGAGTAAAGAAGGAGATTAAGTTCTTGAAGTTAAGTAGGATTTGATTTTATTAGTTTCTAGGAAGAATGGTGATAAGGCCAATTGGTCACTATAAACCATTTAATTCCTTTAAGTTTTGCTTAGTCCAAATAATCCTAACTTCTTGAACTACCTTAAAACTAAAAATCCCTCTTATGGAAGTTTAAATTCCATAAAAACCTATGGCATGCCTGATCAGCAAGGCCATAGACTTAAGGTAGTAATACAAAAATTCTCTCTCTTAAAACCATGATAAGATGGTGGTAACTTAGAGCACTATGTTCTCAAAGTTCTAAGGAAGAGAAAATATGGTACAACAGAATCTTAGTATTGGAAGATGAAAGTATTAGTGCTTTTGTTTAAGAAAGTTCTTTGTTTGAAAGAACTTAAGAACTATTTGGAGCCTTACATTATTCTTCCAAGCAAATGCAAGGCATGAAGAGAAGGTAAAAATCAAGGGTTGTAATAAACCCTAAGTACCATTTTCTAATGTCCTAGAAATAAAGGACTATATAGTAAATGGAATTACCATCTACTTCAACATAGAGATTAGATTGGCAAATCAATTATTCTTTCTCAGATACTCATAAGAGATGATATCTAGTTGAGATATAAACTAGCTCTATCATCAAGTGACACTAAAGGGATCTTGTAGAGTATATCTGAATCAATGTGTAATTGAAAAGCCAATTTTCTAAGACTAAGTTGCAATTGAGACTTGGTAAATGGAAAGTCCACTGTAGCATAGGTAATACATATACTCTACAGTGGAAATAACACTTACAAGTCCAAGAAGTAATAGATCTGACTTGATTAGAAGAAGGTTTGATCCCCAAACTCAAGCTAAAGTTACCTTTACTAAAGTGGAAGTGTAAGCTGGATGGTATGGGACATCTAGGTTTACACTACCACTGAAGTAAACTCGGTGGTATGCGACATCAAATTTGTGGGTAATCTCAACTTGAACTTTGGGACATTTGTTCTGAGAAAGCAAGAAGCTCTGAATAGTTCTTTTAACCAGGGACAACAATAAAAGATTGAAAATAAACTCTTTCAAATTCTATTGAAAGAACACAATTTTCAATATACCCTCAAGCAGTTTTTGAGGACGAAAACTCTTGAGGGGAGAAAGTCTCCAAGAACTTGTATCTTATGCCTTAAAAAAGACCAAATAAGGTATTGCAAGGTAAAAGATATGCAAGAAATAGATAAAGTTGAAGTACTTCCTCGTATTCTAGTACTTCATATATCTTTCATTACATCTTCCAACTAAATGAAGTTCTCAAAGATTGGGAATTCTCAAAGAACCCTAATGCAAGACAAGGCTTGCATACACCATAAGGATTGTTCCTAAGTGGGTTAGGAAAAGAAGTTGCATGAGCTATAAAGCATAATCTATCTTGATGCTTCATGGGGATAACATAACATACGTTATAGATTCCAATATTATAGAAACCTAAAGAAAATGACTTCTTGTATGAAGCATAATAGCTAGATCCCCAAGTAAAACCCATGGGTAAAGCATTGAAAATAAAGGGATCTATTTGAGAAAGACTTAGTCTTATCTCTTATTTTGGCTAAAGAAGAAAAGAAAGCCAAAAGACCCAAGTAGGGCAAAGATCAAGTCAAACTCAAAGTTTGATAAGATAAGTCACCACATTAATGATTAACCAAATATTTAAGTAAGATTAGAGGTGGTGTAATCTAAGCACCTTAGTCCTTGCTCTTATAAATTTGGTACCATTATATGAAGGGCATTTATAAGGACAGAAAAGGTGAGAAAGTATAGAGACAAAGTTATGTGGATTGGATGAGGAACCCACTGGTATGGGTCAGTGGGTACTGAATCCCGTTGAGTACTTTTTCTTGATGGCCAGAAGAAAACTGGACTCATGATCCAATGGAATACGTCAAGAAGATAATGTCTAGGAATTAACATCTTCTTCAATTATCCTCTCAAAGGAGTGAAGAATTATTCTAACAAGATACAAAAGGATCTGTTCTATCTCTCATAGAGAGTTAGAAACAAGAAGAGGATCAACTTCTTTGAGTTTGAAGGTAAACTCCAAAGGATGAAGCTCTAAAAGGTTCATCCCAAAGTATGACTTGAAATTCAAGGAACATAAAAATGATCTTAGACCTAGCCTGAAAGAAAGCTCAGAAAGATCATCTTTTGGATACTTGATAATTCAAGTTAACTAAAGAATAAGAAAGATCTAATTAAGATGTCAACATAGGACATCTTTAATAGATCTAGAATATAAGAGAGAGAACTCTAGAAGGATCAAGAAGACCTTTAAGGTTTGAGATCCAACTAAAGATCCGTAAGGATTAAGCAGTGAAGAAATGATTGGAATAATCTATTTCTACTTATGACCTGAAAGATAACACGATCTTTTACACCATGAGTTCCCATCTTGGGACGTAGTTATAAAGATATTAATCTTTTTGGAGAACAAGTAAAATAGGTTTCAATCAATTGGAGTCTACAATAGTTGGTT
Organism: Ceratopteris richardii; assembly: GCA_020310875.1. Classification (NCBI taxonomy): domain Eukaryota; kingdom Viridiplantae; phylum Streptophyta; class Polypodiopsida; order Polypodiales; family Pteridaceae; genus Ceratopteris; species Ceratopteris richardii. The sequence continues at coordinate 88,136,889 of CM035410.1, forward strand.
TAATCCCAATGGATTATAGTCCCTTAAAGTGGATTCTCAAAACTACGTAAAGGTTTGAAAGAACATTGAATCCACTTTTGGTAAGCTATTCAAAATTCTCTCTGAAGATAAAGACGATGTTATATCCTCGTAAAAACTAGATAATCCACCTTTGTTGGTGCAAACAAGCCTTAACACTTGACTTTGATTTGTGCCTTGAAGACTCAACATAAAGCTTGGACTATTAGAACCTTGGAAGATTAAAAGATTGGACCCTTGAATGATACATTCACAAGAATCAATAACCATATGAACCTAGTCTTATTGATTCTTACCTTTTATCTCATGTAAAAAGTCTATGTGACTTTATCAACAATGTAATCACACCTACTAGACTAGAGTCGTGGAAAAGTTAGATGATTTAGTTGAGGGAATATCTCCCTAAGTCTAGTGGAGAGAATCAAGGGAACTTTAATTTGAATTCAAATTCAAATTCATTCAGAAATTCCTATAAAAGAGCAATGTAAAAGTCGCGGGCATAGAGCTCACTCCCCGAGGCTAATCCAAGCAAATTAGTGAGTGTGTGAGAGCTACTATTGAGCCTACACCTCTGAGTACCATTGGGCATCACTTTACATGCCAATGGGAATGTACATTTGATAGATTCAATACATATACTCATAGTTCTTAACTCTGTGTTTTCTGAGTCATTCACCTCAAAGTCTGTCAACTTCAACAGGGCATATCTCAAGATCTACTGAACCAAATTTGATGATCCAGGGCTCATTGGAACCAGCTCAAAGCATTCTACAACACTACAAAATTTCAAGTCATTCTATTCAGCCAATTGGGAGAAATCGCTGTCGAAGTGATCACTGGTATATTTCTGTGTTGTTCCTAAAAAATCGGGGGTGTCCCTGATTTTGCTAAAGATCATGCCCAGTGTATAGTTTGTTATTTGGAGTGATTTAACTTGCTAATGGTAGCTTGTTAAGTTAATTTAATACTCCCATAAGGAATTAAACCAATTGCAAGTGTGCTGGACACACTGAGCTTAGGACTGAGCAGGTGTCAATACAGGAATAGAAAGTTTTTGGAGTTGTGAAGGTTCAAAATCATCTGTTTTGATTTGGTCATTACTCAATCACTTTGTAAAGCACATATATAGTTTCTTGGTGTCATTTGGAAGCTCAAGAAGTCTCCTAATCATATCTGAAGAGAAAAGAGGGCAGGTGTGAAGCAGGTCTAGCAGCACCAACTTGATCTTCTGATTGTACCCAGCCATCACATCCAACAGTGGTATCAGAGCAAACAAGGTAATTAGGGGTGATGGTTTCCCTTCCTTCATTGAAAAATTAGATAGAAATAACTACCAGGCATGGTCATTGAGAATGAAGACCTATCTACAAGGGAGAAGCTTGTATGAATACATATCAGGAGATGAGGAGTTGCCCTCATTCAAGACCAGAGGCCTACCTACAAAGGATGAGCATGAGAGACTTAATCAATGGTGTGCTAAAGATGCTTTGGCAAGGTCATATCTTCTAAACTCTATCTTTGATTTTCTTCTACCTCATGTTAGGAACTGTAAGACTTCCCAAGAGACTTGGGAAACCTTGTCAACATACTTCTCATCAAGCACAAGGGCCAGAAAGAATCAGCTATGGATTGAGTTTACAACTCTTAGGAAGCAATCAAAACAATGTGTCTCAGATTTTGTCACCAAAGTCAAAGACATTGCAGACCAACTTGCAAGTGTTGGAGAAGAAATTGAAGAGGAGCAAATAGTCAGACAAGTGATAAATGGACTAAAGGCAGATGACAAGTGGGAGAGCTTTACCACTGCAATGGACTTGTACATGGACATCCAAGCACCTGATTTAACAACTCTGATTGGACAACTCTTTACACATGAAGCAAAGATCACAAAGAATGGAGAGCAATCAAAAGGTAATAATCCCTCTGCCCTATATACAGATAAGAAGTCTAAAGACAAGGGTAAAAGTAAGAAAGTTGATGAAGAAGGATCCACCTCCCAAGCAAACTATGCAGGGAGAGGTAGATCATCTAGAGGTAGGGGCAGAGGAGGTAAGTCAGGTAGGGGGAGACCCTATAATCAATCTCCATGCAATATTTGTGGCTTGTCTAACCATACTACAGATGAATGCTACAAGAACTACAAGAATCAAAGAGGAAGAGGTCACCAAAGAGGAGGATACTCTCAAGGCAGAGGCAGATTCAATCAATCTCAAGGCTACCATGGCTACAACAATAATTACAACAACAACTACAACAATAGCTACAATCACAATGGCAATTATCAAGGAGGATACAGGAACAGAAAGGATTACAACAATTATGCAGAGGATCAAGATGATTCCTTGTTGATTATGAACATGACATCTAAATCAGGTATCAATGATGATCATTTGTTCTATATTGACTCAGGTTGCTCTAACCATGTAGCTGGGAATGTTGCCTTACTCTCTGATTTGGAAGAACCTAAAGGCAAGCACCAAGTGCAGACAGGTGATGACACTAAACATTCAGTGGTTAAAGTAGGTAATGTCAAAACAAGTGATGGTAATCAGAATTTGCTAAGCAGAGTATTGTATGTCCCAACAATCACCAAGAATCTGATGAGTGTAGGTCAGATTGTTGAAAAAGGTCTACAAGTCAGGTTCACTCAACATGGTGCATATGTGGAGGATCCAAGACATGGATTCAGAAGGATAGCCAAGGGAGAGAAATCAGGTAGACTATTTGCCTTTGAACTTGAGGATACTAAGAATATTGCCTTGTACAACTATAAGGACCAAACCCTATCAGAATTGGAGATGTGGCATAAAAGATTAGGTCACATTGGAGAAAGGACAATAAAGCAAATGAGCAGAGATCAATGTGTGCTTGGGATACCTAATGTATCCAAGCAACATATGATATACAAGTGTGGGGCTTGTCAATTTGGTAAGTCACACAGATTGCCATATACCAAAAAGGGTTTTATGCATGAAGACTACTTGGAATTGGTGCATACAGATGTTTGGGGACCTAGCAAGGAGCCATCCATATCTGGATCTAGGTATTATGTATCTTTTATTGATGACTATAGCAGATGGACTGTTTTGTACTTCATGAAACATAAAGATGAAGTATTTAATTGTTTCAAAAAGTATCTTGCATTAGTTGAGAATCAAACAGGTAGACATTTGAAGAGGCTAAGGTCTGATGGTGGTGGAGAATACTTCTCCAATGACTTTGAAGAATTCTTGCAGGAAAGAGGCATCAAGAGGGAGATTACCACAAGGTACTCACCTGAACAAAATGGGGTAGCTGAAAGGAGGAATAGACTAATTGTGGAGACAGCTAGGTCCATGCTTAATGAGAAAAAACTATCAAATTACCTTTGGGCAGAGAGTGTATCTACTGCCACATACTTAATCAACAGGTTGCCATCAAAGACACTTGATGGAATGACACCCTATGAGGCTTGGCATGGTAAGAGACCATCTCTGGATCATTGCAAGATCTTTGGGTGTGTTGCATATGTGCATATTCCCTCACAGGTAAGGGGAAAGCTAGACCCTAAGGCTGAAAAGTGTATCTTTATTGGTTATGATTTGAATCAGAAAGGATACAGGTTCTATAACCCCTCAAATAAAGGCTTCAAGGTAAGCAGAGATGTAATCTTTGATGAAAATGATTCATGGTATGATAATGAGTGCAGGAAAGTTAGCCTACCTTATGATATGGAAGAAGACTTTCCAAAGCTTGTCAGGCAAGAACCAACTCACCAGGAGGACACAAGCTCAGATGATGAAGACACCATCAACATTGAAGAATTCAAAGCTTGGAAATCCAAAGGGAAGATGAAGATGAAGCAACTTGAAGACAATCCAGAATCCTCAACTCAAGCTATGAGAAGATCTTCAAGAGAGAAGAAGAAACCAATTAGGTATGGGTATGATACTTCACTTGTAACCAAGCACTCTGTATATCTTGCAAAGGATATCTTGAATGAAGAACCAGGTACATATGAAGAAGCAATTACTAAACCAGAATGGAAGGAAGCAATGGATGAAGAAATGGAAGCTCTCAAGGAGAGTGATACTTGGGACTTGGTACCCAAGAAGGACTCCATGAAAGTTATAGGATCCAGATGGATCTACAAACTCAAGAGAAACTCAGATGGTACAATAAGCAGGTACAAAGCTAGGTTGGTAGCCAAGGGTTTTGCACAAACCCAAGGCATTGATTATGAGGAGACATTTTCTCCTGTGGCAAAGATGCCAACTATCAGAATTATGGTGAGTGTAGCTGCATCCAAGAATTGGAACATGTACCAATTGGATGTAAAGAATGCATTCTTGAATGGATGGATATCTGAAGAGGTCTACATGTCACAACCACCTGGCTATGAGGATCCCAATAAGGTAAATCATGTTTGCAAATTGAAGAAAGCTCTGTATGGATTGAAGCAGGCACCTAGAGCATGGAACTATAGGTTGACAACCTATCTCTTGGATCAAGGATTTGTGATGAGTAAAGCAGATACTTCATTGTTTATAAAGAAGAACAATTCAGAGGTAATATACTTGTGTGTCTATGTTGATGACATCATTATTACAGGAAATGATGTTCAAGGAATTAGACACATCAAAGGTCAAATGATGAAGGAATTCAAGATCAATGATCTTGGATTATTGAAGTACTTCCTAGGGCTTGAATTGGTCTACACAAATTCAGGTATATACATTACTCAGAAGAAGTACATTCAGGACATGGTCAAGAAGTTTAACTTGCAGGAAGCTAAAGTCTCAAACATTCCTATGGAGGTCAATCACAAACTCAGTGCACATGAAGGAGAAGAACTCAAGGATATTACAGGTTACCAAAGTTTGGTAGGTAGTCTTAACTATGCTACCTTAACCAGGATTGATATCTCATATGGTGTTAGTGTACTTAGCCAATTTATGCATAAGCCAAGAGTACCACATTTGGAGGCAGCCAAGAAGATAGTAAAGTACCTAAAGGGAACACAAAATCATGGTTTATATTATCCATATTCATCAGATATTGACATCAAGGTATACTCAGATGCAGATTGGGCAGGTTGCAAGGATGACAGGAGGAGTACATCTGGTTACATATGTTTTGCAGGTGATAAACCAATTTCTTGGTCATCCAAGAAACAACCCACAGTGGCTCTATCATCTACTGAGGCAGAATACAGAGGGCTAGCCAATGCCACTCAAGAAGCCATATGGTTGAAGCTACTATACTCAGAATTGGGCCTATATACAAGGCCACCTATCATATTTGGAGATAACACAAGTTCACTTCACCTAGCAGCTAATCCTGTGTATCATGCTAGGACAAAACACATAGAGGTGCATTACCACTATGTGAGGGAGAAATTACTTAGCAAGGAAATCCAATTATCATATGTGTCTACTAATATTCAATGTGCAGATTTGCTTACAAAAGCTTTGGATGGGAGCAAACTATGCAGGTTTAAATCCATGATAGGATTGCAGGATATCATTGAAGACTAAAGATGAAGACTCAAGCAAGTGTTTGGCTTGAGGGGGAGCTGTTGGTGCAAACAAGCCTTAACACTTGACTTTGATTTGTGCCTTGAAGACTCAACATAAAGCTTGGACTATTAGAACCTTGGAAGATTAAAAGATTGGACCCTTGAATGATACATTCACAAGAATCAATAACCATATGAACCTAGTCTTATTGATTCTTACCTTTTATCTCATGTAAAAAGTCTATGTGACTTTATCAACAATGTAATCACACCTACTAGACTAGAGTCGTGGAAAAGTTAGATGATTTAGTTGAGGGAATATCTCCCTAAGTCTAGTGGAGAGAATCAAGGGAACTTTAATTTGAATTCAAATTCAAATTCATTCAGAAATTCCTATAAAAGAGCAATGTAAAAGTCGCGGGCATAGAGCTCACTCCCCGAGGCTAATCCAAGCAAATTAGTGAGTGTGTGAGAGCTACTATTGAGCCTACACCTCTGAGTACCATTGGGCATCACTTTACATGCCAATGGGAATGTACATTTGATAGATTCAATACATATACTCATAGTTCTTAACTCTGTGTTTTCTGAGTCATTCACCTCAAAGTCTGTCAACTTCAACAGGGCATATCTCAAGATCTACTGAACCAAATTTGATGATCCAGGGCTCATTGGAACCAGCTCAAAGCATTCTACAACACTACAAAATTTCAAGTCATTCTATTCAGCCAATTGGGAGAAATCGCTGTCGAAGTGATCACTGGTATATTTCTGTGTTGTTCCTAAAAAATCGGGGGTGTCCCTGATTTTGCTAAAGATCATGCCCAGTGTATAGTTTGTTATTTGGAGTGATTTAACTTGCTAATGGTAGCTTGTTAAGTTAATTTAATACTCCCAGAAGGAATTAAACCAATTGCAAGTGTGCTGGACACACTGAGCTTAGGACTGAGCAGGTGTCAATACAGGAATAGAAAGTTTTTGGAGTTGTGAAGGTTCAAAATCATCTGTTTTGATTTGGTCATTACTCAATCACTTTGTAAAGCACATATATAGTTTCTTGGTGTCATTTGGAAGCTCAAGAAGTCTCCTAATCATATCTGAAGAGAAAAGAGGGCAGGTGTGAAGCAGGTCTAGCAGCACCAACTTGATCTTCTGATTGTACCCAGCCATCACATCCAACAACCTTTACCATTCTATTGGTTAGGTAGGGATTATATAATGAAATTACCCTTCTATTTAGATTTATCAGAGGCGAATTGCAAACAAGAAAATCCACCCATTTCACTAAAAGAGTGTGATTTGGGCAGGGATTATGAAAGATTTATCTTCCTTTCAAAACAAGTTGGATTCTGATTTTAAAGATAAATCTGATAAGGAAAACCTTAAGTACCATGCATCTATTTTTGCTAGGTCCATGCACGTGGTGCAAAGCAATGGACCAAGGTAGTGATTTAGCTGAAGTCACTTTGTATCCACCTAATTCACATGTTTGAGCTATGGAGGCCTAGATAGCACATGGCTTAAACAAGGAAATAGGCAGGGATATTCTTTTCCACCCTTTTCATTCTTTCTCTGTTTTGCATTCGACTCAGATCTTTTTCGTATGCAAAAACTAGATGGAACTTTGAATGATTGGGGCAGGAATCAGACCACACATGGATTCTCCTCTTTAAAAATTCATTCAAGATACTAATCACCCTTTTCAATTAAGAGGCAAATTAGAGAGATGAAGGCCATGATCTTTGAGATTGATCATGGAGCACAGGGGGAATACCCCAAGGTATATATCTCCACTCATTTCCGAGGACGGAAATGCTTTTAAGGGGGGAGAATGTTGTATAATTACATGGGTCTAAGGGGTAGAACCCTTGGGTTTCTAGGTGTGAAACCCTTTGGATTTATGGTTTATTTACCCCTTTTAGATGGGTCTTGAACCTTAGGGCTAATTCTCTAAGGTTGAGTACCTTAGGCTTGATTGGAAGCTTCTCCTAGCCACTTGGTTTGTACGTGAGAACTTGGAGAGTCTTATTTTTTAAGCCATGTTATTTCATGTGATTTCCTAAACTTGGAAACCATGTGAATACCTTAGGGACCCATGTGAAGGAAGGTACACATGTCCTCTTGAGAAGGAATTACCCGAGAAGGAATTACCCCCTTGGTCTTGGAGCTATATATTGGAGGGGTTGGTTGGGTGGAAAGACATCTCTCTTCCTAGTGTGTGGCCTTGCTAGTTAGTCTTAGTTCAGTTGTGTGAAGGCTATGGAGCTCTCACACAACAATTTCCTTGAATCAAGATTGTGTATACCAATAGTAAGGCAATATTGTTTGAGAAAGATTCCAAAATCTTTGAGCATGAGGGCAGTTGATGAAGAGGTGGGCAAGGTCTTCCTCCTTACCACAGAAGCAACATTCACCATTATTTTTCTTACATTTCTTAGCTTTGCTTCTAGTCCACAAACCATTATGGACGATCAGCCAATGTAAAGTGGAGTGTTTTTGAGAAATAGGAAAAGCTCAGTTAGCTTTAAATCTGTATCTCCACTGATTTGGAGACCAACTCAATTTCCATCTTTGGTTAAGCTTCTCAACTATAAGAGATATGTCAACTGACTTCTCTTTGTATTTTTTGTACATGTTTGCAGCCACCTCATATAAACTGATACTTCTCTAGCTGGAGCATTCCCAATCTTGTCAATCATCATCCTTTTGCAGCGACTTTCCTCGGCCTAGTGGGTCGCCTTCGCCAATCGCCTTGCGGCCTTGTCGTGTATCCATACAGAAATCAACGATCAACCTCTCCTCGAGGCTTGCCCACTTGCCAAGTTTTCGCGCATTTAATCACTTCTATCGTTCACTGCTTTGATTGATTTCAGGACGATGAGGGGGCGCATGGATTATGTCTCCTGATTGTCATTATCTTTTTGCAGCGACTTTCCTCGGCCTGGTTACAAAAACCCTGTGGTGGGTCATCTTCGAGCAATCGCCTTCTTCGGCCTCGTCGTGTATCTAATGTCCATACAGAAAGCAACGATCAAACTCTCCTCGAGTTGCCCACTTGCCAACTCTTCATGCATTTAATCACTTCTATCGTTTGCGGCTTGATTGATTGCAGCTTGGCGATGAGGCGGTGCATGGATTATGCCTTCTGATTATCATTATCTGGGCAGTTCGCTTGTCACGACTCAAAAATTGGCATGCGAATAGAATCACGAGTCGCGACTTGCTTTTTGTCACGTTGCCTTCGAGCAGATCCCCAATTCGGGAGGAGTTGCGACTTGAGCAGGTCGGAGATGACCCATTTGTATTTTTTGCTTTTTTCCTTTGGTCTATATTCCGTTGGGTCTTTTCTTTCATCTTCCCTTTTTTGTTTATTAAAATGTTAGAAGCTTTAGCACCTTAGTTTAGTTTTCTCTCCTTCTTAGGTTGCTTTTCCTTGTTTTGTGGGTTAATTTCTATTAAAAATAAAATAAACGAAGAAGAAAAACCTTGAGAAAGAAAATATACATGAATGATGAATCCCTTTTTTGTGGCTATAGAAGAAACTTTATCAAAAGCAAGTAGCATCCACCACTTCAGTGGGTTCTTCTTCTAATCCATGTGTCACAACCTTGCAAAATTTAATATGGACTCCACATTTAGGGTGGAACTCCAATGAAATGCAATAAGAATGTATTCTTATAAAATATGGAATATTATGGATCTCCTTTTTTTTACCAATTAACTTGGTTCAAATGATCAGTTGATCATGGATATCCTTAAACTAACTAGTCTTAAGTACCAATATTAAATCTAAGTACTTCTCTAGATCCTTTTTTACATTGCCATATTGTCTTAGATCCCCTTTATACCTTTGAATATTCCAGCATTTATTCCTATGGATCTATGCTCAAAGTCATAAATCAAGTACCATCTACTATGACATCCTTCACCATCACTTGGAGCTTTTAAACACATCAATACTCTCTATGAAACAGTTCTTTAGGATCCTTTCTAATTGATTTTCTTAATGGTTAAGAAATTAGAACGCTTGTTCTTCCAATGTGGTGCATCTAATGTGTAGGCCACCCATGTTCATCCCCTCTCATACACACAATCCCTTGCCCAAATAATCATACAGCTTGTCAAAGTTTGAGGAACATACTATTTGCTTCCTCCTTAAAGAATACAAAAAAACAATATGCTTTCCCTATGGTAAACTCAATAGAAGAGGGATATGTGCTTATAATTTGCATAATTACAATATCTGAACGAGGAAAACTAACCCAAACTAAAAGCTGAAGTTTTTCCTAATCCTTGGGAATAAAATCTAGATAAGTATGGATGTGTAAGTTATCAATACACTTCCATGCCATATTTGAAAGCAATTGCATGCCAAAAGAATATCAAAATAATCACCAATCCCTCTCTCAAAACTATCAAGAAGTGGTTTTTGAGCACTCTTCCTTTGCCTAGACCAATCAAACACTCTCCATTTCCAATAAGCTTTAAATCTTTGAAGGCTTAGAAGAGGAGCTTTGTTGTAAACTAAAAATCTCCATAATTGGAAACTTGCGGGGAGAGCAGCATGTCTACAATATTGGCAAGGTATTATGAGGTCATCAGCTAGAAACAACGTTTGAATGGGCCACATTGCAAATCCATCAAATGGACTTGGATATGTTTTTCTTCAAACTTGAGTGGTGCACCTACCCTTCAAACACCAAAGAACACATATCAACAATAAACAAATAATTTGACCCATATATGATACTTTAAAAGGGGGGAATCCCTTCTTCACTTAGATATGATCCATATGTGCAGTAAGCAAATCTTCAAGGCATTTCTTCTGTTTTCCTTGAAGTTTTGCCCCTCTTCTTATTTGCTCCTTAGCTTTCATCTTTTCCTCTTCTCTCTTCTCTCTTCTTCCTTCCTTCTTCTGCTCTCTTTATTCTTATCTTCTTCTTTCCTCTCTTCTGTGTTTGGTTCATCATGTGTGAATGACAAACTTTGTCTAGTTGATCCCATGTGAACATGTAAATTGTGAAAGGATTCTCTAAAGTTGTGGTCACCATATCTTTATAGAAATCAAGATAAAGAAGGGAGAGATGTATGCATCTGAGGTTGTTATCCTCATGCTTTTCTCAAGCATAAGATTGAAAGAGGTGACAATTATATCATTTCATGGAGAAGATGATGAACCACCAAGGTCTTCATGGGAGCTCATGGGAGCTTTGATACCACTATCAAGGATCAACCACACCATAAGATGTGGTGCAATTCTTCTGCCAACCATCTCTTATAGAGTTTGTGACGTAGGGGTGTAATTTGGAGTTAACTTATGTTAGCATGTGCATGTGTAAGCACAACCAATCAGCTGTGCTAGTCTTCTAGGGTAATCACACAAGGTGTCCAAGTCTACTCGAGTCCACTGTGGTGTGCCACTAACATGCATCATGACGAGCCAAATCTCGTTTTTTTAATAAATATGATAGAGAAGAAAATTTACCATGGTTTCTCATAGCACCCAATGGCCTCCTTGTTTTTCCTTGTTCTTCTTTGGCGCTGACCTCCTCTTCCTCCTGTTCTTTCTATCCCTGTTGATCCATTTCTTTTTTTCAAGCTTACAATCACCTTCTTCTTATGCCTTGAGATTATTTGCCCTTGATTGATCATCTCCTAATTATGTTGATTGATGTAACACAACCATATTATGTTTTTGGAGTATTTCCATTTATTTTGTATCCCTCAAGTCACTAGGGGTGTATGCCACTAGGTAAATTAACAATCTCATTAAAATTAACTGTTTACTATTACTAGACCTTGTCTAGACTTTTAAAATCGTCTTCAAGATAAGATTCATTTATAATCCTCATGGATTCTAATCTTTCCAATCTGTAACATGCCTTCTTCCAAGTATCACGATCACTTTTATCCTGAAGAAAAATAGTTAAGAGGGATATGCAATATCCTCACCTCAAATAACAAAATCACTTCGGTTTAAGAGACAATTTATGAAACTATACATACATTTATAAGAAAACATGATACCACTTCAAATACTTCTCTCGATGTTGAGAACGCATAAGGATATGCATTCCATGTTTTGAGGTTGAAAAGAATGGTTTGCAGAATTAGGAAAAACTTTTCATACATAATAAAAAGTCGTCGTGTTAAAGAAACTTCTAGTCAATAATTGAATAACGAATAATTAATCGATACAAATCATAGTAATTAATGTAACTCGCAATCTAGAGTCAAGCAGTGAATAATGGCTATCCAAAGTATAAGAACAAGCTAGCTACGGGCTGGGGTTAGCAGAAGATGTGTTTGTCTTACAATTCGCAAGCTATGGAAGTTTAAGCACAAAGATAAAGGCCTAGGGTAGGCAGAGGATGTGCTTTCATCTTACAATTCACAAGCTATGGAGGTTTGAGCACAAGGATAAAGGGCTAGGATAACCAGAGGATGTGCTTTCATCTTACTATTCACAACCTATGGAGGTTTGGGCACAAGGACAAAGGGCTAGGGTAAACAGAGGATGTGCTCTCATCTTACTATTCACTAGCTATGGAAGTTTAAGCACAGGGATGAAGGCCTAAGTAAGCAGAGGATGTGCTTTCATCTCACAATTCACAAGCTATGGAGGATAAAAGGCTGGGGTAAGCAGCGGATGTGCTCATCTTACTATTCACTAGCTATGGAAGTTTAAGCACAAGGATAAAGATTATGAAATCACAAACTTAACTTGCACTTTGCTAACGATAGCAATCAAGTGTTCACGTTAAGATTCCAAACTGAATAGTAATTGAAGTTTGTTTGTATAAGTTTCCTTCTTCATACTCTCAACTTTGAAGCTCCTTTTCAGCCAAGCATGCTCAGAAATCTTCAATCCTGTAGTTTGTAGCTTGCGTATGAGCATGTATGTATGCATGAATGTACATCATTATGCATGAATGTATGTACATCATTATGTACATATGCATGTGTGAATGTATATATGTATATATAAGTATGATTCGACTCTACTTGCCTACACGAACAATAATTATGAGGTAGCATGTCTGCATAATGATTATCATGTTTTTATTACACGAGGACAGAAAACTTATGTAAGTAACAATTTCTGCAAATGTAAACTTTTTTTTGATAGTGCAATGAATTGAAAGCAACTCACACACCCGACCTTGTAAGGTAGAAGCATTCATCTGTGAGAAACTCATAGATAGATGTCCAACCAAGACTTGAACTTAGGACTTCCTCCATAATACTCAAGGAGTCAAACCACTTGACTACACGGGCTTGGACATGCAGCAGTGATAGCCTTTCATAGATTGTGTATAGCAACTATATTCTACAAATAGTTGAAAAGTATATGTTGATAGTTTTTCATAGATTGTGTATAACAACAATATTCTGCAAATAATTGAAAAAAATATGTTAAATTAGAGTTAAACGTCAGCTCAACTACATTCTTCAGACGGCTTGGAGTTCCGTCTCCCGAGTAACGAGACGGGCGAAGGACGAGATATGGCGGCGCTGCAACGCTATGCACAAGCACAGACCCCGCTTCTTATCATTTGTGATGACAGGCGATGGCGGATAATATGTTTTCTGAGAAGGAATGAGGTAGGCGTGACCCTCCCATGGCATGTCGACTGGTATGACACTACATGCACCGCTGCACCCGAGGTCTACTTCGAAGAAAGGTAGACCTGCCCAGCTGATGAAACCAATGTTCGGGCTTCGGAACGTGTGTTTTCCCTTCACAAACCTTCGCAGCTGATCTTCGCTGCAGTCCTCGAGGAAATCGATGGCCGAGCGGCAGAGTTCGTCATTGACACTCCTCAAGGCGGCAGCTATGAATCGACCAAGCTCTGCCAGGCTCATCCTCCGTATATCCGCCACGCGAAGTCTAGGGCAGCAATTGAAAATCGCATTGCCTATGAAGTTATGGTGATCACCGCCAAGCCTCGCCCTTCCATCCACCACCATAATCAACATACTTTGCTCTGCGTCCGTCAGACATCTCGCCTCGCAGCAACACTTCCAAACGTGCGCAGCCAGCATTTCATACACTGTCAAATCGGCGCCGGCCTCTAATCTTAGTTTATGAAGAAGGTCCCATGGCAACTCGAACCGTCCCGTGACAGTTTGCTCCTCCTCCGGCACATGAAAATCAGCGCAATGCTTAAGCTGCTCCTGCTTGCTGGGAGGCTCTGGAAGAAGCAGGTACTCGTCGTGTTGAAACCGAGGTTTCGTTGGGGGAGACGAGGGTGAGTGTAGCCATGCCTTGTCAAAAGACGGTGCTACAGAGATCCTTTCTCCTCGTGCGATCTTCGACCATGTCTTCAAGAACATAAGGGCTGACACACCATCCGCTACGTGGTGCTCCACTGCTAACCCCAGGGCAACGCCACCGCACTTGAATCGTGTGACCTGCAAAAATCTCTCTCTCTCTCTCTCTCTCTCTCTCTCTCTCTCTCTCTCTCTCTCTCTCTCTCTCTCTCTCTCTCTCTCTCTCTCTCTCTCTCTCTCTCTCTCTCTCTCTCTCTCTCTCTCTCTCTCTCTCTCTCTCTCTCTGTGAAACTACACCTGAACCATGAACAGTGGTCGTAGTGTCACGTCAAGGGAGAGATCCAACGCCGGGACGAGAGGCAGAAGGCGAGGGTGAGGGATCAGATCGTGAAGATCACTCAAATATACATTAGATTTGGCGTCCACAAAGAGAGAACCATTTCCGTTGCAGACGATGTCATACGCAGGAGTTATGGTACCGGCAAAGGGGTAGAAAATGGAGAGGGTCGCTGCAAGTGAGCGTTTGAGGATGCTGTTGTCGCAGAAGTCGCCATGCAGCTGGGAAAAGAAGTGGACGGTTTTGACGTAGATATTGGCAATCACATGGTCTAGCTTGCAGCTGCGCAGCAACGGGATCGGATAGGGGGGAGGAGATGAAGGCTTGATCATTTCTGAAGCTAGAAGCTCTACGTGCAGCGACTCGATCTTCGGATTGGGAGGAGGAAATGAAGGCTTGACAGTCTCTGAAGCAAGAAGCTCGATGTGCAGGGGATCGGTGTTCGGAGAAACAGGAGATGAATGCCTCAGCCTCTCTGGAGCAAGAAGCTCTACGTGCAGGGAATCGGTGTGCAGGAGCATCACCATGATGATGTAGAGGCGTCGGCACACCGAACAAGCGTGGAGTCGAGGCTCGAGGTTCTGCGTGATATACGATTTCTAGCAGAATCCTGCCTAGAGAAGAACAAGGCACTGGCCACAATTCAAATAAATACAGAGAAGAATCCTGCCTAGAGAAGAAGAAGACACGCGCCACAATTCAAATAAATAAAGAGAATGATAGTCATTGAGTATCCAACATTGCCACACGGCACCCGAAGACGATGCTCTCCACAAATTGAGAAACAAGGGTAACGTGAGTTACTAAAGCTTGCATCAATATAAATATGTAGCTTTTTTGACGTGTTGCTCTTCACTCCGCTCATTTCAAATACGTAAATAGGAGAATGGGAGGCGATTTTTATTTTCTATTTTTTATTTTTATTTTCAGGTGTTTTTTTTTTGAAGAAACTGGAAAATATAAATTGATAGAGGAATGTTACATCAGTGCGGAGGGCAGGAGCACCTCAGATCAAAACTGTTACAATGAGTACATCATAGCATATCTGTGCCCAGAATAAATTTGAGCTACCAGGACTTTCCAACAGGAATACTTATTTTCATACAACAGAGAGTTAATACTCTGAGGTGACTGAGAGGGCCTAGTAATACTTTTAATACATTGAATAGCCACTCTCTTAAGGGTCTTGGGGAGGGAAATGAGGAAGTTCCTCCTAACATGACCAAAAACCCTATTATTTCTGCTAAGCCAGATGGACCACAGAATGTGACCTCTCCACTTGTTCCATAACAAAATGTCCATATTTCTGCAGCACCCGAGAAGGACCTCCAGCTTTTGAAGTTTTGGGGCTTGAATATCCTACAAGTACTTTTCCACAGGGAACCAGAAGGGCTTAGCATGGGCACATTCAAAGAAGAGGTGAAAAACATCCTCCACTCTGCCATAGAATGCACATTTGCCTCCATCAGCAAATATTTTCCTGACTTTGGGGCCCACCCAAAGACCTTGATGAATTATCAGCCATTGGAGAAAGGAATGCTTACTGAAGTCAGGGTAAGCCCACAGAGATTTAAATCTAAAGGACCACTGAAAGGGGGACCAATTGACACTCCATAGCCTGTTCAACTTAGGGACAATAAGATCCATAGAACCCTTATTTCTTTTGAAGTTGCAGAAGATCAGATCAGCAACATAACTGAGCCTAAGCACCTTCCATCTGCTATGAGACAATTGCACTTCAAACATAGCTTTATGCTGGAGCAGAACCTGCACACAGGACAGGGAGATATTAGGCAAATTTATGAGGGCCTGATCTTCTAATAAACCTCCATTGATCATAAAATCTCCAAAGATTTTGAAGGAGAGCTTATGACACTTATGCTCCTTAATTGCTAAGTTGCAGTTGTTCCAATGGGCCAACCAGCCAAGCCAGGGGGACTCCTGCACATAGAAATCAGATGTAAGTCTCAGACTAACTGGGGGGATAAACAAAGATTTGGCTTTAAACCAAGCCTTCCAGATCCTGCAGACCAAAGGGCTACCAATGGGGGAAATGGGATGAGGACAACATATGATATCCCACAAATTTATGTTTTGTCAAGACCTGTAATTAGACTGATAAAATTTAGAAACATTTCTATGGATAAGAATAGACCATATTTCATTGCACATGAGACTTCTAAGAACCCATTTTGCAGCCATGTTGTCAGCCATTTTGGCAGGACAAAGTAAACCTAGGCCTCCTTTCTCTTTAGGCAGAGAGCAAACTTCCCAGGAAACTTTAGCAATTTTTTCCCTAATATCCGAACCACCCCACAGGAACCTTTTAGCCAGAGATATTACCTGACCCAACTGCTTTTTGGAGGGAGGCCAACAAGACAGAAAAAAGACCAGTTTGGGAAGCAAAAAATGATTCAAGATAAATGTTATGTGAGGTAAAGAACTGTTAGCATCATACCAGAGAGACAAGCTTTTCTTAAATTTTTCAACCACCCAGTCCCACTTTTGAGCAAAGGAAACATTAAACCCCATAGGGATACCTAATAATCTAAACACTTCCCCATCCTTTATAAGGTTGCAGCCCATTTGAATAATTTTATCAGGAATGATGTTATTAGAGGACTTGAAGTGGGTCTTGTTATGATTGACCTTAGAACCACTGGCCAGACAGAATATATCCAGACATTCCAAGAATTTTTCCAGAGATTTAGAATCGGCCTTAAGCACAGCATTGGTGTCGTCAGCAAACATTTGAAGACATAGAGGGGAGGGGGAGTTAGGGATGACAATACCATCCATATAACCTTTAGTGATAGCATCATTAACCAACCAACCCAAAGCATCACTAGCTATGGCAAATAGCAGGGGAGCTAGGGGACAGCCTTGTCTTATAGATCTGATAAGTTTAAAGGGTTCAAGGACTTGACCATTAACAGACACTCTAGAATAAGCATTCCCAAATAAGGAACTCACATAATTAATAAATCTTCTTCCAAGACCCATGTCCTGAAGAGACTGGAGAATGAAGTCCCACTCTATCCTATCATAGGCCTTGTCAAAGTCAATTTCGAAAAAGAAGTAGTCTTGACCAGACTCACTAGCAAAATCCATCCCTTCCCACAAAGATATGATAGTATCTAAGATGAATCTACCTTTGATGAAGCCTTTCTGTTCAGGAAGAACGAAATGGGACATCATAAGGCTGAGTCTTCTAGCCAGAGTAGAAGCAAAAATTTTATAGATGGTATTCGAGCAGGTTATAGGCCTCCAGTTGTTAAGATCCTCTTTGGGCCCTCTCTTATGAACAAGTTAAATAACCCCAGTGTTAATGTTACGAGGAAGAAATCCTTTGCTAACAACCTCTTCCATATCAAAAGAATGAAAGGAGTGAGAAAATCCCTTAAGATGATAAAAAATTCATTTGGCAAACCATCCAAAACAGGAGACATATAGGGTTTCAATTTATTGATGGTTTCTTTGATCTCACCAGCAGTGAGGGGCAGGTCCAGAATAGGAATCAGGCTCTAAGGAATCATTTTTTTCCTCTTCATGGCAATGGTAGCTCTGGCCCTCCCGATGTCCTCCCCCCACTTGGGAGACACAGAAAGAACATCCATAAAGAATTTTTTGGCCTCCTGTAAAGTCTCTTCAGTGCTCATAGTGAAACCACCATCCTTCTTCTTAATCAAAGGCATAAAATCCCTAATTTTCCTTTTCTTCATGAGAGTAAACATATGTTTGTTATTCCTATCCATATTCTCACTCCAAAATTCTCTGGATATAGAAAGAGAGTTCCTAGCTTCAAGATAACTCTCCTTATGCAACCTCAAGGAGCAGTCAAGGTACTCTTGAGAATTAACAGCAAGGGAATTCAACTTCTTCATAATAGAGTTCCTCCTTTGAGCTCTCAACTCCAAGGCCAACTTCCTATGAATGGTAAAACGCTTTTGGATATTAGTAACTGATCGCTCCCAAGCTAGGGTTGGGGAAATATTATTATCAAAATGATAAGAGATAATGTCCTTAGTTTTAGTCATTATGCAAGGCAACCTAAGAAGGCTATAATCCAAGTGAGGCCAACCTGCCTTGTAAGAGGGACTACCCTTTCTGAAAGACAAGCAAAGGGGCTTATGATCAGAAACAAGGAGGGAAAGATCAATTTTGGCACTAGTGTTCCAACAACCCTGAATAAAATCAACAGTAGCATAGCATCTATCCAATCTAGCCGCGCTGTAATTGAGACCAACTTGCTTGTTGGACCACGAGAAACCAGTGTTTTGGGAAATGTCAAACAAGTTATGGTGGTTACATAGATTAAACCAACACAACTTTTCAGAACCACTAATACAATTGCCTTTATCCTCCCACCGATCCTTAATAACAGTAACCATATTGAAATCACCTGTAATGATCACCGAACCACTAATGGAGCAGAGCTCATCCCAACAAACTTTTCTACCACAGCTTAAGTTAGAAGCATATATAGACACAATGGAACAGTTATAAGGAGCATCAAGTTTAACAGCACACCATTGATGAGTCTGGCTAGTAAACCCAGAACAAACAGAGTGAGCAATAGAGTTCGAGATACCAATCATAGCTCCCCCTTTACCACTGTTGTGGTTGGTGAAATACCAAGCATAATTGGAAGCTAAGACATTAAGATGCAGCAGGAGAGAGGCTCCACCCAACTTAACTTCCTGCAAACAAACAATTTCAGGATAATTAGGCAATAACTTCAGCCAATTATTGATCATTTTAGGTCTAACTGCGTCAGTTAGACCCTTGATGTTCAAAGAGATAATGTTAATGTCAAACATGGGAAACTAGAGAGAGTTACTTCCTGCTGCTCTTAGTTGGCTTAAGAACTGAAATGGACGACCTGATTGTCTCTTTCCTTTTAGGTTTAGAGGATTTGGAGTGCTCATTTGAATTTATCATGTCTTGAGACATGGGAACAAAGTCACACTGATCCCCTTCACCATCCATATTTTCTATAGCATCCTGATCCATAGCATCAAGCTCTTGATCAAAATGTTCCAGAGTAGGAGGGGGCACGTTTTTTACATGCTGGGGAAATCATGTTTTATCTTGATGCCCGACAACCTCTTGTATGACTTTGTTTTTCTTACCAACAGTTTTCCAGTCCTTGTTCAAGATAATAATCTTAGAAGAACTGTCCTTGGAGACCGAGTTAGTCAAACCTGCGCAGGACTTGTTAGGGTTGACATTTTCTGTCTGCTCATACAAATTAGAGGAAGCCCCTACACTTTGTTTGTCTTCAAAAGGGTTAGAGATGTCTTCCAACAATATATCAAAAAGGTTTTCAGACTTAAAACTTTTTTTTAATTTTTTTGGGCCTGCTTCTTACCTACCAGACTACGGTTATTATTGTTTGCGGGGGGAACTACATTTTTTTCATGGTCACTAGACTCCTCTTGAGGTTGAAGGAGGGGACAGTCTCTGATTATGTGGCCTTGCTTATAGCAATGGTAGCAAGCATTTGAGAGATTTCTATAGACTAACTTTTGTGTGTGCAACTTTAATCCTTGGGAATCCTTAATCACAATTTGAGTTTTGATTTCTCTGGACACATCTACTTCAATCAGAACTTGAGGGTCCCATTTAGGGTTAATGATACTATTCCTAGATCTCTGACCCAAGACTCTACCCACCATATTGCCTAATTGTTCAATTCATGGGTAAAATTCAATAGGGAGCTCGGGGAACTCTACCCATACTGGGATCTTAGTAGGTTTGGGCCCCTTCGGGTTAAAACCAATATACCACTTAAAGAAGGATAAAGGAGTATTCCTGATTAACCATTGCCCCTCACTTATCACATGCAAGGCACTGTTCACTTCCTCAAAGAAAAACATGTAAAAATTATTAGAACAGTACTGAATATGTTTCACATATAGACCCCTAGTTTCCAGTGGTTTTTTATCCATGATTTTAGCACCTCATGGGGTGGTCTAGGGCCATGACAAAGACCAATAACCACATGACCAGAAAGATGTTTGTGCCAGCTGTCTAAAGAGGTACAGTCAATAACAAAGACTTCTTCCTCGGGTTCACTGTCAAGATCGTCAACCAGAAGCGTATGAGGGTGAGCGTTTCCCTCCTTATTATCTTTGCCTTCTAAATTGATAGTAGCCTGAGACTTGGAGCCATGGACAAAGGCAAAAGGGGGGGGGGCATACCTAGAGCTTTTGTAGTTTCAACGTATGTTTTATGTGGAGAAGAGTTACCAATAGACTGATGCATGCCATTATTGAAGACTGAAGAACCTGACCCGGTTGCAACATTTGAAGCTCCTACCATCGGGACTCCATTCTGCATGACAGGAGGCACTGGAGCAAGTCCAGTATCGACAGCGGTTTGAGGCGTTTCCAACACAGAGAGCCCGTTCCTTAGAGCTTCGAATAAGGCCATGAAGAAGCGATAGGGGCACCCACTCTCGGAGAAGCTGATGCAGACACACCAGCACCTCCCCAACAAAGGGGAGGGGCACAGAGAGACGAGAACACGACCAGAGCTAGGGTTTCATGTGGGAGCGCATCTCCGCTAGCTAGCAAAAATCCTTTATTTTCAGGTGTTGAAATTTCTGAGTGGTTTTTTTCTTAATGGAGGTTCAGCCGAATTGTACTCCTTCTAGCTTTAACTTTGAAATCGCAACTGTCCAAGTGAAGGGGCATAGTACTCATGGGACCCCCTATATCTTTTAAAGTAGGGGTTAGACTGCTCGAAGGCAACACAAGAGAGGACTCGTTTGAAATGGAAATAACATGGTTCAACATTGGCCTTAGGCCCACACACTGTCCTGCCATAAGTGGGGATTGAACCTTCGTCCCCACCTCAAGAGGCAAAAGGCCCAGCCAATGTGTGTGGACAATTTTTGAGTGGTTTGACACCTACATAGCCAAGTGGTTTGATGCCTTGAGTCTATGGGAGGAAGTCGTGAGTCAAGTCTTCGTTGGACATGTATCTATGAGTTCCTCATACATGGGTGCCTCTACCTTACGAGGTTGGGTTTGTGAGTGTGTTTTCAATTCATTGTACTCTTTAAAAAAAAGAAACAATAATTTTGTTTTGGTCTCCCCCTCACACCTTCAATATCCATGCTATATAAGATTAAACAATAATTTTGTTTTGGTCTCCCCCTTGCATCAATTTGATTGGCAAATAAATCTTAAAATTTAGGGGGTTACTTACTTAATTTATGAAAGATAAAAGTGAATGTGTATGTGTAGCTCCAACATTGATTATAACTTATTAAACTTCTAGCTTCAACAAGCCGCTTCTTGATTGTTTGTGTATTAAAGAATCACTATAGCTCATGGCAATGTGAGTTTGTGTATGAGGTATTTAACTCTAAGATGATTACATAATTAGTACATATTTCTATAACAATTTGAAGTAATTTATCCTTAAGGTATCTCTATTTTTTATAACTTGTATTTTCAATCTGCTATTTATTTCGTTCAAAAATTCGAGAGAAATCTATGAAAAATCACTTTCATCGTATTAGTAACGTGTATATAGATCCAATGGAGTAGCCTGTCATGGAGAAATCAGTTGAGCTTTAGTATGAAAACTAAATGATTATACTATTCCCAAGTGTAGCTCAAGGTCACAAAAAGATCAAAGAAAATATCGATTGATCTTAGGGAAATCTGCATATTTCTAAACTTATATCAAGCAAAGAATAATTATCAAGACCTAGGATCTTCCAAAGCTTATTTGCATGTTTTTTATTTAAAGGAAGTTTGAACTTTTAGATCTACTCTTCCAAATAGATTGAATTAATTGAATGTACAATGAAGGTGGGGCGTAGCACCCATGGCACTCCCCGAATCCCACAAAGTAAGGGTTGAATGCCTGGAAACTACTATAATACAGAGCTCTATGGCTAGGCAAGGTAAGATGTTTCAACTATTTTTTTGCATAATTGACCTATTTTGCCTAGATTGACCTTCTTGCAACATAACATAAATTAAATCCTCAAATTTTAAGCCAGTTGGATTTCCTTTCATCATCAATCGAAGAGTAGAAGCAAAATTCTTATATGAATTTGGAACATTGTTAAATTGTACAAGTGAATTATCTAGCAAGATTTCATCAATAGAAATCATATGCTCCTTCAAATCTTTGATCTTTGTCAAAAAGTTGTTGATTGAATCCCTTTCATTCATATGATCACTCTCCAATTGTCTTTAGAGGTAAGCAAGTAGACAAGCCTAATTTCTTTCCTAGATATTGTTGTAAGAGTATCCCAAGCATTTTTTGTTGTTTTGCACAGGTGAGTGTGAGGGACAATGGCAAGTTTGATAGACAAAGCCATCAATGCATGTGTTAGTGCATCTTGTCATCCCAATAAAGTTATTATGCAATAGGAACTGCAACACGACCACAAAATTGAAGATCATCATTTTCTTTTTATATAAAGGAAGTTCGGCAATAGCCTACTCTCCCGGACTTGAATTAAATTAAGAAACAAAGGTACAATAGAAGGGGACTAGTGCCCACGGGACCCCCCAAATCCCACAAAGCAGGGGAAGCTTGGTTGATTCCTAGGTAGCATTACAAAGAAGGTTGATCACCCTCTCGTCGCCCTCATGTGGGACCCACTTGGGTTTGAGCTTGTTGTTGATCAAAAGGAGGACTTGATGGTGCCTGAAGGGGGGGGAATTCTTACTGTTGACAATCCTTTTGCCAAGGAGGAAAAGAGATTTTTCAATCGACCACTCCCTGGGGGGGTCGCCGAAGTTGAGGGCACACCGCTCTCGCCAAATTTTCCACAGGACTTCCCCTCTGATTGCGTTCCAGAGAGCCGCCGAGCAGCCAATCGCTTCTCCCAAAAGGACTTGTTTCCAACTAAGCTGTTTCTGAGCTCTGATTTTCAGTCCAACCATCTGCCAACTTCTGTAGGAGTTGGGGCAAGTAAAGAAGATGTGTGGGACATCTTCGATTGCACGGTGGCAGCGTTTGCACCACGGGGGGATCCCACAAATTTTGCTTGCCTTCTGGTTAGTCCAAATTCCTCGATGAAGAATTTGCCATAAGAGGACAGACTTCTTAATCTCTATAAGTGGGTGCCAGATACCCATGAATTTCATGTCCCACCGAAGCCGCGTCCAAGACAGGCACCACTTCTTGTTGAGGCTGATCTGGAGGTCAGTCGTTTCTTTGATGTACGGGATTTTGAGTAGGCTATTTCCATTGTGCCATTTGAGACCACGCGCGTTCGGAGCATCATGTCCCATGAGAAGGCGAGTTTTGTGACGATCCCAAGCGAGGCATCTGCTTTGCAAGGTGTTCCATTCTTCGTAGGAGATGTTTATGCGAGGGTCAATATCCTCGAAGTTGATCCAACTGTTGGTGTCATGTTTCCAGAGGTGTTTCCATTTTTTGAATCCTTTGTTCCATAACTTCTTGGCATTTTGAATGTTCCACGACTCCACACTCCGGATGCCATGTATCGGAAACCAGATAGAGTCGTTTTGTCTGATTCCGGCCGCCCACTTCCAGTCCTCACTAATTCTTGTGAAGCTTTTGACTTTATTCCAGCCCTTCCAAAGAGAGCAGACGAGATTGGAGCCTTTCGGGAAGACAGGTATCGGGGAGAATAGCAGGGTCATGATGTCGAGGTTCTTCCAGTTCGGGGACCCCGTGAGGGCCAACTCATTTTTGTTTCTGAAGATCAGCTTGGCCCACGAGGCCTCCCTATTGCACCAAGCTTTAATCATCCATTTGGCTGCCAGTTTGTTAGCCATACACCCAATGTCCAGGATGCCAAGCCCCCCGCTGTCTCTAGGGCTGGTGCAGATGGCCCATTTGATTTTAGGCACCCCCCTTCTGTTATGGTCGCCTGTCCAAAGAAAGTTTATGCAGATGCAATTCAATTTGGACAGGCCTTGCTCATTCGGTCTCCAGCAAGAAAGGAAATAGATGGTAGACGAGAGGAGGAACGTGTTGATAACCATCGCCCGTCCAGCGAGATTGATTTGCATGCCTCTCCAGTAATTGAGCTTGTTTTCAAGTTTGGCCAGCACCCAGTTCCATCGCTGCTCCATAGAGACGCCAAATCCCAAGGGGATTCCGAGCAGCCGAAAGATTTGGCCCTGCGGAATGATTTGACAGCCATGATCAGTGAGAAGGCCAGGTTGATGTCCCACGATGGCCCTAAAGGCGGTCTTAGTGTGGTTGATTTTGGATCCAGAGGCCTCACAAAAGGTATCAAGACACCTCCAGAAAGTCTCCAGGCTGGTATTGTCATTGTGAACGAACGCGTTCATATCGTCAGCAAAAAGTCTCATGATGATTTGACTGTGGTCGTGAGGTAGTTGGAGGCCTTTGATATTGCCAGCCTCCACATGGTGAGCCACAAGTCTGCTCAGCCCCTCAGTGGCGATGGCAAAGAGAAGGGGGGCAAGAGGGCACCCTTGTCTAATAGATCTTTTAAGATGGATCGCCTTCGAAAGTTTGCCGTTAACGTTAATTTGGGTCGTTGCGTTGCCGAGAAGGGTCGCGATCATCTTGGTGAATTTCTGGCTACATCCGAGGTCTTGGAGCGACTGCAGAATATAGTCCCATTCTAGCCTATCGTAGGCTTTGTCAAAGTCGATCTTGAGGAAGACCACATCTTGATTAGACTCGTTTGCAAATTGAATACCTTCCCAAATATCCATAATGGTTTCCAGGATGGACCTGCCTTTGATGAAACCTTTTTGGTCCTCACTAAGCCAAGATCTCAGGTGGCACGCAAGTCTGTTGGCAATGACTTTGGCGACGATCTTGTATCCTGTTTGTAGCATCGTAATTGGCCGCCAGTTCTCGATTCTGTTTTTTTCCCCCTTCTTGTGAATCAGCTTGATAATTCCATTATTTATACAAGAAGGAAGAGCACCAAAATTTAGCGCTTCTTGCCAGACCATCCGAAGAGGGGTGGCAACCACCAGCTTGAAGGATTTAAAAAACTCGTTAGTGAGTCCGTCGGGTCCCGGGCTTTTACCGAGAGGGAGGGCATCAATGACCTCAATGATTTCTGATTCAGAGATCGGGGCGTGGAGCAGGGAGTGGAGGTTGGGTGGTATTCTCCGGGGGGAAACCCTAGAAATGGCAGCCATGCAGTCCCTTCTATGGTGGGAGAGGGGGTTCGAGGTTCCCAGGAGTCTCGTAAAGTGCCCTTCGATGATGCCAAAGTTATCTTCTTCCGAGTTGCATACATTGCCATGTGGGTCTAGCAGTAGGGGAATCGTCTCTCTGTTGTGTTTCCTTTTAAGTATACTGCACATCTCTTTGGTGGGTTTGTCGGCTTTTCCAGCCCACCACGCCTTGAAGAAGATTTGCAAGTTTTTCCTTTGAATTTCTTCCTCGTATCTCAACGCAGCTCTGATTCTTCGGAGACCTTTCTGGGCTTGGTGTTTTCCTTTGTTCACTTCCTCCTCGAGTCGCCAGAGTCTGTGGTACAGCGCTTCCCTACGAGCCCGCCGCACAGTCTCGAGCATCTTCTTAGTTCTGATCATGATCTTGCGAGACTTGTCGACCGCACTTCTCCAGCATTTGGCTGGGGCCAGGCCAGAGGCGAATGCCACCTTCCACACATCGGCAATCTCTTGATGGACGGAGGGGAGAGAGAAGGTGGAGGCGTTGGCATGGAACCACGGAGCCTTGTGGGTCCCGTTGGAAGGTTGAAAAGTGATAACGATCGGGTAGTGATCAGAGATGGTGAGGTCAGTACGTTGCGTGATGGAAGGGTGGCCCCACAGATGAGTAAAACTCTGAGAGATGTAGCATCTGTCAAGTCTAGCTTTCCTCAGATCCTCGCCCGCTTGGAGATTCGACCAGGAAAAGCCATTCGAGTCTTTGAATTCGACCAGATCCAAGTGGAGTTTGGTCATGTCCCACGTTTCTTTCTCCCGACTGTCAATGACCCGGCCCTTGCCCATCCATCTGTCCATAGGGTCCTCCACCATGTTGAAGTCACCACATATAAGCACGTTGTGGGGAAGCGAGTCAAGAGAAGTCCAAGTGTTCAGCCTCTCCGATTCCCCGTTAGGGGCGTACAAAGAAACCATAGTAACACAGAGGGGAGCACCAAAAGAAACCGCGATCTAGCGGTGATTTACATCTTCAATGGAGTTCTCGAGCTTTTCAAGCCAGGGTTGTTTAACACCGATGGCCGTTCCACCGGACCCCCGCTGGTGCTTTGTAGGGATCCACACATGGGCCGAGGAAACCTGTCTGAGCCGTTTCAGAAGGTCTTCTCCGTCAATTTTAATCTCTTGAATGCATATAATGTCTGGTTTTAAGCTAGTGTCGCGGAGCCATTGACCAATGATGGCCGCTCTTGAGGGGTCGGTTAGCCCCCTAGCATTAAGCGAGATGACGATCATTTTTGTATTGATCCCTCTTTGCGGGAGGGAGCCTTGTCCTTTCTTCTCTTGGCTTCATCTTTCTTTTTCGCTGGTATCTGATCCCGACTTAGAAATCGGTTCTTGTAGGGGCTTTTCCAGGGTAGCTCCATAGGCTGTTTTCCTTTGCGGGATACACCTTGCTGGGGGGAATTGGGCCCCGTGCTCGGCACCGTTTCCGGGATCGTCGATCCAATGATGGAACTTTCACTGTCCATGTTGTCTTCGTTACTAGTGGTGAATCCATCTTCTTTGCTTGTAGTATAGCCTTCCTGGGGAGTTTCTTTGTTGTCAGGGATCTCTAGGGCATTGTCGTAGGTATCTACCTCGAGTGGCTTCCCGCCTGGATAGTCAAGCTCGTTGATCTCCTTTCCTAGATTGCAGTACAAATTGCTGTTGGGGGTAAGTGACAGGTTGTTTCTTTCACCGTTGGCCCTCGGACTTCTTTTCCTTCTTCTTCTAACTTCAGTAAAGCATTTAGAAGTTAGAAGAAGTTGGCTTTACTGAAGTTAGATCATCATTTTCAAAAACATTTGCTTCACCTTCAATCAATGTATCTGTAGGTGTACTAGGATGTTTCTCAACACCTTGCACAGTGTTCCACAACCCTTTTGCTATCATTCCATGACACATCATGTATGCCCATAATGGGATTAGTACCATCAAACTTATCCTCAACAACCAACATACATAATACATCATTGCTTTCATCCATGGTGAGTGACTAAATACCTTGATGTAAACAATTGATTGTACCTCAAAAAGTTGAACAAAAATACCTTGTTGAGATCTGTTAGACCTGAAGTAGACTTTCGAGGCACTTCATGTACTAGCCAACTCAAACCTATACATATGTTTGTCACAAAAGGAGGAGATTTCTTGCAAAACCACTATAATAATGCATTCAGAGGAACTTTCAAGCATAAAGTTGCATAAATAGGTGGGAAGCATGAAGTGTGTTAGGTTATTAGTAAAATCAACCACGGATTTGTAGTAACTATGATCATTAAATATACATGTTAAGAATCTAAGTCCACAACACTATAATAGACCAAACTACCTCACAAACAAGGGTTATAAGGAGTGGTCTTTCGAACAAATCCTAGATTATATGTGGGTGTAATGTTTATGAAAGGGAAATTGAAAGACTTTAAAAGAATGGATGTCACATTCATACTGTCTCACAATATAAGCAATCGTGTGACACTTCAAGTTTGAAAGACAAATTAAAAGTTTTACTTTGCAAGTGAAAAAGGGAAAAGATCTAAAACGAGAATTGATTTGTACACGAAGACGCCAATTAGCATTGTAAATGATTACATACAGTTTCAAAGGTTTTGTAGGTATTGATTCATTTTATTAATAGAGGAAATTTAGGCAAAGCCGACTCTCCCTTGCTCAAATAGATTGAAAGAATAATTCTACAGGAGAATGGGCCTAGTACGCATGTGACCCCCCGTAATCCACAAAGAAGGGGTTAGATTGCCTAAAGGTAACAGTCAAAAAGGATTGCCCGAAGGGTGATTTGGAAGTCTTAATCAAGATGATGAGGGAATCACTATTAAAATTCAACCAAATTCAAGGATGCACAAGTTTTCGATGAAGGTAATTCAAGAAGAATCACTATTAAAATTCAACCAAATGCAAGGATGCACAAATTTTCGATGAAGGTAACTCAAGAAGAAGAGTAACATTTAGAAGAGTAACAAGAAAACTTGAAGGGAGAGATTCAAGAAAATCAAGATGAAGCTCATGACATAGGGTGGTTCCAACCAAAGCAAATAGATCAAGAGGGGAAGGAATAAATCATGAAAGAGGTGAAAGAAGCCATGGAAGAGATTGATCCAATTGCATGACATGAGGACATTGAAGGTAGAAACTTTGATAACATTCAAGGAGCCAAGGAAGGGAGTGATCCAATTCCAAGCATGATGACATTGAAGGAGGAAACTTTGATAAGTTATTATTGAAAAATCAAATCTTTTCGCCAATGATCATAATGGTGTATGCAAACAGGGCCCACTACTGGCTTGAAGCCCCAAAATAATAAGTTGTCTCCCCACATGGCTTTCTTTGGAACCCTAGAGAGCTCATGAACCCCATAGCTCTCGTGTTTTCACGTGACCCCATGTGGGGAGGATGTCAACAATCCTGTTTGACATTGCCTCTAATAGATTGGCTCGCTCTCATCACAGTTATTCGATCTTGGAACACTATGTTTCTCTAAGTTTCCTTGCATGATGAATTTGCCAATGCAAATGGGGTTCTCTAGTAAACAACAAGAGAAGGATGATGCACCCATGATACACTAGAGTACTCTCTAAGTGAGAATAAACAAGGTAAGAGTTGTGATTCAAATAAACATATGTTTTCTTCCTGTTCTGCAGGGTCGCCAAACAGATCATTTGTCAAAGTTCTATGTTCCCAACAAGGCTTCAACAACCCTCTATTCAATAAAGTTGATTCCTTAGGTAAACTCATGCACTTTTTTCATGATGTACACTTGAAGGGTAAGCATACATTTAATGGGGAAGATAACATGGATGAGATATGCTGGTTTAGACCAAGACTTGAAGGAATTGACATTCATAATTGATAGGAACTCTTTAAATAACTGACAAACACAATTGAATGATAGAGTATTCATTGTTATGTGTCGTGGGCCAAGAACACCCATAGAAATTTTAAGAGGTTTGATTAAGAACAAATGTCTCTTTGTTAGACATGTATAGTTTTTGCCCAATAATTACTTCTTGTTTTACTTTGAGAATGCCTATAGTGCTTTGAAGGCCATAAATAAGGGACAATGGTTGATTAAATATAATCCCATAAACTTCTTTAAATGGTTTGTAGGCTTCAATCCCCGTGGTCTGAAGCCTACCAAAATTCTAGTATGGATTGAGTATCTTGACTTACCTGTTCAATTCTACCTGTGGATTGATAATTTGATCAACTTATTGGAAAGGCTCTAGGTCAAAGGAATAGGGGAAATATGATGATAGACTTCTATCATCATATTTCAACTTGATTCATGATATTATATCTTTGCAAGAAGTCCAAATTTTTTAGTTTAAGTTGATGGCTAGTCTCAAGACTTTGTCTTCTAATCATGCTTGGTACAGTACCAATAATTCTATTGGTAAAGGGGGAGCAATCGTTGGGAATGTATCTAATATTGATCATGTTGTTGATGATAAGTTTATAAGCCCTTCTAACTAGTGGATTGGCTTGAAGTGCACTAGCTCTCTTAATTTCACTCTAGTAAGTGTTTATGCCTCCAATAATTCCTCTAAAAGAACTTCTATTTGGAATGAGCTAGCTGCCCTTGAAGGTGACATGTTGTTACTTGGGGACTTTAACATGGTTATTAATCGTGATGATAGAATTGGTAACAAACTTAACATTGTTCAAGGTAGTGAAAAAGCTGCTTGGTTCAACTTGATGTGCTCTAAAAACTTGATCGATATATCTACTAATTTTGGAGCAATAAAAGTAAGAGATTCTTTTTGGCTGCTAGGTTAGATAGAGGGTACCTTGAGGTAAATAAACTTCAAGAGCTTTGGTAGGTCAATTGTGACCTTGACCCATCCCTCACCATCTCTAACCATTCCCCTTTGGTTCTTAAGTTGTTTAGGAATTACCGTAACTATGAGGTGGATGGCCTCACCTTGATCCTTCCTTACTTAGGATCCCCTGTGCAATGAATAAGACCAAAGTTATTTTCTCCCACCACTTTAGAAATGAGGTTCCCCCCCTTACTACGTGGGAAAAAGCCATTCAAGGCATCCAAAAGCTCTTTACCCATTACAAGATGCTGGAAAAAAGAATGAGATCTAAAAGAAGAATGATGATCGTGGAATAGATTGACAGAATTAGGGTTTCTGACCCTAATTTTAGTCAGAGGATTCTTGATCTCCTGGATAAATTAAAACATGAACATTGTATCTTGACTTGAAGTGCTCTTGTCACCTAAAGAGAATATTGGGATGGTAATTTTGATAAACTTAATAAAAGTATATTTGATTTAATAAAAAAGAAGAAAGCTAAAGACTTTATTCCTATATTAAAAAAGGATTCAAGTGGACATGCTATCAATATTAAGAAGAACTTGCAGCAGGCTATTACTAGCTTTTTTAACCATGTTTTCTCTTGCAATCCCAAGTTGGGGGAGGACATCTAGAGGGCAAGGGCCCTCATTGTTCTCAAAAGGGAAATAAATGATCCTAAGGACCTAGCATCCATCCTAGACCTGCCCACGTCACTACTGGTGAGGTTAAAGAAACCATTAGTAAATTGAAACCCTATAAATCTCCTGGTCTTGATGGAATATGAAATGAATTTTTCCTAGATCTCAAGGACTTTATCACCCCATATATTCTCTTGGCTTGGAAAGATGTTATGAGGAGAGGTACTCTTTTTGCCTTCATCAATACTAGTGTGATCAAACTTATTCATAAAAAAGGATCCAAGGAATTAATGAAGGAAGTTTACATTTTGTGCATAGGGCAAGAGTCACTGCAGCAACAACAGTTACAATGAAAGCAACATATCAAATCTCTGACATGAGTACAAAGGGCAGATAAGATGTCTCCATCTAGAAAAATTACATTCATATAGGAACCTATGAATATCTCGACTGGGGATGGGGGCTTTGCTGATGTTCTAAATACAGTTAACAAAGACCTTCCTCAAAATGTAAGGGAGGGTAAGGAGGAAATTCCTATTTCCTTTACAAACGATGGCATTATTCCAACGAAGCCAAATAGACCAGAGAATGTGTCCTCTCCAAATGTTCCACAGCAATAAGTCCATATTTTTGTAATATCCAAGCAGCATAGCCAGTTTATTGAGCTTGGGAAATCCATTGACTTGCAGGTTCTTTTCCCTAGGCTGCCAATACTTCTTAGCATGAATACAAAAAAAGAACAAGTGGGAAACATCTTCTACTATGCCACAAAATGTACACAAGCCTCCACTAAGAATAATTTTCCTAACTTTGGGGCCTATCCATAACCCATGGTGAATCATAAGCCACTATAGGTAAGACTGTTTACTGCAGTCAGGAAAACCCAACAAAGCTTTAAATTTGTAAGACCATTGATGAATAGTCCAATTGAACTTCCATCTAGAGTTTAACTTAACAAGAATCAGATCAACTGAGCCTCTGGCCCTCTTAAACTTTTGAAGATGCAAGCAACAAGATATTCATAGGTTACTTTCTTAATGTAAATTCACTAGTTGGAGATCTCTTATCTCCCCCTTCTACTCTAGCCAGAGACTAGATATGGTTCATGCTCTGTAATTGCTCCTGTGTGGCTCTTGCCCTATGCACAGATTGTATGATCCTTCATTAATTTACTTTTCCTGTTTCTTCTTCAAAAAAAAAAACTTATTAAATCTTTATTCTCTTTCTTTGATAAAACTCCAACTTGCACTCCAACAAGGACTTGTGATAAGCCATCACCTGGAGACAAGACCAACACCTACTCTGTTTTTTTTTTTGATAGAACTAAAAAGATTAATATTGAAAATGGTAAAATACAAATGGGGTACAACAGTGAGTCATAACCCCTAGTAAAGGACCACTTACATCACAATACCCAAAAATGCACAGATTTGACTCCTTTTCCTAGACTATAATTTAAGGAGGAGATTCTTCCATTTCTTGTAGTTGTTCTTTCTTAGAACATCATGAGTGCTTGAGTCTCTATCAACAGCATCAGTCATAGAGGAGTTACATAAATACATACTTTTCTAGATGCCAATGTTACAAGAAAACCTGATTTAGATTCTATCAGTTGTGCTTTGTCTACCTGTAATCTCTTGTGCACTCCTGATATTGTGAATACTAAGCTCTTCTCTAACTTATTGACTAAATTTAGTCTTAACTCTGACCCTCTGCTGGTTAGATTTGTGTTTCTTTTTGTGGCATTTCCTGCTTGTTGTGTAACCCTAGTGTGCAATGGATGGTAGATGTTTGCTTCTTTCATATTAGCTGGATTTACTCTTGCAGGTGCCAGAGGATGGGAGTCCCTTGCAGTGTCATTTTGGGTGCTAGGCATCTCTTAGCCTACTGGTTTGAAGTGAACCTGCCATGCTGGTACTCGTTTTTTAGATATCTGGGGTTAGTTTTAATGTACAACAGGTTTGTAGAAGGGTTGGGGATGACACTCCACTTTCTCTGCAAGAAGTTATCTAGGCTGGTGTTGGGCGTTCACTTTTCCTTGACAAATCTGCAGCTTAATTTAATTGTGCCTACTCCTATTGTTGTGTGGCTCATACAGCAAAGAGGAAAAGCTCTTCTGGGTTTGCCTATTGATTTAGTGCAATGGGCTGAATTATCTGATTTCTCCTGCCTAGGTTGCTCTCTCTTTTCAGTTGTGCAACATGACTCTTATCTTTCTCTATGGATTTAATCAATATCTTGTCCTTTAAGATAAAAGGGATCACTGATCCTGTCAGAGCCAAGGTGTTCAAAAGATGGCTGATGGAGCCTTCTCATCATCCTGACTTCATATGTTTACAAGAGCTTAAAGTAGGTGGCTCTGATTTGCTCACTAATCTTCAAGTTTTGTCCAGTAAACATACCTGGTTCATTAGCAATCATACCAGTGGTAAAGGAGGCTCTGCTATAGGTATTTCCTCTAACTTACATCATCTTGTTGAAAAAGTCATTCAGAGTGATTCTAGGCAGTGGGTTTCTTTAAAGCGTGTTCAACATCTGAACTTCACTATTGCTAGTATCTATGCTTCTAATAGTTCTACTGTCAGATCTACCTATTGGCAAGAACTTGTTGGCTTGTCAAGTGATGTTATTCTTACTCGAGACTTTGACATTGTGTTGAACAATGCTGATAGATCTGACAATAGAGACAACATCTAGCAAGGAAGTGAAAAATAGAGCTGGTATCATTTGATCAATTCTCTTAATTTGTTAGATTGCACTTCTTCCTCTGTTCACACTTGGAATAACAAATTTGCCACTAACTTTTTGCCTGCCAGATTAGAAAGGGTTTACATGAACATATCGAGGTTTCAAGATTTGTGGCATTCTAAATGTATGCTTGATACTTCCATAAGCTGTCTGATCACATACCTTTGGTTATTAAGATGTTTGCTAATTGTCCTGATCACAAGGTTGGCTGGCCTCATATGGATGTCTCCCTCCTTAAGATCGTGCAAGAGATAGAAGACATTAAGAGCTCTCATAATGGGAGCAATGATACTAGTCAGAGGGTCCTCGACCTTTAGAATAGGTTAAGTCTAGAGGATTACCTCTTGGCTAGTGGTGCCCTAACCACGTCAAGAGAATTTTGGGCAGGAAAGATGGACAAACTGAATAAGCACATGTTTGATCTCTTAAAAAAAAAGAAGACTAGAGATTTTGTTCTTATGTTGAAAAGGCCCTCTTGGGGGGTATCCTACTTCTACCTATGACAACTTGCAGGAGGCTATCAACTTCTTTATTAATGTTTTCTCCGTGCCTCCCAAGAGAGGGGAGGACATCCAGAGCGCTAGAGCCATGATTGCCTTAAAGAGAAAGAAAATGATCTCTCGCTCTTTGGCTACTATCCTGGACCTACCCCTCTCTACCGGCGAGGTCAAAGAAACTATTTGTAAATTGAAGCCGTGCAAGTCACCTAGGTATGATGGTATTCTTAATGAGTTTTTTCAGGAATTAGTTGACTTCCTGGCGCCCCTTATTCTCTTGATCTGGCAAGAAGCCATTAGGAGAGGTACTCTTTCTTTCTTCATCAATTCTGGAGTCATCAAGTTGATACACAAAAAAGGACACAAGGACGACCTCAATAATTGGAGACCTATCTCTTGCCTTACTTCTCTCTACAAAATTTATGCCTCCACGCTTGCTCGTAGGCTTAGCCCCATCATGGATGATATCATTCTCCTCGAGCAAAAAGGGTTCGTAAAAGGTAGGTCCATCCTCGATGCTATCATATCTATTTGGGAAGGTATGGAAATTGCCAAAGAGACCAAAATTGACACCTTTTTCTTTAAAGTTGACTTTGACAAAGCTTATATTAGGTGGACTGGGACTTTATCCTCCAATCTTTGCATGATGTTAGATTAGAGAAAAAGTTCATTAAGTTTACTAGTATTCTCTTTGGAAATGCTAACTCCAAGGTTGCTATCAATGGCCAAATATTTGATCCTTTTAGGCTCACAGGTCTATTAGACAAGGCTGCCCTCTAGCTCCTCTTCTTGTTGCCATTTGCAGTGACATGTTAACTGCATGACTCAAAGATCCATCAGAGGCATTCAAATCCCTAACTCTAGTACTCAACTTGGCCTTCAGATGCTTGCCCATGATACCAATATGATAACCCTTGCTAATAACTTCTCGGTTGACTCTTTTCTTTCTTGTCTGCATACTTTTTGTCTAGCAAGTGGTTCCATTGTTAATCATAAAAAAACTGGCTTCTTTTCTACTAATAATATTGTTCCAGGTTCGGTAAGTATTCATGGCTGTTCCATTATTAAAGAAGGTGAAGTTTTTTGTCTATAGGGTATTCCTATGGGATTTGGTATTTCCTTTGATCAAAGGTGGAATTGGGTCCTTTACAAATTCAAAGATAAAGTTTTTAAATGGTTATCTTTTCAACAGAATCTTGCCCACAGGGTTTTTGTTTTAAAGCACTATATTCTGCCCACCATCACTTACTTCCTTGCTTGTTGGCAGCCTAGCAAAAAACACTTATCCCAGGTCATTGCCTTGTCGAGGAGGTTCCTTTGGGGTGGCATGCAAGACTCGAACAAAGTCCCCAAAGTTGCTTGGAATGTCTGTTGTATGAAGAAAGAAGAGGGTGGGCTTGGCATTATCTGCCCATCCAAGATGGCTACTCAGCTGGTAGCTGAGTGGATTTTGAGAGTTGCTACCAGTAATGATTTCTAGACTTGTTTAGTGAAAAGGAACATAAATAAATTTTACATTATTGGTTTTAAAAGTTGGAACAATTTTGATTTGTGGGATGTCATCTCCTCCCCTTACATGTTCTCCCCCATTGGTAGCAAGCTGGTGTGTTCTTTTCGGAGGGCCTAAATGAAAGTTAAAAGTATATATCAAATTCCTATTGCCTTTGCCACTAATTTCTCCTTTCAGGTGCAACAATCCACTTGGATTGGTTGGAAAGAGGTCCCCCCTGACTATCAACTATCCATCACAATGAACAAGTGCAGAAAGGTTGGCTTTTCCAAATGGACATACTTCTTCACTAGGAATCAGGTAATTAACGAAAATGCCATTTTTGCTACTGACAGCCTTTCTCTTGCCTGTAAGCAGATTCTAAAGTGCAAAAGGATGGAGTTGCTGGATATTCTTGCTAGTTGCTATCCTGTCAAATTCTTGAGTATTGGTGTTGTTGCCTCTGACATGTATAGATATTACAAAAATAAGTCCTTTATCCCCATCTCTAAGATCACTCCTAAGCTGAACAAGAATTGGAAAGTGCAATGGTCCCCAACTCAGTGGAAGTTCAGATTCTTGTGTATTTGGGCTTTCCCCCACTCTATCAAGTAGTCCTATTTACAGTGACTTATTGTGCACATGGGAATTTGGACCGGTGAGAGAGCTAGCAAGATTAATATTGAATTTGGTAAATGTTCCCAACATGGTCAATTTGAAGACTTGACGCACCTCTTTAAACTATCAGCATGCTCAAAAGTTTGGGGCCTCTGTCAATTTATTTTGTTTGATGAATGGCCTTCCTCAGCTTGGCTACAGAGAAATTATCCTTGGTGTGTGTTACAAGATGGATATGCTGCTATGGCACATGATTAGAAACCACATCTTGTGGTCGATTTGGAAGAGCAGATGCTCTAGCACCTGCTCTGTTATTGTATCCCTCCTCTCATTGTATTCTAGAGAAAGGTTTAGAATGGTGTAGTTTGAACTCCTTTTTGTAATCTGCTCCCCCGTCTTTAAGGGAGCCCTACTGTGTGGGTTGTATTTTTCTTATAATTTATCTCTCTTCCTTGTTTTGTTCCAAAAAAAAAAGAAACTCTGTTTACTCAAGGTCAATTTGTACCCAATATGGTAGCGTTGGCTTTGTACCCCTTTTATGAGGTGGGGCATTGGGGGCTTACACTTTCTTTTTTTAATAAAGGGAAGTTCGGCCTTGGCCTATTCTCTCTGACTTTAATTAAAATAAAGGAGAAAAGTTACAAGTGAATGGGACTAATGCCCATGGGACCCCCCAAATCTCACAACATAGGGGACAAGTTTGGTAAGCTAGAGGGCATTACAAATGAGGGGGATAAAACTATCATCACCCTCATGGAGGCTTACACTTTGTACATTATGTAACAGTTTCCATTAATACATCTTTTATCTTTGTTGCGCTCAAAAAAACAAAAAAGAAAATTCTGTAATGCCCTCTAGCTTGCCGTTCTCCTCCTCTGCATTGTGGGATTTGGGGGGTCCCATGGGCACTAGTTCCATTCACTTGTAACTTTTCTTCTTTATTTTAATTAAAATCAAGGAGAATAGGCCAAGGCCGAGCTTCCTTTTATTAAAGAAAAAAAAAGAAAATTCTGTCTATTGAATGGTTGGTTCAACTTGGACTTTACCCCCCTTAGTCCTGACTCCTTACTCGTGTGTGTGCAAAGTGCAGGAATCATTGCTCTATGACAAACTACACGGAAACTTTGATTGGGCCTTTAAGGCTGTCAGCGCCGAAGGTATTCGACCGCACATATGTACCATCTGGAGAGAGAGAGAGGCATCATGTGGGACCGTGGGAGGGAGAGGGAGAGAGAGAGAGTATCTGGCCACCTTGTGACTCGTGACTCCTGAAGGCTGATTGTGTGACGGCTCCTCCATACCTTCTTTATTGGGCTTGTATGCTTTCAACATTCAATGCAATAAACCGCACATATGCTTGCACAGATGTTAGAGGGAGAAAAAAAGACGCTTGTCAAAAAAAGAGAAAGAAAGAGACACTCAGAGAGTGCTGGCCTTAAAGCTCAGGGAAAAGAGGAAGTTGGGTCATTGTTTTTTTTTTTGGAGCTTCCCAGAGAATAAGCATATTATGCTTTGATGTCAAATACATGGAAAGCATTTTTTCTCTTCATTTGGAGGGCCTACATTTACAAATAATCTCGTGGAATTGCTTGGGATGACTAGGGCCTCAGTCGTAGACTCCTTCCAAATCTTAATTATCTTCTTGATTTCTAGAGTACAAGAGAAATGGCAATCTGTACGGTGATTGAGAAAGATCTTGTTGTTCCTGTTTTTTCAGATGGACCACCGAATTTGAGACCTAAGGAGCTGCAAGTTAACTATGTCCATATGGTTACTAACACCAATAAGGATCTCCAAGTACCCCAATTTAGGGAGGCCTATAAAAGTATCATAAGTGTCCATAAACTTCCAAAATCTTTGAGCTTGCAAGCAGTTGATAAACAAATCCGAAAGATCTTCCTCTTTGTCATAGAAGCTGCACCTGCTTGTACCAATATTAAACTTTCTGGCCTTGCTATTAGTCCAAATGCCCTTGTGTAGTATCAACCACAAGAGAATAGATTGCTTTTGGGAATATGGAAAAGCCCAAATGCTTTTAAATTTGTATTTCCATTGTTGGCCTCTCCAATGCAAGTTCCAATGTTTGTTTAGCTTATTTGTGATGACTTGAATGGAGATAAGAGGCTTCTTAAACTAGTGGTATATATCGAGGGTAATGTCTTGGATGTGCACCATTTTCTAATGTTGTAGTTACAAAGCTTCAACAACTTTTTTTCTTGTCAATCAACATAGATCTACAAGTAGAGGAAAGATAAAAATTACTCAGGAGGTCATTAAAATCCTACCTACCATCTAATCAATTTGAAGGGTTTCCCAGTGGGCAAATCCCTGCTTCTTGCATTTATTCATCCTGATATTGATGTTCTGGGATGAATGCCAGTCGTACCACATGGAGTCCTGAAGCAAAAAGAAAATGTTTTTTTAAGTACCCAGGCACATTGTAGTTTTGTTTGACCACCATCTAAGCTTTCTAGAAGGATCTAACCAGAGTACTACCTGCAGACATAACAACCATAGGAGAAGTGATAATATCCCACAGGGATAAGTTGAACCAAGATTTATGATTTTTAATGAAGAAATTCGATGTGTTTCTTTTGATTAGGTAGGCCCAAAAGTCATTGGAGTAAGTGGCCCTCATAATCCATTTAGCAACCATTTGTGTAGCCATTCTGGTTGGGCACAACAACCCAAGGTCACCTTCCTCTTTCTTCATACAGTAGATCTTCTAAGCTACTTTTGGGATCCTATTAGAATGTTGAGTACCATCCCATAAAAACCTTACGACCAGGGCTATGACTTGAGTCAGCTGCTTCTTATTATGAGTCCAACAAGACAAGAACTAGGTTAGGGAGGGCAAAATGTAATGATTAAGAACAAAAATTATTTGGGAAAGACCTTGCTAGAGCGACATCCACCTGAAGACCTTAGTCTTGAATTTATCCATCACCCAATTCCATCTTTGCTCAAAGGAAACATTGAACCCTATGGGGATGCCCAAAATGTTGAGATATCAAGCTCAACATGTGATGATCCAAGATGACACGTATCACTTTTTCATTTCTCTGACATGTATAGTGGTCATGCTGGTATATGTCAGGGATACTTCATTGAGCTTTACTAGATTTATCTACCGAGAGTGATGGCACATTTGTTTCTTGCCAGCTCACTCATTCATGGACATTAGGATTTTCCTTATGTACTTTTCTTTATATATTGCACTAGTTATATTTTTGTTTTAGGACATTCTTGTACATTCCTTTTATGTAATAGAAGAATAAGAATAAGAAGAAGAAGAAGAAGAAGAAGAAGAAGAAGAAGAAGAAGAAGAAGAAGAAGAAGAAGAAGAAGAAGAAGAAGAAGATCATTCTTCCTTGCTTCAATCTATGTGTGTGCTTCTCTTTGATTGTGAGTGTGTGTGTGTGTGAGCTCTCTTCCTTATCTCCTTCCTTGTGACATGGTATCAGAGCTAGTGTGGCTGTAAGCTCTTGGAGAAGGCCGATGGTGAAGAGTACGAGCCGTGGAGAAAGCGCAATTAACAAATGACCTTAGATTGCTATGAAAATTGACGTGAAGGTAGAAGGCATCAAAATATTTTCATAAGTTAACCCTTTAGGATCACTCATTCTTGTCAGATTTTTGTTTCGGAGCCATCTTCAATCTCCATTTCGAGCCTGCAAGGTGGGGCCCATAGAAAAACCAGGTCAATTTGCAAAACTGTAACTTGCCTCTTGTTTAGTAACAGTCATATATTCTAGGGCCAAAATTCCAAGTGATTCCATGTACTATTGATACAAGAAAATTGTGTTCCTTTTAGATCGAGCTATCATGTCATAGTGTAATAGTGTTTAAGCAGAAGTATTGCTTGTAGTGTTTTGTAGTGTTGTGAATTGGTGCAGAAATGGCAAACACAGATGGAATGAGTAAGCTTATGAGCGATAAGCTCGACAAGAACAACTTCCATGCTTGGAGATCTAGGATGAAGAATTTCTTGATGGGAAAAGGCTACTCGAAGTACATCGAAGGAGAGAAAGAAAATGCTCCATAGTTACTAGAGAGGAATCAGACTACAGACCAATTAAGAGCATATGAAGAATGGAATCAAGGAGCACGAAAGGTAATGTATTGGCTATCTCTTAGCATACATGATAGCATGATTGGGCACATACATGATGCCAAGACTCCAAAAGAGGCTTGGAACGGTTTGGTCACTTTGTATGAGACCAATACAAAGGCACATAAATTGCAACTCAAGAATGAGCTACATACATTGGAGAAAAAGGGCATGTCGGTAAGTGACTACACCCTGAAAATAAAAAGCATATGTGAGTCAGTTGCATCTATTGGCATGAATGTATATGATGATGATAAGGTGGAAGTGTGCCTTCATGGTTTAGGAGCTGCATATAAGCAGTTCAGAACATCTATTCAGACCAGGGAAAATATTTCGATATTTGTTGATCTAGTGTCCATGTTGATTATTGAAGAAAAGAATCTTGGTGAGGACACAAACTCCCAAGGAAAACCTAGTTCTGAGTAGGTATTGGCAGAGGAAGAAGTAGAGGCTTTGGAAGTGGAAGAGGAAACAGTAACCAAGATCAAAGTCAACATCAGAATCATGTAGGAGGTAGAGGACAATTTCGAGGTAGGGGAGCCAAAGAGGCCGTAGAAATTTCCAAAGAAATGATTCAGGTAATGATAGTAAAGGATGCTGGAATTGTGGTCTGGACACTTTGAATGTGATTGCAGGTTGAAGAATCAAAATAACGGAGAAATGCGATTGATAAGTCACGATAGATCATGATTAGATCCAGGAAGATGCTCGAGACTGTGTGGCGGGCTCGTAGAGAAGCTCTATATCATAGACTCTGGAGGCTCGAGGAGGAAGTGAACAAAGGAAAATCTCAAGCCTAGAAAGGTCTTCGAAAAATGAGAGCGCTGCTCAGATACGAGGAAGAAATACAAAGGAACAATTTGCAAATTTTCTTCAAGGAGTGGTGGGCTGGCAAAGCCGACAAACCCACCAAAGAAATGTGCCGTATCCTTAAAAGGAAACATAACAGAGAATCGATCCCCTTATTGCTAGACTTAAATGGCAATGTATGCAATACGAAAGAAGATAATTTTGGGATCATTGAAGGGCACTTCACGAGACTCCTAGGGACCTCGAACCCCCTCTCCCACCATAGAAGGGACTGCATGGCAGCCATATCTAGGGTTTCCCCCCACAGGATTCCACTCAACCTTCGCTCCCTGCTACATGCCCCTATCTCTGAAGCAAAAATCATTGAGCTCATTGATGCCCTCCCTTCTGGTAAAAGCCCGGGACCTGACGGGCTCACTAATGAGTTCTTTTAATCCTTCAAGTTGGTGGTTGCCACCCCTCTTCGTCTGGTTTGGCAACAGGCGCTCAAGTTTGGCGCGCTTCCTTCTTGTCTCAACAATGGCATTATCAAGTTAATAACACAAAAAAGGGGAAAAGAACAGAATTGAGAACTGGCGTCCTATTACGATGCTCCAAACAGGATACAAGATCATTGCCAAAGTTATTGCCAACAGAATCTCTTGCCACTTGAGAGCGTGGTTAAGCGAGGACCAAAAAGGTTTCATCAAAGGCAGGTCAATTTTGGAAATCATTATAGATATCTGGGAAGGCCTTGAATTTGCAAATGAGTCTAAACAAGACGTGGTCTTCCTCAAGATCGACTTTGACAAAGCCTACGACAGGCTGGATTGGGACTATATTCTGCAGTCTCTCCAAGATCTT
The DNA here is from genome assembly GCA_020310875.1 of Ceratopteris richardii. Classification (NCBI taxonomy): domain Eukaryota; kingdom Viridiplantae; phylum Streptophyta; class Polypodiopsida; order Polypodiales; family Pteridaceae; genus Ceratopteris; species Ceratopteris richardii. The sequence goes on from CM035410.1 coordinate 88,178,733, forward strand.
GCATGTAGTCAGAAATTCACCAAGATGATCGTGACCCTTCTCAGAAATGCATCGACCCAAATTAACATTAATGGAAAACTTTCGAAGGTGATCAAACTTAGAAGATCTATCAGATAAGGGTGCCCATTATCTCCCCTTCTCTTTGCCATTGCCATAGAAGGGCTTAGCAGGCTGGTGGAGCATCAGGTGGAAGCTGGTAATATCAAAGGCCTCTGTTTGCCTCATGACCACAGTCAGATCACCATGAGACTTTTTGCCGATGATATGAACGCGTTTGTTCACAATGATAGTACCAGCCTGGAGACGTTCTGGAGGTGTCTGGCTACTTTTTGTGAAGCCTCTAGATCCACAATCAACCACTCTAAGACCGCCTTTAGAGCTATTGTTGGGTCACAACCCGACTTTCTCATTGTTCATGGCTCTCAAATCATTCCGTAGGGCCAAATTTTTTGGCTACTTGGGATTCCCTTGGGGTTTGGTGTCTCTACGGAACAACGGTGGAATCGGGTGCTGGCCAAACTAAAAAACAAGCTTAACTATTGGAGAGGTATGAAAATCAATCTTGCTGGTCGTGCTATGGTTATCAACACATTCCTCTTATCATCTACCATTTATTTCCTTTCTTGTTGGAGACCGAAAGAGCAAGATCTGTCCAAACTGGATAGTATTTGTAGAAACTTCCTTTGGACGGGCGACCACAATAGGAGGGGGTGCCTAAAATCAAATGGTCCATCTGCACCAGCCATAGAGATAGTGGGGGACTTGGTATCCTCGACATTGGGTGCATGGCTAACAAACTGGCGGCCAAATGGATGATTAAGGCTTAGTGCAACGGGGAGGCCTCGTGGGCCAAGTTGATCTTCAGAAACAAGAATGGGCTCTCATGGGTTTCCCAAATTGGAAGAATCTTGACATCTTGACCTTGCTTTTTTCCCCGATCCCCGTCTTCCCGAAAGGCTCAAATCTCGTGTGCTCCCTATGGAAGAGTTGGAATAAAGTCAAAAGCTTCACAAGAATAAGTGAAGACTGGAAGTGGGTAGCTGGTATCAGACAAAACGAATCTATCTGGTTCCCGATCCATGGCATTCGGAGTGTGGAATCTTGGAACATTCAAAATGCCAAGAAGTTATGGAACAAAGGCTTCAAAAAATGGAAACACCTCTGGAAACAAGACACCAAACGCTATATCAACTTCGAGGATATTGACCCTTGCGTCAACATTTCGTACGAAGAATGGAACACTTTGCAAAGCAGATGTCTCACCTAGGACCAACACAAAGTTCGCCTTGTCATTGGACACGACACGTCGAGCTCGCTTGGTCTCAAATGGCACAATGGGAATATCCTATCAAAAATCCCGAACATCAAAGAAACAATTGACTATCAGGTTAACCTCAACAAGAAGTGGTGCCTGTCATGGACGCGACTTCGGTGGGACATGAAGTTCATGGCTATCTGGCACCCCCTCATAGAAATCAAAAAGTCTGTCCTCTTATGGCAAATTCTTCATCATGGAATCTGGACCAACCTTAAGGCTAGCAAATTTTGTGGGATTCCTCCCTGGTGCAAACACTGCTACCGGTCTATCGAAGATGTTTCACATATCTTCTTTACCTGCCCCAACTCCAACAGACTCTGGAAGACAGTTGGAAAGAAAATTAGACTTCAGAAACATCTCAGTTGGCAGCAAGCCCTACTGGGAGAAGCGATCGACTGCTCCGCGACTCTCTGGAACGCCATCAGAGGGGAGGTCCTATGGAAAATCTGGCGGGAAAGATGTGCTTTCAACTTCGGTGACTGTTGGTGCAGACCAATCACCAATTGAATGTTTGGAAGATTAAAGAATGAAGGAAGATTCAACTCTTGAAGCTTGGAAGAAGGATACATTCAGAGGATATGAGGAATGTACACATATGTACATTAGTATAGTTATAGTTCACTTAGATCTTTGATTAGTCATAGACTTGTACAAATTTCTCTATAAATACCTTGAAAATGTCGAGGCGTGATATGAGAGCATATGAAGGAATAGATGAGTGAGAATAGAAGTCAAGAAAGGAGAAGTTAGATGTCATGAGACATGTGAAATGTTAGTTGAGTTTTCCTCTCATCACTCAACTGTAATTTTCTGAGTAATTGAAGAAATATTGCACCTGATGTTTCTGTGTTTGCTCCGTGTGTGTTAGATCATTTGTGAAATCCTTTTGAGGATATCTAAGTTTATAGTTAATGAGTCTATGACTTGAATTTCAATGTCTAATTGTAAACAGGCTAGGAGAATTGTTAGTAGGAACATTCATATGTGATGAGTGTTCACAGTTCTCTGAAACAGGCGCAAATTTCGATCTTGATGTTTGAGTCAGTTCTCACTCCACAGTTTAAAGTTTTGTGCAAGGAAGCACTTAATCTTTAAGTTGGAAGGTAAACTACTCGTGGCTAGAAGCATTTGCTTAAACGGGTTTTATACTGAGAGAATTGAAGTTAAGAAGTTAGGGGTGTCCAAATCGACTTCTCAAAAGTGCAGATTTAGACATAGGTAACTTGTGAAGCTGATTTCTCAAGTTATACTAAACCTTTTGAAGAAATTTAACTTGGAGGAGGTGCGCAACTTCTAGGCGACACTCCATACAAAATTTCATAGAAAACTTTACATGTTTGATAGGTCAATGAGAAGAAATTGTGCAGCAGACTTTCTGTGTTTCATCTTCTTCACAGAATTTTTCAACTTTTGATAATTTGGAGATTGAACCTCTAATTTGGTGAAGGTTTTGACTTACTCTTGATATAGAGGTGCTCTAATCACAAGAGTAGGTTATTCTTTTGGAGATTAACACTCTCCATCAGTGGTATGAGAGCAGGAGACATCAAAATCAAGGAAAGGAGGATCCCGACTGCTGCAGATTCAAGAAATTCAACAATTGAAGAACTAAAAGGTGAAAGCTTGAAGGCAAAGCTTGAGGAGGAGACCATACGACATCAAGAAAGACAAAAGGACTCTAATTTGAAGTAAAGGTACATATATTGTTCATAAAGCTTGAAGATTTCAATACACAGGTGGACACAAGATGGGCGATTCTCTACAGATATAGAAATTGGATTGGGAAAACTATCCTGCATGGTCAATGAGGATGGAAGCTCATCTTATGAGCAAAGATTTAATAGCCTACATCACAGGAGAAGAAGAGAAGCCAGAGTTCAGAGATCCTAGTGTTCCAACTAGGGAAGAGTTAGCAGATTTGAAAAATTGGATGAAGAAAGATGCTCAAGCTAGGAGCATTATATATATGGCAGTCAATGACTACTTGTTACCTCATATTCGAGGTCTTGAAAGTGCAACTGATATTTGGAATGCTTTGGAGGAGCATTTCCAGAATACTACTAAGTCAAGGAAGGCATCTTTATGGGCAGTTTACAACCTTCAAGAAGAAGGCCTCTCAATCCATTTCAGAATATGTGACAAGAATGAAAGATATTGCAGATGCTTTAGGAGCTGTTGATGAAGACATTGAGGAGGATAAATTGGTAAGGCAAATTCTTACAGGTTTAAGAGGTGATGACAAATGGAAGCCATTCATTTTGTCTACAGAGTTATCACTTGATCATTTCACTCCTGATTTAAATCAGTTGTTAGGTCATATGCTAACATTTGAGCAGGATGTTAAAGGAGATGGTGACAAGAGTGTAGGTCATGCAATGTACTCAAAGGACAAGAAGAAGAATAGCAAAGGAAAGCAACAAGCAAATGAAGAGGAAGGCACAACTAGTCAAGCCAACTTCCTAAGAGGAAGAGGAGGTGGCAAAGGTAGAGGAAGAGGCAGGAACAACAAAGATGGAGGCAAAGCTTGCTGGATTTGTGGTAAGACAAATCACTTAGCTAATGATTGTTGGCACAATACTCAGAGTAATAATGGATATAATCAAAATTATAATACAAGAGGAAGAGGTGGCAGAAATCAAAGAGGTAATTTCAGAGGTAGAGGTAGTAGGAGTTACTTTGGAAGAAATGCAGGTAGAGGATTCCAAAGTCAACAATATAACAATACCTACTACAATTATGCTTCAGATCAAAAGGAGGATTCAACATTGATAATGAATGCAACTTGTGAAAGGCAGAGTGAAGATCAAAGAGTCTTCTACATTGACTCAGGGTGTAGCAATCACCTAAGTGGTAATATAGCTTTGATGACTGATTTGGAGAATAAGGTTTTTAATCATGCTGTTCAAACAGGTGACAACACAAAGCACAATGTGAAGTCAATTGGATCAGTGAAGGCTAAGGATGGTAGTACCTTATTGAGTAAGGTTCTTTATGTTCCTACAATTCCTAAGAATTTGATAAGTGTAGGACAAATTGTTGAAAAGGGATATGAAGTAAGGTTCACTAATGATGGAGTATATGTGGAAGACCCTAGTCAAGGGTATAAACAGATTGTTTCAGGGAAGAAAGAAGGAAGGTTATTTACATTGAAGATTCAAGGCAATATTGGTCATGCTATGTTCACATATGGAGGACATAAGATCTCTGAGTTAGATCTTTGGCACAAGAGGCTTGGACATTTCAATGAAAGAGGTATTAAAAACATGATTAACAATGGTTCAGTGCTTGGATTGCCTAATGTTGCAGGTCAACATATGACATACAAATGTGAGGCATGTCAATTAGGTAAAGCTCATAAGCATTCCTATTTCAAGCATGGTTTTATGTACTCAGAGAAGCTTGAATTGGTACACACAGATGTGTGGGGGCCATCAAAGGATTTCAATATAAATGGGTCAAGGTATTATGTGATTTATGTTGATGATGCTACTAGATGGATCACTATTTATGTGATCAAAGATAAGTCAGAAGTGTTTAATACATTTAAACACTATCATGCATATGCAGAGAGAATTACAGGACATAAGCTGAAAAGACTAAGGTCAGATGGAGGGGGAGAGTATTTCTCTAATGAATTCAGTGATTACTTGTGGAATGCAGGTATAAAAGGGAAGTTACTTGCAGGTACTCTCCTCAACAAAATGGTGTAGCAGAAAGGAGAAATAGAACACTTGTTGAGTTTGCAAGATCCATGATGAAGGAGAAAAATTGCCCTAATTATTTGTGGGCTGAGGCTGTAAATACAGCTACTTATTTGGTCAATAGGTTACCATGTAAAGCCTTGCAGGGTATGACACCATATGAGGCTTGGTGGGGTAAGAGACCTACCTTGGATCATTGCAGAGTTTTTGGATGTGTGGCATATGCATATGTGCCATCACAATTAAGACACAAATTGGAACCTAAAGCTGAAAAATATGTTTTCATTGGTTATGATGATAAGCAGATGGGTTATAGATTGTGGAGTCCATCTACAAAACAATTCATGGTTTCTAAAGATGTTACATTTGATGAGCAAAGTACTTGGTATGCAGGTACAATCAATATCAATACAGGTGATGAAGAAGAAGTGAGCCAAAGGAAAGGTAAATCAAAGGTTCAGATATTTGATGAACAAGAGAATAATGAAGTGCAGGTTGAAGTGGAAGAAACACCAAGATTTGATCCTGAATGTGAAGAGCCAGAAACCTCAAGGAGTGGAGAACTCAGAAGATCATCAAGAAATAGGTGGCAACCTACAAGGTATAGTTATGATACTTCTTTTTTGGCCACAAAAGATTATGCTTATATGGTGAAAACAGATGAAGACCCTTCTACATATGAAGAGGCAAAAGGTAAGGAAAAATGGGAGAAAGCTATGCAGGAAGAATATGATGCACTATTGGAAAATCAAACTTGGGATTTGGTTCCTAAACCAAACAGTCAGAAAATTATTGGATGCAAGTGGGTTTACAAGACCAAGAGGTTTGCAGTTGGAAGTGTGTCTAGGTACAAAGCTAGACTTGTTGTCAAAGGGTTTGCTCAGACATATGGTGTTGATTATGATGAGACTTATAGTCCTGTGGCAAAGATGACAACCATCAGGACACTTATAGCTATTGCTGCATGTAAAGGTTGGAAGTTATGTCAACTTGATGTGAAAAATGCTTTTTTGAATGGTTATATTTCAGATGATGTGTTCATGGAGCAACCTCAAGGGTTCAGAGATAAAAGGTATCCAGATCATGTGTGCAAGCTCAAGAGAGCTTTGTATGGCTTAAAGCAGGCCCCAAGGGCATGGAATTATAGACTTGTAAAGTTCTTGAAAGAACTTGGATTTCAGGTGTCTAAAGCAGATAGTAGCTTGCTTGTCAAAGCAAGTGATAATGGTTTCATATACATGTGCATATATGTTGATGACATAATCCTTACAGGTACAGATGAAGAAGGAATACAAAGACTCAAGAAGCAAATGGAAAAGGAGTTCAAAATAAGTGATTTGGGAGACTTGTCATACTTCTTGGGCATGGAGATTACATATACTCAACATGGAGTATTTGTGACTCAAGAAAGGTATTTGAAGAACTTGTTAATCAAGTTTAAAATGGATGATTGCAGGGTAGCACCTACACCAATGGAGGTGAATCACAAATTGAGTAAATTTGGAGGTGAAGAATTCAAGGACATGAGACAATATCAGAGTTTGGTAGGTAGTCTTATCTATGCTACTTTAACTAGACCTGATTTATCATATGCAGTAGGGGTTTTGTCTCAATTCATGCATTGCCCAAGGAAAGAACATTGGATTGCAGGACAAAGAGTGTTGAGGTACATTAAGGGTACACTCAATGAAGGTTTGTATTATGGGTTTACATCAGATACAAATATCAAAATTTATAGTGATGCAGATTGGGCAGGTAATCGAGATGATAGAAGGTCAACTTATGGATACATGTGTTATGTGGGAGATAAACTTATCTCATGGTGTTCCAAGAAGCAACATACAATTGCTTTGTCTTCTACAGAAGCTGAATATAAAGGCATGGTTGAAGCTGCAAAGGAAGTGATTTGGCTCAAGACCTTGATGAAGAGTTTGGACATTGTGCATGGGATACCAATTATATATGGAGAGAACATGAGTTCATTGTATTTAGCTGCTAATCCTATTTTTCATGCCAGGACTAAACACATTGAGATTCAGTATCACTTTCTAAGAGAGAAAGTGATGGATAAGGAGATTGAAGTCATACATACTTCAACTAAAGATCAGATAGCTGATATGCTTACAAAGAGCTTGGATGGACCAAAGCTACAGAAGTTTAAAGACATGGCAGGCATAAAGAAGATAAGAGAAACCTCAATTGATGATTGAGGGGGAGCTGTTGGTGCAGACCAATCACCAATTGAATGTTTGGAAGATTAAAGAATGAAGGAAGATTCAATTCTTGAAGCTTGGAAGAAGGATACATTCAGAGGATATGAGGAATCTACACATATGTACATTAGTATAGTTATAGTTCACTTAGATCTTTGATTAGTCATAGACTTGTACAAATTTCTCTATAAATACCTTGAAAATGTCGAGGCGTGATATGAGAGCATATGAAGGAATAGATGAGTGAGAATAGAAGTCAAGAAAGGAGAAGTTAGATGTCATGAGACATGTGAAATGTTAGTTGAGTTTTCCTCTCATCACTCAACTGTAATTTTCTGAGTAATTGAAGAAATATTGCGCCCGATGTTTCTGTGTTTGCTCCGTCTGTGTTAGATCATTTGTGAAATCCTTTTGAGGATATCTAAGTTTATAGTTAATGAGTCTATGACTTGAATTTCAGATTCTAATTGTAAACAGGCTAGGAGAATTGTTAGTAGGAACATTCATATGTGATGAGTGTTCACAGTTCTCTGAAACAGGCACAAATTTTGATCTTGATGTTTGAGTCAGTTCTCACTCCACAGTTTAAAGTTTTGTGCAAGGAAGCACTTAATCTTTGAGTTGGAAGGTAAGCTACTCGTGGCTAGAAGCATTTGCTTAAACGGGTTTTATAATGAGAGAATTGAAGTTAAGAAGTTAGGGGTGTCCAAATCGACTTCTCAGAAGTGCAGATTTAGACATAGGTAACTTGTGAAGCTGATTTCTCAAGTTATACTAAACCTTTTGAAGAAATTTAACTTGGAGGAGGTGCGCAACTTCTAGGCGACACTCCATACAAAATTTCATAGAAAACTTTACATGTTTGATAGGTCAATGAGAAGAAATTGTGCAGCAGACTTTCTGTGTTTCATCTTCTTCACAGAATTTTTCAACTTTTGATAATTTGGAGATTGAACCTCTAATTTGGTGAAGGTTTTGACTTACTCTTGGTATAGAGGTGCTCTAATCACAAGATTAGGTTATTCTTTTGGAGATTAACACTCTCCATCAGTGGTCTCAAAGCAGGAGACATCAAAATCAAGGAAAGGAGGATCCCGACTGCTGCAGATTCAAGAAATTCAACAATTGAAGAACTAAAAGGTGAAAGCTTGAAGGCAAAGCTTGAGGAGGAGACCATACGACATCAAGAAAGACAAAAGGACTCTAATTTGAAGTAAAGGTACATATATTGTTCATAAAGCTTGAAGATTTCAATACACAGGTGGACACAAGATGGGAGATTCTCTACAGATAGAGAAATTGGATAGGGAAAACTATCCTGCATGGTCAATGAGGATGGAAGCTCATCTTATGAGCAAAGATTTAATAGCCTACATCACAGGAGAAGAAGAGAAGCCAGAGTTCAGAGATCCTAGTGTTCCAACTAGGGAAGAGTTAGCAGATTTGAAAAATTGGATGAAGAAAGATGCTCAAGCTAGGAGCATTATATATATGGCAGTCAATGACTACTTGTTACCTCATATTCGAGGTCTTGAAAGTGCAACTGATATTTGGAATGCTTTGGAGGAGCATTTCCAGAATACTACTAAGTCAAGGAAGGCATCTTTATGGGTAGAGTTTACAACCTTCAAGAAGAAGGCCTCTCAATCCATTTCAGACTATGTGACAAGAATGAAAGATATTGCAGATGCTTTAGGATCTGTTGATGAAGAAATTGAGGAGGATAAATTGGTAAGGGAAATTCTTACAGGTTTAAGAGGTGATGACAAATGGAAGCCATTCATTTTGTCTACAGAGTTATCACTTGATCATTTCACTCCTGATTTAAATCAGTTGTTAGGTCATATGCTAACATTTGAGCAGGATGTTAAAGGAGATGGTGACAAGAGTGCAGGTCATGCAATGTACTCAAAGGACAAGAAGAAGAATAGCAAAGGAAAGCAACAAGCAAATGAAGAAGAAGGCACAACTAGTCAAGCCAACTTCCTAAGAGGAAGAGGAGGTGGCAAAGGTAGAGGAAGAGGCAGGAACAACAAAGATGGAGGCAAAGCTTGCTGGATTTGTGGTAAGACAAATCACTTAGCTAATGATTGTTGGCACAATACTCAGAGTAATAATGGATATAATCAAAATTATAATACAAGAGGAAGAGGTGGCAGAAATCAAAGAGGTAATTTCAGAGGTAGAGGTAGTAGGAGTTACTTTGGAAGAAATGCAGGTAGAGGATTCCAAAGTCAACAATATAACAATACCTACTACAATTATGCTTCATATCAAAAGGAGGATTCAACATTGATAATGAATGCAACTTGTGAAAGGCATAGTGAAGATCAAAGAGTCTTCTACATTGACTCAGGGTGTAGCAATCACCTAAGTGGTAATATAGCTTTGATGACTGATTTGGAGAATAAGGTTTTTAATCATGTTGTTCAAACAAGTGACAACACAAAGCACAATGTGAAGTCAATTGGATCAGTGAAGGCTAAGGATGGTAGTACCTTATTGAGTAAGGTTCTGTATGTTCCTACAATTCCTAAGAATTTGATAAGTGTAGGACAAATTGTTGAAAAGGGATATGAAGTAAGGTTCACTAATGATGGAGTATATGTGGAAGACCCTAGTCAAGGGTATAAACAGATTGTTTCAGGGAAGAAAGAAGGAAGGTTATTTACATTGAAGATTCAAGGCAATATTGGTCATGCTATGTTCACATATGGAGGACATAAGATCTCTGAGTTAGATCTTTGGCACAAGAGGCTTGGACATTTCAATGAAAGAGGTATTAAAGACATGATTAACAATGGTTCAGTGCTTGGATTGCCTAATGTTGCAGGTCAACATATGACATACAAATGTGAGGCATGTCAATTAGGTAAAGCTCATAAGCATTCCTATTCCAAGCATGGTTTTATGTACTCAGAGAAGCTTGAATTGGTACACACAGATGTGTGGGGGCCATCAAAGGATTTCAATATAAATGGGTCAAGGTATTATGTGATTTATGTTGATGATGCTACTAGATGGATCACTATTTATGTGATCAAAGATAAGTCAGAAGTGTTTAATACATTTAAACACTATCATGCATATGCAGAGAGAATTACAGGACATAAGCTGAAAAGACTAAGGTCAGATGGAGGGGGAGAGTATTTCTCTAATGAATTCAGTGATTACTTGTGGAATGCAGGTATAAAAAGGGAAGTTACTTGCAGGTACTCTCCTCAACAAAATGGTGTAGCAGAAAGGAGAAATAGAACACTTGTTGAGTTTGCAAGATCCATGATGAAGGAGAAAAATTGCCCTAATTATTTGTGGGCTGAGGCTGTAAATACAGCTACTTATTTGGTCAATAGGTTACCATGTAAAGCCTTGCAGGGTATGACACCATATGAGGCTTGGTGGGGTAAGAGACCTACCTTGGATCATTGCAGAGTTTTTGGATGTGTGGCATATGCATATGTGCCATCACAATTAAGACACAAATTGGAACCTAAAGCTGAAAAATATGTTTTCATTGGTTATGATGATAAGCAGATGGGTTATAGATTGTGGAGTCCATCTACAAAACAATTCATGGTTTCTAAAGATGTTACATTTGATGAGCAAAGTACTTGGTATGCAGGTACAATCAATATCAATACAGGTGATGAAGAAGAAGTGAGCCAAAGGAAAGGTAAATCAAAGGTTCAGATATTTGATGAACAAGAGAATAATGAAGTGCAGGTTGAAGTGGAAGAAACACCAAGATTTGATCCTGAATGTGAAGAGCCAGAAACCTCAAGGAGTGGAGAACTCAGAAGATCATCAAGAAATAGGTGGCAACCTACAAGGTATAGTTATGATACTTCTTTTTTGGCCACAAAAGATTATGTTTATATGGTGAAAACAGATGAAGACCCTTCTACATATGAAGAGGCAAAAGGTAAGGAAAAATGGGAGAAAGCTATGCAGGAAGAATATGATGCACTATTGGAAAATCAAACTTGGGATTTGGTTCCTAAACCAAACAGTCAGAAAATTATTGGATGCAAGTGGGTTTACAAGACCAAGAGGTTTGCAGTTGGAAGTGTGTCTAGGTACAAAGCTAGACTTGTTGTCAAAGGGTTTGCTCAGACATATGGTGTTGATTATGATGAGACTTATAGTCCTGTGGCAAAGATGACAACCATCAGGACACCTATAGCTATTGCTGCATGTAAAGGTTGGAAGTTATGTCAACTTGATGTGAAAAATGCTTTTTTGAATGGTTATATTTCAGATGATGTGTTCATGGAGCAACCTCAAGGGTTCAGAGATAAAAGGTATCCAGATCATGTGTGCAAGCTCAAGAGAGCTTTGTATGGCTTAAAGCAGGCCCCAAGGGCATGGAATTATAGACTTGTAAAGTTCTTGAAAGAACTTGGATTTCAGGTGTCTAAAGCAGATAGTAGCTTGCTTGTCAAAGCAAGTGATAATGGTTTCATATACATGTGCATATATGTTGATGACATAATCCTTACAGGTACAGATGAAGAAGGAATACAAAGACTCAAGAAGCAAATGGAAAAGGAGTTCAAAATAAGTGATTTGGGAGACTTGTCATACTTCTTGGGCATGGAGATTACATATACTCAACATGGAGTATTTGTGACTCAAGAAAGGTATTTGAAGAACTTGTTAATCAAGTTTAAAATGGATGATTGCAGGGTAGCACCTACACCAATGGAGGTGAATCACAAATTGAGTAAATTTGGAGGTGAAGAATTCAAGGACATGAGACAATATCAGAGTTTGGTAGGTAGTCTTATCTATGCTACTTTAACTAGACCTGATTTATCATATGCAGTAGGGGTTTTGTCTCAATTCATGCATTGCCCAAGGAAAGAACATTGGATTGCAGGACAAAGAGTGTTGAGGTACATTAAGGGTACACTCAATGAAGGTTTGTATTATGGGTTTACATCAGATACATATATCAAAATTTATAGTGATGCAGATTGGGCAGGTAATCCAGATGATAGAAGGTCAACTTATGGATACATGTGTTATGTGGGAGATAAACTTATCTCATGGTGTTCCAAGAAGCAACATACAATTGCTTTGTCTTCTACAGAAGCTGAATATAAAGGCATGGTTGAAGCTGCAAAGGAAGTGATTTGGCTCAAGACCTTGATGAAGAGTTTGGACATTGTGCATGGGATACCAATTATATATGGAGAGAACATGAGTTCATTGTATTTAGCTGCTAATCCTGTTTTTCATGCCAGGACTAAACACATTGAGATTCAGTATCACTTTCTAAGAGAGAAAGTGATGGATAAGGAGATTGAAGTCACACATACTTCAACTAAAGATGAGATAGCTGATATGCTTACAAAGAGCTTGGATGGACCAAAGCTACAGAAGTTTAAAGACATGGCAGGCATAAAGAAGATAAGAGAAACCTCAATTGATGATTGAGGGGGAGCTGTTGGTGCAAACCAATCACCAATTGAATGTTTGGAAGATTAAAGAATGAAGGAAGATTCAATTCTTGAAGCTTGGAAGAAGGATACATTCAGAGGATATGAGGAATGTACACATATGTACATTAGTATAGTTATAGTTCACTTAGATCTTTGATTAGTCATAGACTTGTACAAATTTCTCTATAAATACCTTGAAAATGTCGAGGCGTGATATGAGAGCATATGAAGGAATAGATGAGTGAGAATAGAATTCAAGAAAGGAGAAGTTAGATGTCATGAGACATGTGAAATGTTAGTTGAGTTTTCCTCTCATCACTCAACTGTAATTTTCTGAGTAATTGAAGAAATATTGCGCCCGATGTTTCTGTGTTTGCTCCGTCTGTGTTAGATCATTTGTGAAATCCTTTTGAGGATATCTAAGTTTATAGTTAATGAGTCTATGACTTGAATTTCAGATTCTAATTGTAAACAGGCTAGGAGAATTGTTAGTAGGAACATTCATATGTGATGAGTGTTCACAGTTCTCTGAAACAGGCACAAATTTTGATCCTGATGTTTGAGTCAGTTCTCACTCCACAGTTTAAAGTTTTGTGCAAGGAAGCACTTAATCTTTGAGTTGGAAGGTAAGCTACTCGTGGCTAGAAGCATTTGCTTAAACGGGTTTTATAATGAGAGAATTGAAGTTAAGAAGTTAGGGGTGTCCAAATCGACTTCTCAGAAGTGCAGATTTAGACATAGGTAACTTGTGAAGCTGATTTCTCAAGTTATACTAAACCTTTTGAAGAAATTTAACTTGGAGGAGGTGCGCAACTTCTAGGCGACACTCCATACAAAATTTCATAGAAAACTTTACATGTTTGATAGGTCAATGAGAAGAAATTGTGCAGCAGACTTTCTGTGTTTCATCTTCTTCACAGAATTTTTCAACTTTTGATAATTTGGAGATTGAACCTCTAATTTGGTGAAGGTTTTGACTTACTCTTGGTATAGAGGTGCTCTAATCACAAGATTAGGTTATTCTTTTGGAGATTAACACTCTCCATCAGTGGTCTCAAAGCAGGAGACATCAAAATCAAGGAAAGGAGGATCCCGACTGCTGCAGATTCAAGAAATTCAACAATTGAAGAACTAAAAGGTGAAAGCTTGAAGGCAAAGCTTGAGGAGGAGACCATACGACATCAAGAAAGACAAAAGGACTCTAATTTGAAGTAAAGGTACATATATTGTTCATAAAGCTTGAAGATTTCAATACACAGGTGGACACAAGATGGGAGATTCTCTACAGATAGAGAAATTGGATAGGGAAAACTATCCTGCATGGTCAATGAGGATGGAAGCTCATCTTATGAGCAAAGATTTAATAGCCTACATCACAGGAGAAGAAGAGAAGCCAGAGTTCAGAGATCCTAGTGTTCCAACTAGGGAAGAGTTAGCAGATTTGAAAAATTGGATGAAGAAAGATGCTCAAGCTAGGAGCATTATATATATGGCAGTCAATGACTACTTGTTACCTCATATTCGAGGTCTTGAAAGTGCAACTGTTATTTGGAATGCTTTGGAGGAGCATTTCCAGAATACTACTAAGTCAAGGAAGGCATCTTTATGGGTAGAGTTTACAACCTTCAAGAAGAAGGCCTCTCAATCCATTTCAGACTATGTGACAAGAATGAAAGATATTGCAGATGCTTTAGGATCTGTTGATGAAGACATTGAGGAGGATAAATTGGTAAGGCAAATTCTTACAGGTTTAAGAGGTGATGACAAATGGAAGCCATTCATTTTGTCTACAGAGTTATCACTTGATCATTTCACTCCTGATTTAAATAAGTTGTTAGGTCATATGCTAACATTTGAGCAGGATGTTAAAGGAGATGGTGACAAGAGTGCAGGTCATGCAATGTACTCAAAGGACAAGAAGAAGAATAGCAAAGGAAAGCAACAAGCAAATGAAGAAGAAGGCACAACTAGTCAAGCCAACTTCCTAAGAGGAAGAGGAGGTGGCAAAGGTAGAGGAAGAGGCAGGAACAACAAAGATGGAGGCAAAGCTTGCTGGATTTGTGGTAAGACAAATCACTTAGCTAATTATTGTTGGCACAATACTCAGAGTAATAATGGATATAATCAAAATTATAATACAAGAGGAAGAGGTGGCAGAAATCAAAGAGGTAATTTCAGAGGTAGAGGTAGTAGGAGTTACTTTGGAAGAAATGCAGGTAGAGGATTCCAAAGTCAACAATATAACAATACCTACTACAATTATGCTTCAGATCAAAAGGAGGATTCAACATTGATAATGAATGCAACTTGTGAAAGGCAGAGTGAAGATCAAAGAGTCTTCTACATTGACTCAGGGTGTAGCAATCACCTAAGTGGTAATATAGCTTTGATGACTGATTTGGAGAATAAGGTTTTTAATCATGTTGTTCAAACAAGTGACAACACAAAGCACAATGTGAAGTCAATTGGATCAGTGAAGGCTAAGGATGGTAGTACCTTATTGAGTAAGGTTCTGTATGTTCCTACAATTCCTAAGAATTTGATAAGTGTAGGACAAATTGTTGAAAAGGGATATGAAGTAAGGTTCACTAATGATGGAGTATATGTGGAAGACCCTAGTCAAGGGTATAAACAGATTGTTTCAGGGAAGAAAGAAGGAAGGTTATTTACATTGAAGATTCAAGGCAATATTGGTCATGCTATGTTCACATATGGAGGACATAAGATCTCTGAGTTAGATCTTTGGCACAAGAGGCTTGGACATTTCAATGAAAGAGGTATTAAAGACATGATTAACAATGGTTCAGTGCTTGGATTGCCTAATGTTGCAGGTCAACATATGACATACAAATGTGAGGCATGTCAATTAGGTAAAGCTCATAAGCATTCCTATTCCAAGCATGGTTTTATGTACTCAGAGAAGCTTGAATTGGTACACACAGATGTGTGGGGGCCATCAAAGGATTTCAATTTTAATGGGTCAAGGTATTATGTGATTTATGTTGATGATGCTACTAGATGGATCACTATTTATGTGATCAAAGATAAGTCAGAAGTGTTTAATACATTTAAACACTATCATGCATATGCAGAGAGAATTACAGGACATAAGCTGAAAAGACTAAGGTCAGATGGAGGGGGAGAGTATTTCTCTAATGAATTCAGTGATTACTTGTGGAATGCAGGTATAAAAAGGGAAGTTACTTGCAGGTACTCTCCTCAACAAAATGGTGTAGCAGAAAGGAGAAATAGAACACTTGTTGAGTTTGCAAGATCCATGATGAAGGAGAAAAATTGCCCTAATTATTTGTGGGCTGAGGCTGTAAATACAGCTACTTATTTGGTCAATAGGTTACCATGTAAAGCCTTGTAGGGTATGACACCATATGAGGCTTGGTGGGGTAAGAGACCTACCTTGGATCATTGCAGAGTTTTTGGATGTGTGGCATATGCATATGTGCCATCACAATTAAGACACAAATTGGAACCTAAAGCTGAAAAATATGTTTTCATTGGTTATGATGATAAGCAGATGGGTTATAGATTGTGGAGTCCATCTACAAAACAATTCATGGTTTCTAAAGATGTTACATTTGATGAGCAAAGTACTTGGTATTCAGGTACAATCAATATCAATACAGGTGATGAAGAAGAAGTGAGCCAAAGGAAAGGTAAATCAAAGGTTCAGATATTTGATGAACAAGAGAATAATGAAGTGCAGGTTGAAGTGGAAGAAACACCAAGATTTGATCCTGAATGTGAAGAGCCAGAAACCTCAAGGAGTGGAGAACTCAGAAGATCATCAAGAAATAGGTGGCAACCTACAAGGTATAGTTATGATACTTCTTTTTTGGCCACAAAAGATTATGCTTATATGGTGAAAACAGATGAAGACCCTTCTACATATGAAGAGGCAAAAGGTAAGGAAAAATGGGAGAAAGCTATGCAGGAAGAATATGATGCACTATTGGAAAATCAAACTTGGGATTTGGTTCCTAAACCAAACAGTCAGAAAATTATTGGATGCAAGTGGGTTTACAAGACCAAGAGGTTTGCAGTTGGAAGTGTGTCTAGGTACAAAGCTAGACTTGTTGTCAAAGGGTTTGCTCAGACATATGGTGTTGATTATGATGAGACTTATAGTCCTGTGGCAAAGATGACAACCATCAGGACACTTATAGCTATTGCTGCATGTAAAGGTTGGAAGTTATGTCAACTTGATGTGAAAAATGCTTTTTTGAATGGTTATATTTCAGATGATGTGTTCATGGAGCAACCTCAAGGGTTCAGAGATAAAAGGTATCCAGATCATGTGTGCAAGCTCAAGAGAGCTTTGTATGGCTTAAAGCAGGCCCCAAGGGCATGGAATTATAGACTTGTAAAGTTCTTGAAAGAACTTGGATTTCAGGTGTCTAAACCAGATAGTAGCTTGCTTGTCAAAGCAAGTGATAATGGTTTCATATACATGTGCATATATGTTGATGACATAATCCTTATAGGTACAGATGAAGAAGGAATACAAAGACTCAAGAAGCAAATGGAAAAGGAGTTCAAAATAAGTGATTTGGGAGACTTGTCATACTTCTTGGGCATGGAGATTACATATACTCAACATGGAGTATTTGTGACTCAAGAAAGGTATTTGAAGAACTTGTTAATCAAGTTTAAAATGGATGATTGCAGGGTAGCACCTACACCAATGGAGGTGAATCACAAATTGAGTAAATTTGGAGGTGAAGAATTCAAGGACATGAGACAATATCAGAGTTTGGTAGGTAGTCTTATCTATGCTACTTTAACTAGACCTGATTTATCATATGCAGTAGGGGTTTTGTCTCAATTCATGCATTGCCCAAGGAAAGAACATTGAATTGCAGGACAAAGAGTGTTGAGGTACATTAAGGGTACACTCAATGAAGGTTTGTATTATGGGTTTACATCAGATACAAATATCAAAATTTATAGTGATGCAGATTGGGCAGGTAATCCAGATGATAGAAGGTCAACTTATGGATACATGTGTTATGTGGGAGATAAACTTATCTCATGGTGTTCCAAGAAGCAACATACAGTTGCTTTGTCTTCTACAGAAGCTGAATATAAAGGCATGGTTGAAGCTGCAAAGGAAGTGATTTGGCTCAAGACCTTGATGAAGAGTTTTGACATTGTGCATGGGATACCATCTATATATGGAGATAACATGAGTTCATTGTATTTAGCTGCTAATCCTGTTTTTCATGCCAGGACTAAACACATTGAGATTCAGTATCACTTTCTAAGAGAGAAAGTGATGGATAAGGAGATTGAAGTCATACATACTTCAACTAAAGATCATATAGCTGATATGCTTACAAAGAGCTTGGATGGACCAAAGCTACAGAAGTTTAAAGACATGGCAGGCATAAAGAAGATAAGAGAAACCTCAATTGATGATTGAGGGGGAGCTGTTGGTGCAGACCAATCACCAATTGAATGTTTGGAAGATTAAAGAATGAAGGAAGATTCAATTCTTGAAGCTTGGAAGAAGGATACATTCAGAGGATATGAGGAATCTACACATATGTACATTAGTATAGTTATAGTTCACTTAGATCTTTGATTAGTCATAGACTTGTACAAATTTCTCTATAAATACCTTGAAAATGTCAAGGCGTGATATGAGAGCATATGAAGGAATAGATGAGTGAGAATAGAAGTCAAGAAAGGAGAAGTTAGATGTCATGAGACATGTGAAATGTTAGTTGAGTTTTCCTCTCATCACTCAACTGTAATTTTCTGAGTAATTGAAGAAATATTGCGCCCGATGTTTCTGTGTTTGCTCCGTCTGTGTTAGATCATTTGTGAAATCCTTTTGAGGATATTTAAGTTTATAGTTAATGAGTCTATGACTTGAATTTCAGAGTCTAATTGTAAACAGGCTAGGAGAATTGTTAGTAGGAACATTCATATGTGATGAGTGTTCACAGTTCTGTGAAACAGGCGCAAATTTCGATCTTGATGTTTGAGTCAGTTCTCACTCCACAGTTTAAAGTTTTGTGCAAGGAAGCACTTAATCTTTAAGTTGGAAGGTAAGCTACTCGTGGCTAGAAGCATTTGCTTAAACGGGTTTTATACTGAGAGAATTGAAGTTAAGAAGTTAGGGGTGTCCAAATCGACTTCTCAAAAGTGCAGATTTAGACATAGGTAACTTGTGAAGCTGATTTCTCAAGTTATACTAAACCTTTTGAAGAAATTTAACTTGGAGGAGGTGCGCAACTTCTAGGCGACACTCCATACAAAATTTCATAGAAAACTTTACATGTTTGATAGGTCAATGAGAAGAAATTGTGCAGCAGACTTTCTGTGTTTCATCTTCTTCACAGAATTTTTCAACTTTTGATCATTTGGAGATTGAACCTCTAATTTGGTGAAGGTTTTGACTTACTCTTGGTATAGAGGTGCTCTAATCACAAGAGTAGGTTATTCTTTTGGAGATTAACACTCTCCATCAGTGACTCCCCCAAAGAGTGGTAAATTGAGAAATTGTTGTTCCTCCTTGGCAAAAGGATTGTTAACTGTAAGAACCCCCCCCCCCCCCCCTTTAGGCATCATCAAGTACTCCTCTTGATCAATAACAAGCTTAAACCCAAGTGGGCCCCACATGAGGGTGATGAGAGGTGATTAACCTTCTTTGTAATGTCGTCTAAGCTCTGTAAAAGCTTCCCCTCCTTTGTGGGATTTGGGGGATCCCATGGGCACTAGTCCCCTTCTCTTGTTCTTTTCTTTATTTAATTCAAGTCCGGGAGAGTAGGTTAATGCCGAACTTCCTTTATATTAAAATAACGGAAGGCAAGAAAACAACTATGCATCCATAAGTGCTGATGATTCTGAGAAGCTGCTCATGGTTCAACATCATATGATGAATACGATGTCTACTGATATTTCAAAATCGAATGGTAATGTTTGGTATGTTGATTCAAGTGCTTCAAATCACATGACTAGTCATGCAGATTGGTTTAGTATTTTGCAGAAATTGCCAATTCTTGGATATGTTGAGATAGGTGATGACACATCATACCCTATCGAGCATATAGGAAACAAAGCATTATCTATGGAGGATGGGAAGGCAAAAAATCTTGCTAACGTGCTACATGTTCCAAATATAATAAAGAATCTGGTTTCTGTTGGACAAATGGTTGACCAGGGATTACAAATCAAGTTCAATGCGGATGGCTTATATGTAGAAGAGTACAAACAAGATGGAAGATTGATTGCCAAAGTAAACAAAGTGGGTAGGATTTTCACCTTAAATGTGAAAATTCCTGAAATGAATGCAACCATATTTGCAAAAGGTGCTGGAATTATTGCTGATATAGAGATCTGGCACAAACCAATTGGACATGCAAATTTGTAGAGGTTGAAATTGATGCAGTCAAAGGAGATTGTCAATGGACTAACAAATTTCAAGGTTGTAGAGATGCAAAAGGTATGTGCAGCATGTCAATTCGCCAAACAATCAAGAGCATCATTTTCACATTACAAGCATGTTAGTGAGAATGTACTAGAAATAGTACATACAAATGTATGGGATCCTGCAAAGACGGCATCTATGGGCACTTGCACGTTTTATGTTACTTCCATTGATGACCATACACGAAAAATATGGGTATATGCGTCATTGTTATTGGGCAGCAGTTGTGCATACTATTGTATATATCATGAACAGAACTTCGACTGCTGTTGTACATCAAGTTACACCTAAAGAAAAGTTTATAGGTAAAAAGCCAAACTTATCACATATGAAAGTATTTGGTTGTATTGCATATGTACATGTTCCAGATGAGTTGAGGAGAAAGCTTGATCCAAAAGCAGAAAAATGCATCTTCATTGGGTACTCCCTTGAGCAAAAGTGGTATAAATGTTATAACCCACTCACACAATAGGTGAAGGTAAGCAGAGATGTGGTGTTTGATAAAATGTCAAGCTTCTATGGAGATGCCAAAGATGGACTTGATCTTGAACCAAATGACAAAGAAAGTGCTGAAAAATCAAATGCAAAATCTCAAGTTTTGAGTGGACTAGATGCATCACCAAGCAATAGTTCTAATTCAAATCCATGGAGTGGAAGATTGCATGGAAATTTCAGTCCAGCAAATTCATCAACTAAATCCAAGAAAGGCAAAGAAAAGCTTTCTACTAGTAGTAAAACATCTATAAGTTTTGAAGGCATTGATGGAGATTCAAGCAGTTTAGAAAAGAGTCTTGATGAGGAACTTGGATTGCCCTTTTTGAAGACACCAGGAGTAAGAAAGGCACATGCAAATGATACAAGGAGAAGTGACCCAGGACCAAGAGGATCCGGGAGGATGTGGAATTCTCTGCAACGATTGACGTATGACAGTTGTATGGCTCATCATTGTGCCTACATGACCAAGGTAATAAAAGATGTTGAACCTTCTTATTTTGAAGATGCAATTGGAAACGTAGATTGGGAAAAAGCTATGGGTGAGGAGATGATTTCACTTTATGGGAACAAAACATGGAAGCTGGTCCATTGCCACAAGGGAAGAAACCCATAGGCTTCAAATGGGTTTACAAGGTAAAGCACAATGCTGATGGTAGCACAAGCAGGTATAAAGCACGATTAGTAGCAAAAGGATATGCACATACATATGGCATTGATTATGAGGAAATGTTTAGCCCTGTAGCTAAAATGTCTATTGTCAGAGCACTTTGTTGCGTTAGCTACAACAAAAGGATGGACTTTGCATCAGTTGGATGTGAAGAATCCTTTCATACATGGTGAGTTATAGGAAGAAGTATATATGGACTAGCCGTAAGGATATGAAGATTCATAGCACCCCGAATATGTTTGCAATTTGCAAAAGGCTTTGTAAGATTTAAACAAACCCCTCATGCTTGGCATGCAAGCATTGCTGATTATTTGACGACCATTGGATTTTCTATGTGTGATGCAGATCATTCATTATATGCAAGGAAGGGCCATGATGGCATCATGATTGTGCCTATTTATGTTGATGACTTGATTGTAGGAGGTGACAATGAAGCAAGCATTAAAGAGTTAAAGTGACTCCTTATGCAAGAATTTGACATGAAAGATCTTGGTGTGCTATGTTATTTCTTTGGCATTGATTTTTATACATTCAAAAATAGGTATTTGGATGTTGAAAAGGCAATATGCCTTGAGTATGCTGAAAAGTATGGTATGGCTGATTGTAAGCCAATTTATATGCCATTAGATCAGAATTTGAAGTTGGATACTACATCAGGTGAAGCATTGGAAAATGCTACTATGTACAAAAAAAACGAGGATGTCTGATATATCTCACAATTACAAGGCATGATCTAAGCTACTCTCTTGGACTTGAAAGTCAATTTATGCAGGTTCCTAGGAAGCCACATTTAGATGCTTTGAGGCATACTCTGCATTATAGGAATGCTACTTTGTATTATGGATTGTTTTATGAAGCTGGTGTAGATTTGCAAGTTCATGGATACACCGATGCAGATTGGAATGATGGCATTCCAGATAGAAGATCTACTAGTGGCTTTCTATTCTCACTTGGGAGTGCAACTATTACATGGAGTAGTAAGAAGCAACCCACTGTTTCTTTGTCGAGTACAGAGGCTAAGTATAGAGGTGCTACATACTTCTCGTACCTTTGCCGCCTTCTGCTCTTTAGAATCTTTCTGCTCTGATACCACTTGTTGATGTATGAAACACCACAAGAAATGAATTAATGTGACACTAGAACACCTCTATGGTCACCATTAACTCATTGCCACTCCAAACTTTGAGAAATGATAGCCTAAAGTGAGAACTTTGCTTCTACAGAAATTCCTAGTCACCGAAATGACATACCTTCAGTATTTTGCTAATTTCTCCTAGATCAAGTATTATTTCTCCGTGAAACTCTATAGGCTGAAACTAAAAGAGTAGATCTTTCCAACAAGCTATCATACACATGAAACGGATCTCTAGAACTCAAGTTATGGCCCTGACAAGATGACCCTATATGACCTTCCAAAACTGGAAATCTTGCCTTCTTTAGTAAATTTCGGTGTCCAAAAATAAAAATTCGATGCCTAGCATCGAATTTCAGTCAAGGACGATGCCGGGCATCGACTTTGAGCTTTTTTAGCCTCTTTTTCTGCACCAGAAATAGCTTCTTTTACACACACATGAAGAAGACCACTTGTATGCTAGAAGTTGATGCCGAGCATCGACTTTATGCTGAAACTCGATGGCAGGCATCAAGTTGCTCCACAAACCTCATGTTTTTAAAAAGTTCTAGCAGTACATAATACTCAGAGAATAAAACAAGGACTTATCAACACAAACTCGATGCCAGGCATCGAATTGCTCAGAAAACTTGAACTTTTGAATTCACCACACAGTAGGCAAGCGTGGAGATGATGGAGAGAGACTCATACACAGAACTTTACTCAATTCTTTCTCATAGCTATGAAAACTCAGAAGTTTTACAGATGCTTTCTCACTCAGAGAAGCCCGACTATACTCAGTCATATAAAATGAACTCCTTCTCTCTTTCTATCACTCTCTTCCTTCTTCTCTCTCTCACTCTCTTCTCTCTCCGCATCAATTGATACAAACTAACTTATATAGATTTTCGTATTCTCGTGATTTTAAAAAACTTCTAGAACTAAAGTGAACTAACTTTACAAATATGATACACTTGTGAATTTGTCCCTTCACATAGGCATGGGGTTTTCTTCCTAAGATTTGACCTTCAAATATATGTCCAATTAGTGATTGTTTCTCCAACACTTAAAATAGTTTTAAAAAATTCTAAGCCAGTAGAGAACAATAAGCTCTACAAGCATGACTGATTTTCTGTGATGGAGTTTGCAAGAAGGTCAACTTGTTCCTAGGGGGTTCCACCTACTTCCAGATATATATATATATATATATATATATATATATATATATATATATATATATATATATATATATATATATATATATATATATATATATATATATATATATATATATATATATATATATATATATATATATATATATATATATATAGATAGATAGATAGATAGATAGATAGATAGATAGATAGATATATAGATAGATAGATAGATAGATAGATAGATAGATAGATAGATAGATAGATAGATAGATAGATAGATCGATAGATAGATAGATGGATGGAAGGAAGGAACGATGGATGGATGGATCGATGGATGGATGGATGGATGGATGCATGGATGGATGGATGGATGCATGGATGCATGGATGCATGGATGCATGGATGGATAGATGGATAGATGGATGGATGGATGGATGGATGGATTAATGGAAGGATGGATGGATACATAGATAGATAGATAGATAGATTGATAGATAGACATACATACATATACATATATATATATATATATATATATATATATATATATATATATATATATATATATATATATATATATATATATATATATATATATATATATATATATATAGGTAGATAGATAGATAGATAGATAGATAGATAGATACATAGATAGATAGATAGATAGATAGATAGATAGATAGATAGATAGATAGATAG
>CM035410.1:88205493-88215493 GCA_020310875.1 Ceratopteris richardii
CAGAAACTGTCATCCAAAACAGTCGACTTTACACCTGTAACTTTTAAGACTTGGTTCTCCTTGAATAGAACCCCTTTTACAAAATGCTTCTAGCCATAAGTAGCTTATCTTTCAACTTAAGATTAAGCCCTCACTCATGCAAAACTTTAAACTGTGCTGGGAGAAATGACCAAAACATTGACTTCGAAATCTGCGCCTGTTTTAGGAACCTGTGAACACACTTCACATATGAATGTTCCTACACTTAATTCACTCAGCCTAATTACAATTGGAAGCTAAAACTTTGCACAGAGGTCAAGCAACTCTCAACTTAGACTTGTACAAAAACATTTCACAATTGATCTACTGTAGAAGGAGAACACGCAGAAACATCGGGCGCAAAAATTTTCATTTACTCAGAAGAAATACAGTTGAGTGATGAGAGCTAACTCAACTAACTTTTTCTCTATCTCATGACATCTATCTCCCTCATTCTTGACTTCTAACTAATGTCACATATGCTCTCATATTTGCCCCGACTTTTCTCAAAGTATTTATAGATAAATTTGTACATGATTCTTACTAAACAAAAGATCTAAGTCATCTATGACTACACTAATGTACATATGTGTACACTTCTCTTGTCCTCTGAATGTAATCTTCTTCCACACTTTAGGAATTGATTCTTCCTTCATCATTTGATCTTCCAAGCCTTCAATTGGTGATTGGTCTGCACCAACAACTCCCCCTCAATCATCAATTGAGGTTTTCTCTGTCTTCTTTATACTTGCCATGTCTTTGAACCTTTGTAACTTAGGTCCATCCAAGCTCTTTGTCATCATATCTGCCACTTGTTCTTTTGTTGAAGTGTACATCACTTCAATCTCTTTATCTAGTACCTTTTCCCTCAAGAAATGATACTGAATCTCTATATGCTTAGTCCTGGCATGAAAAACAGGGTTAGCTGCCAAATACAAAGAACTCATATTGTCTCCAAAAATTATTGGAGTACTATGATCAGTCTCAAAACTTTTCATCAAGGTCTTCAACCATATCACTTCCTTTGGAGCTTCTACCATTCCCTTATACTCAGCTTCTGTGGATGATAAAGCAACTGTATGTTGCTTCTTTGAACACCAAGAAACTAACTTATCTCCAACATAACATAGATATCCATGAGTAGACCTTCTATCATCTGAGTCACCTGCCCAATCTGCATCACTAAACACTTTAATTCTTGTGTCAGAAGTGAAACCATAGTACAAACCTTCACTTAGGGTTCCCTTGATATATCTGAGTACCCTTTGGGCTGCAATCCAATGAGTCTTCTTTGGACAATGCATAAATTGTGACAACACACCTACTGCATATGATAGATCTGGCCTTGTCAAGGTAGCATAGATTAAACTACCTACCAAACTCTGATATTTCTTCATATCATTGAACTCTTCACCTCCATACCTGCTTAATTTATGATTTACCTCCAATGGTGTAGTTGAGGTCTTGCAATCTTCCATGTTAAACTTGACCAGAAGATTCTTCAAGTATCTCTCTTGTGAAACATATACTCCATGTTGAGCATACACAATCTGCATTCCTAGAAAATAAGATAAGTTTCCCAAGTCACTTATCTTAAACTCCTTCTCTATTTGTCTTTTGAGTTCATTGATTCCTTGAGCATCTGTTCCTGTAACAATAATATCATCAACATAAATGCACATGTAAATGTATCCATTTTCACTTGCCTTCACTAGCAAGCTACTATCTGCCTTTGATGCTTGAAATCCACATTCATTCAAGAACTTGACCAATCTGTAATTCCAAGCTCTTGGAGCTTGCTTCAACCCATATAAAGCTCTCTTGAGCCTACACACATAATCTGATTCAATTGATTCCATGAAGCCTTCTGGTTGCTCCATATATACTTCATCTGCAATGTATCCATTTAGAAATGCATTTTTCACATCCAATTGTGATAATTTCCATCCCTTGCAAGCAGCAATAGCAATCAATGTCCTAATTGTAGACATCTTAGCAACAGGACTAAAGGTTTCATCATAATCTACCCCATAAGTTTGGGCATAACCTTTGACCACAAGTCTAGCCTTATATCTAGACACCTTACCATCTGCAAACCTCTTTGTTTTATATACCCACTTGCATCCAATGACCTTCTGATTCTTTGGTCTTGGTACTAATTCCCAAGTTTCATTTTCAAGTAGAGCATCATACTCTTCTTGCATTGCCTTCTCCCAATTCTGTTTACCTTTGGCTTCTTCATAAGTGGTTGGATCTTCTTCTGTTTTCACAATGTAAGCATAATCTTTTGTTGTTAGGAAAGATGTATCATAGCTATACCTTATAGGTTCTTTCCTTTCCCTTGTAGATCTTCTGATTTCTGCACTTCTTGAAGTTTCAGCCTCATTTGATTCTAGATCAAATCTTGGCCCTTCTTCTACATGATCCTGCACTCTACATCTAGAGTCAACTTCATCAACAATTTCTTCACATACTTTTACCTTTGCCTTTCCTTTTCTTTGAATTTCTTCAACACCTGTATACTCATTTGGTGATCCTGTATACCACATGTTTTGCTCATCAAATGTCACATCTTTAGTAACAAGAAATTGCTTTGTGGATGGACTCCACAATCTGTAACCCATCTGTCTATCATCATATCCAATAAACACATACTTCTCTGCTTATGGTTCTAGCTTATGTCTTAATTGTGAAGGAACATAAGCATATGCAATACATCCAAATACTTTACAATGATCAAGACTAGGCTTCTTACCCCACCATGCTTCATAAGGGGTTCCTCCATCCAAAGCTTTGCAAGGCAACCTATTCACAAGATATGTTGCAGTGTTAATGGCTTCTGCCCATAAGTAATTTGGACAATTCTTTTCCTTCATCATGGCTCTTGCAAACTCTACAAGAGTCCTATTCCTCCTTTTTGCTACTCCATTCTGTTGAGGGGAGTACCTGCAAGTTACTTCTCTTTTGATACCTGCATTCCACAAATAATCATCAAACTCTTTAGAGAAATACTCTCCCCCTCCATCTGATCTTAGTCTCTTGATCTTTTGCCCTGTGATCCTTTCTGCATAAGCATGAAAATGTTTGAATGTCTTGAAGACTTCTGATTTGTCCTTGATTACATACAAAGTAATCCACCTGGTTGCATCATCAACAAACAACACATAATATCTGGATCCATTTATGCTATAGTCCCTTGAGGGACCCCATACATCTGTATGAACCAATTCAAGCATATTTGAATACTTGTACCCTGATTTGTTATAAGAACTCTTATGTGCTTTACCTAATTGACAAGCTTCACACTTGTACACCATATGTTGCCCTTCAATGTTTGGCAATCCAAGCACTATCTGATTCTTTGACATCTCCTTTATAGCTCTCTCATTGAAATGACCTAGCCTTTTATGCCATAGGTCTAATTCAGACACCTTTTGACCTCCATAGGTAAACAATGCATGTCCCACATTACCTTGGACTTTGAGAGTGAACAATCTTCCTTCCTTTTTACCTGCAATTATGTTTCTATATCCCTGATTTGGATCTTGTACATAAACACCATCATTTGTGAATCTTACCTCATATCCTTTCTCCACAATTTGCCCTACACTTATCAAATTTTTAGGAATAGTAGGAACATAAAGTACC
Organism: Ceratopteris richardii; assembly: GCA_020310875.1. Lineage (NCBI taxonomy): Eukaryota > Viridiplantae > Streptophyta > Polypodiopsida > Polypodiales > Pteridaceae > Ceratopteris > Ceratopteris richardii. Next base: position 88,209,160 of record CM035410.1, read on the forward strand.
TTGCTCAGAAGTGTACTTCCACTCTTTGTCTTCACTGATCCAATGCTCTCCACTTTATGTTTGGTATTGTCACCTGTCTGAACTGTATGTCCATTCACCCTTGCTTCCATATCAGTCATCAAGGATAGATTCCCACTCAGATGGTTGCTACACCCTGAGTCAATATAAAACACTCTTTGATCTTCTCCCATTGATTCATGAGTTGCATTCAAGATAAGAGTCATGTCATCCTTCTGATCTGATGCATAATTGTAATAATTATTGTTGTAGGACTGAGATTGGAAGTTTCTTCCACCTCCTCTACCATATGATGTCCTACCTCCTCTTCCTCTGAAATTGCCTCTTTGGTTTCTGCCTCCTCTACCTCTTTGACTATAATTCTGATTATTGCTTCCACCATTTTGATTGTTATACCAACAATCATTTGCCAAATGATTTGTTCTGCCACAAATCCAACAAGCTTTAGCATTATCTTTGTTCTTACCTCCTCTTCCTTTACCTCTGAAATTTGTCTTCCCTTTTGTGAAATTAGCTTGATTTGAATTCCCTTCATCATCATTTGATTGCTTTCCCTTGCCATTCTTTTTCTTGTCTTTGGAGTACATAGCTTGACTTGTACTTCTATCATTGTCTCCTTTAAGATCCTGCTCAAAGGTTAGCATGTGTCCTAGCAATTGATTAAGATCAGGAGTAAAGTGATCAAGTGACAATTCTATGGACAATATAAAAGGCTTCCACTTCTCATCTCCTCTTAGACCTGTAAGTATTTGTCTTACCAACTTTTCTTCTTCAATGTCTTCATCCACTGCTCCCAAGCTATCTGCAATATCTTTCATCCTTGCCACATAATCTGAAATTGATTGTGAGCTCTTCTTCTTGAAGGTTGTGAACTCAGCCCATAGTGAGGACTTCCTAGACTTAGTTGTATTTTGGAAATGCTCTTCCAAGGCATTCCAAACATCTGTAGCACTTTCCAAACCTCTGATGTGAGGTAGAAGGTAATCATTTACAGCCATGTAGATGATGCTCCTTGCTTGAGCATCTTTTCTCATCCAAGTCTTCAACATTGCAAGCTCTTCCCTAGTAGGAATACTAGGATCTCCAAACTCTGGTTTTTCTTCATCTCCTGTAATAAATGATATAAGATCTTTGCTCATGAGGTGTGCTTCCATCCTCATGGACCATGCTGGATAGTTCTCCCTATCTAGCTTATCAATCTGCAAGCTTTCTCCCATCTTGTGTCCACCTGTGTATTGAAATCTTCAAGCTTTACAAACAATGTATGTACCTTTACTTCGAATTGAACTCCTTTTGCCTTTCTTGATGTCAAATAGTCTTCTCCTCGAGCTTTGACTCCAAGCTTTCACTTCTTAGTCCTTCAAGTGTTGAATTTCTTAAATCTGCAGCAGTCGGGATCCTTCTTTCTTCAAATTGATGTCTCCTGCTCTGATACCACTGATGGAGAATGTTAATCTCCAAAAGAACAACCTATTCTTGTGATTAGAGCACCTCTATACCAAGAATAAGTCAAAACCTTTCACTCATTTAGAGGATCAATTGCTAACTATCAAAAATTAACAAATCTATGAAGAAGATGATACACAGAAAAGTCTGCTGCACTATTTCTTCACATTGACCTATCAAACGTGTAAAGTTTTTGATGAAACTTTGTACGAATCATCTCTTAGAGATTGCGCATCTTCTCCAAGTTGAATTACTTCAAAAGATTAAGTATAACTTGAGAAATCAACTTCTCAAGTTACCTATGTCAGAAACTGTCATCCAAAACAGTCGACTTTACACCTGTAACTTTTAAGACTTGGTTCTCCTTGAATAGAACCCGTTTTACAAAATGCTTCTAGCCATAAGTAGCTTATCTTTCAACTTAAAGATTAAGCCCTCACTCATGCAAAACTTTAAACTGTGCTGGGAGAAATGACCAAAACATTGACTTCGAAATCTGCGCCTGTTTTAGGAACCTGTGAACACACTTCACATATGAATGTTCCTACACTTAATTCACTCAGCCTGATTACAATTGGAAGCTAAAACTTTGCACAGAGGTCAAGCAACTCTCAACTTAGACTTGTACAAAAACATTTCACAATTGATCTACTGTAGAAGGAGAACACGCAGAAACATCGGGCGCAAAAATTTTCATTTACTCAGAAGAAATACAGTTGAGTGATGAGAGCTAACTCAACTAACTTTTTCTCTATCTCATGACATCTATCTCCCTCATTCTTGACTTCTAACTAATGTCACATATGCTCTCATATTTGCCCCGACTTTTCTCAAAGTATTTATAGATAAATTTGTACATGATTCTTACTAAACAAAAGATCTAAGTCATCTATGACTACACTAATGTACATATGTGTACACTTCTCTTGTCCTCTGAATGTAATCTTCTTCCACACTTTAGGAATTGATTCTTCCTTCATCATTTGATCTTCCAAGCCTTCAATTGGTGATTGGTCTGCACCAACATCAGAACTTACGAGTTCAAGTCTAGGAGAATGTAAACCATAGGTATATAAGTTAATTTGAGACAAAAAACATGTAGAGAGAACTTAATTTTGTAATCTGAGTGAGTAGAGAAAAGTCGTGTCTTTTCTGAGAGAGATGTTGAGGAAAAACTTCTGAGTCTGAGAGAGCTTTCCATGGCTATGAGCAAAATTAGGCCAAGCCAATTTGTACACATCTTCTCTGATATACAACATATGTTTGTGTAGAAGGATTTAGTCTAATTCCTCTTGTACATTGAGTTCTAAGTCATTTCATATGACTGTGTAAGTTAGTTGACAGTTACGACTTTTCTGGCGCACATTTACCTGAACTTCTTAAGGTTAGATCTCAAAGTATACTGTAAAGTTTTCAGTAAGTGATAGCTCATTTTAAAGCTACTATCCTCAACTACATTTGGTCAAAAGATCTTTAAGGAACGGGATGCATACTCAGAGAAATCAGCTTAACAGTGAAGGTATGTCAAATCGATGAAGGTGTTTTTCAGTTTTCAGACATAGTGAAAAGTTTGGTGCAAAATCAGAAGATTTTGAAGTTATTACTTGAAAGTTTTGCTTGTTATGTGTTGCTTAACATTAGCAAGAACTTCTCTTAGTAAATGATCAAAAGATTTTACAAAGATCAAGCAAATACAGATCAAATTGAAGGCTTGAAGAAAAGGCGCTGATTTCTGTGAAGTGAAATTTTGATTTTCACTAAGTTCAGAGTTGAAGACTCATATTTAGAGTTTTGCTAAGCTAATGATGGTTATGGAGGTCTTCTAATATCACATTAGTTTAGGTCTTGTGGTGTTTTACACACCAACAAGTGGTATCAGAGCAGATAAGGTCCTCGAGAGTAAAAGGAGAGCAGATTCAAGAAGAATTGAAGAGTTCTTTATCAAAGAAGGTGGAAGCTGAGGTGTTCAACAAACAAAAGTCATCAGAAGATTATTTCGAAGTTACTCCCAAGGGTAAAGGTCTACAAAAGGTATCATTCTTTAACTTTATACTTACAGGTTGAAGCAGAAGCAAGGATACTATGGCAGATCATGTGTCCATTGACAAATTGGACAGAGATAACTATCCTGCTTGGGTAATGAGGATGGAAGCCTTACTTATGAGTAAGGACCTAATGGTATATGTGACAGGTGAAGAAGAAAAGCCTAAATTTGAAGATGAGAGTCATCCAAGAAAGGAAGGGCTAGAAGCTTTGAAGCTATGGCAGAAGAGAGATGCAAGTGCAAGGGCTTATATATATAACACTATTACAGATCATTTGTTGCCACATATCAGAGGTTTAGAAACAGCTGAAGACATTTGGAATGCTTTGGAGGATCACTTCCAAAACACTACTAAAGCTAGGAAAGCTAGCTTATGGTCAGAGTTCACCACATTCAAGAAAAAGCAAAATCAGAGCATTAGTGATTATGTCACTAAGATGAAGGACTTGGCAGATAGCCTTGGATCCATTGATGAGGATATTGAAGATCATAGGTTGATAGCACAATTACTTGCAGGGTTAAGAGGTGATGAAAGATGGAAGCCTTTTGTACTTTCAATAGAACTCTCATTAAATCATTATGTGCCAGAATTGAATCAATTACTTGGATTGATGCTCACATTTGAGCAAGACTTGAAGTCAGATGGAGACAAAGGTCAAAGTTCTGCAATGTACATGAAGAACAAGAAGAAAGGAGATAAAGGTAAGGCAAAGGATGAAGAAGAGTCAACAACTCAAGCAAATTATGCAAGAGGAAGAGGTATTGGCAGAGGTAAAGGTCGAGGAAATGGAAGAGGTAGAGGTAATCAGAACAATAACAAGAAGACATGTTGGATTTGTGGATTAAGCAATCATCTAGCATATGATTGTTGGCATAATCAACAAGGATCAAACCAAAATCAAAACAACAATGGCAGAGGAAGAGGTGGAAGATTTCAGAATCAATTTCAAAGAGGAAGACAAAATTCAAGAGGAAGTTATGGTAGAGGTGGTGGAAGAAATTGGAATCAGAATCAGTCTTACAATACCACATATTACAATTATGCAAATGATACACAGAATGACATTCATACAACATTGATGATGAATTCAATAAGTTCATCAGAGAAGGAGGATCTCAAGGTATTTTATATTGACTCTGGTTGTTCAAATCATTTGTCAGGTAATATAGAATTATTGTCAGAATTGGAAGAAGGCAATTCAAGTCATACAGTACAAACAGGTGATAATACAAAACATAGTGTGCATTCAATTGGAAAAGTGAAGTGCAGGAGTGGAGCTGATTTGTTAACAAATGTTTTGTATGTTCCAACAATACCAAAGAATCTGATTAGTGTTGGACAAATAGTGGAAAAAGGTTTTCAAGTCAGATTTACAAATGAAGGGGTATTTGTTGAAGATCCAGAGGATGGATACAATCCCATTGTTTGTGGTAAGAAGGAAGGTAGACTTTTTACTCTCAAAGTGCAAGGAAATGTTGGTCAAGCCCTAATCACACATGGTGATGAAGTAATTACAGAGTTAGATCTTTGGCATAAGAGGTTGGGACACTTCAATGAAAGAGGAATCAAAACTATGGTGGAGAATCAATCTGTATTGGGGCTACCAAATGTGAAGAATCAACATATGATATACAAGTGTGAAGCTTGCCAGATGGGAAAAGCACATAGACTACCATTTCAGAAGAAAGGTTTCAAGCATGATGGTTTGCTTGAACTCATACATACAGATGTATGGGGACCAACAAAAGAAGGATCAATAAATGGATCTAGGTATTATGTTTTGTTTATTGATGATGCGACAAGGTGGATAACCCTTTATGTTCTAAAAGAAAGATCAGAAGTATTTGGAGCCTTCAAACATTTTCATGCTTATGCAGAAAGAGTTACAGGTCAAAAACTCAAGAGGTTAAGGTCTGATGGAGGGGGAGAATACTTCTCCCAAGAGTTTAATGACTATCTTTGGAATGCAGGTATTAAGAGAGAGATAACTTGCAGGTATACACCTCAACATAATGGGGTGGCAGAAAGGAGAAATAGAACATTGGTTGAATTTGCAAGAGCAATGTTAAAAGAAAAGAATTGCCCTAATTATCTTTGGGCTGAGGCTGTAAATACAGCTACATACCTTGTGAATAGGCTACCATGTGGAGCTTTGAATGGTATGACCCCTTATTAAGCTTGGTGGGGTAAGAAACCAACACTTGATCATTGTAAAGTGTTTGGGTCAATTGCCTATGCTTATGTGCCATCACAACTCAGACATAAGCTTGAACCAAAGGCAGAAAAATATGTGTTTATTGGGTATGATGAAAAGCAAATGGGTTATAGGCTATGGAGTCCTTTAACTAAACAATTTATTGTTTCCAGAGATGTGACCTTTGATGAACAAAAGATTTGGTATGCAGATAAAGATTGTGACCTTGAAACATTTGAAGAGGAGATAAGAAGGAGTGCAAGAGGTAAATCACATATGCAGATAGATGGAGATGAAGAACATATGCAAGCAAGCACATCAAGAGTTGGATCATATAGAAGAAATGAAGATGGACCAATATTTGATGAAGAAGTACACCCAGATATACATGAAGAGTGTGAACCAAGAAGATCCACCAGAATGAGGAAGCAACCTACAAGGTATTCCTATGATACTTCTTACTTGACTCAGAAAAATTATGCTTACATGGTTAAGGAAGTTGAAGAACCTCAAAGCTATGATGAAGCAAAGGGTAAGAGACAATGGGAAGAAGCAATGAAGGAAGAGTTTGATGCACTTGAAGAAAACAAAACTTGGGAACTTGTTCCAAAGCCTAATGGTAAGAAAGTGA
>CM035410.1:88225493-88230493 GCA_020310875.1 Ceratopteris richardii
TAGATAGATAGATAGAAAGATAGATAAATAGATAGATAGATAGATAGATAGATAGATAGATATATATATAGATAGATAGATAGATAGATAGATAGATAGATAGATAGATAGATAGATAGATAGATAGATAGATAGATAGATAGATAGATAGATAGATAGATAGATAGATAGATAGATAGATAGATAGATAGATAGATAGATAGATAGATAGATAGATAGATAGATGGATAGTGTTGGTGTAATTCAAGCCTACACAATTGGCTTGATGGATACATTGAAGTCCATACACATATGGAGAAGCATAGGAACTATTGCTAGTGGTTAATTACCACTTTACTTCTTTGTAAAAGTCAGATTTGACTTGGAATATTTGTAAACACCTACCCAAAGGGATTCGTGTAAAAAGGTTAGCTTTGATTGAAGGAATATCTCCTAGGATATAGGAGCTTGATCATAGGGAGCCAAAAGTTTGAATTTGAATTCAAACTTTTACTCAATCACTATAAAAGTGATCATGAAAAGCTCACGGTTAAGACTCATCATTCCCGAGCTCATTAGTGTCAATTCTGAGTGTGTGTGAGGCCCACACTCTATCCCACACCTATCTACACGATTAGGCAATGATCTTCATGCCAATGGATTTGTATGCAAGTGTTCATTAATACATATATCTACATTGTTCATTTCTGAGTTCTTTGTCATACTACTTGAAAGTCTATCAATTTGTGGAGAGTATATCTCAGTATTTTCTTCGCCAAATTCAAAGCTCTAAAGCTTTTTGGATTCAACTCGAAGTTATCTACATATGGTCAAAATTTGAAGAGATTCTATTCAGCCATTTCAGAGAAAAGCTTGTCGAGGTGATCACTGGTCATTGTCTGCTATAGTCCTAAAAAGTCGGGGGTAAAGGTTTACTTGCTAAGTTGATTTCTCTGAGCATAGTTAATCTTTTTACATCATTCTACTTGGAATAGTTAGCTTGTTAAGCTAATTAGATACCCCTAAAAGGAATTTTTTCAATTCCTACAGTGCTGGTCATACTGAGCAAAAGATCCAGCATGTGTCAAGACATAAATAGAAGGTTTTCTTGAGATTTTGAGCTTCAAAGTTATCTGTTTTGACTCAACCATTACACACATCATTTCCAAAGTACATAGGCCATTTTATGGTGTCATTGGAAAGCTAAGGAGGTCCACTTATCAACTCTTAAGTATAAAAGGGTTGGTACAAAGCAGGATTTGGTAGTACCTACTCAATCTCTTGGAGTGTCCATCCATCTTTCCCAACAGTGGTATGAGAGCAAACTAAGGTAAAATGGGAGATGGTTTTCCTTCATTTATTGATAAATTGGACAGAAACAACTATCAGGCATGGTCTCTAAGGATGAAGACATACCTACAAGGAAGGATTCTCTATGGATACATCTCAGGAGATGAGCAATTGTCGTCATTCAAAACAAGAGGATTGCCAACAAAGGAAGAACATGAAAAGCTCAACACATGGTGTGCTAAGGATGCATTAGCAAGGTCTTATTTACTCAACTCCATCTCTGATTTTCTGTTGCCACATATTAGGAACTGTAATACATCCCAAGAGACTTGGGAAACCTTGTCATCTTATTTTTCTTCCAACACAAGGTCTAGAAAAAATCAAGTGTGGATTGAATTTACCACATTAAGGAAGCAACCTAAGCAAGCTGTTTCAGAGTTTGTGACCAATATTAAAGATGTAGCAGATCAATTAGCAAGCATAGGAGAAGAGATTGAAGAAGAGCAGATTGTAAGGCAAGTGATCAATGGGATCAAAGCTGATGACAAATGGAAAAGCTTCACCACTGCCATGGACCTTTACATGGACATGCAGATTCCAGACCTTACCACTCTCATGGGGCAATTATTCACTCATGAAGCCAAACTCAACAAGAATGGAGATACATCCAAAGGTAATAGCTCTTCTGCCCTATACACTGATAAAGGTAAAGCTAAAGATAAAGGCAAGAACAAGAAAGGAGAAGATGAAGGCTCTACCTCCCAAGCTAACTATGCAGGGAGAGGTAGATCATCAAGAGGAAGGGGCAGAGGAGGTAAGCAAGGTAGGGGGAGATCCTATAACTCCTGACCATGTAACATTTGTGGTTTATCAAATCATACTACATATGAGTGTTTCAGGAACTACAAAAATCAGAGAGGAAGTGGATACCAAAGAGGTGTATACTCACAGTCAAGAGGTAGATTCAACCATCACCAAGGCTACAACAATAACTACAACAACAATTACAACAACTACTACAATGGCAACTACCAAGGAGGATTCAAATCCAGAAAGGACTACAACAACTATACAGAAGAGCAAGATGATTCTCTTCTAATCATGAACATGACTTCAAAACTAGGTACAAATGATGACCACCTATTCTACATTGACTCAGGATGCTCAAACCATGTGGCTGGAAATGTAGCACTACTCTCTCATCTTCAAGAACCAAAAGATAAGCATCAAGTACAAACAGGTGATGACACCAAGCACTCAGTAGTTAAAGTTGGAAAAGTTAAGACTTGTGATGGAAATCAGAACTTGTTGAGTAGGGTACTCTATGTACCAACCATTACCAAAAATTTGATGAGTGTTGGACAGATTGTGGAGAAAGGTTTGCAGGTTAGATTCAATCAATTTGGAGCATTTGTGGAGGATCCTAAGCAGGGGTTCAAGAGGATTGCTCAAGGAGAAAAATCAGGTAGACTTTTCACTTTTGAGCTAGAAGGCACAAAGAATATTGCACTTTATAGTTATAAAGATCAAACACTTTCAGAGCTTGAGATTTGGCACAAAAGATTAGGGCATGTAGGAGAAAGAACCTTGAAGCAGATATGCAGGGATCAATGTGTTAATTGGAATACCCAATGTTTCCAAACAACACATGATATATAAATGTAGTTCTTGTCAATTTGGGAAGTCTCACAGGTTACCCTTCTCAAGGAAAGGCTACATGCATGAGGACTACCTAGAACTTGTACACACAGATGTATGGGGACCAAGAAAAGACCCCTCAATCTCAGGATCAAGGTACTATGTATCTTTTATTGATGATTATAGTAGGTGGACTGTATTGTACTTCATGAAGCACAAGGATGAGGTATTTAATTGCTTTAAAAAATATCTTGCACTAGTTGAAAATCAGACAGGAAAGAACTTGAAGAGACTAAGGTCAGATGGAGGAGTGTTGGCGATTAACTTTTGCTCTGATACCACTTTTGGTGGTTGTCACGGCAAAGGCTTGAACCTTGTCAGGCCTGCGGAAATCACCGCACCACCGAAAAGGATGCTAAGCTAGAGCGATATTACAACACCTCCATAATCAATAGTAGCTTAGCAAGATTACTGTTAATCAACATATAAGACTGCGCTTGAATTCACTGGAAAAAATTCCACCTGAACTTCACATGACTGTCACCAGACTGACACCGTAGTTATATCGGAATCTTACCGGAATCAACTCCTATTCTATTTGTGATTACTTCAAGTGAGTATACAAGAAGTAAGGAAGTGATGCGTGAACTTCCTTCTCTTTCTAAAGTTTAAGAGAAAACTTCTCCGGTTCAGAATGTCTCTTTTCGGTTAGGCTTTGTACTGTGTGTACATATCCATTTCACCGAAATGATTGATGAACTGATAGTAGAGATGTCTAGCTATAAGATAAGCTAACTCTCATACAAAACTTTAATTTACTCTGCGAGATATATTTCGTTGTTCTACCAGAAAACGCGTTTTCTAAGAAAACTATAAGTGACCGAAAATATTCATTGACTGAGAGAGTACCGAGGGACACATTTACTAACAAACTGTAACTGTTAACGGTTAACGAACTTTCTACCGTAACATGAAAATCCTCAGAGTTCTTCACATACGAACAGTGCGTGCAAACTTCCACATGAACATGTGTTTTCTATTAGAGAAGATGTGTACAAATTAACTTGGCCTCTTCTTGCTCAAGCTATAGAAACTCTCCTACACTGAGTAGTTTCTGTTTACCATCTCTCTCAGATGAACACCTGACATTTCAGGTTTTTGTTATTCATCTGTAAATACGCGATCTATGGCGTCTTCTAAAACCTTCTCACTCTCTGTTCTCTCATACACGATCTCTGGCGTCTTCTAACTTTCTCATCTCTTTGTTTTCTCCCTTATCTCTCTGTTTTTGACCTGTGTATGTGCTCTATTTATAATGTGCGCTCTTCTCATGCACGTTCTTATTCGCTTTTCCCTCTTTCTTATTCTTATGCACGTTCTCTCTGTATATACAATTTGATTCGGTGTAACAAACTCTGATTTTGCAGGATTCTGTGTTGTACATAACGGCCGTGAATTAAAGATTTTGATTTTCTGAGTATTTGATTCTGCTTCTCTTTATCTTTCTTTGTCTATATGTCAAATTCGTGAGTGATTCTTCAACAGCTCCCCCTCAATCACTAATTTGACTCTTCGTGTCTTCATATATTTTTCTTTCTTTTATACCTGCCATTTCCTTGAATCTGCTTGTCTTTGTTCCATCCAAGCTCTTTGTCAAAATATCTGCAATATGATCTTTTGTCAGAGTGTATATTATTTCTATCTCTTTCTCCATTACCTTTTCCCTCAGGAAATGATACTGAATTTCTATGTGCTTTGTTCTTGCATGAAATACTGGATTTGCTACAAGATACAGCGAGCTCATATTGTCTCCATGTATGATAGGTATACCTTGATCAATACCCATGCTTTTGAACAAGGTCTGCATCCATATCACTTCTTTAGCTGCTTCTACAAGTCCTTTATATTCTGCTTCTGTTGATGATAAAGCCACTGTGTGTTGTTTCTTCGAACACCAGCTTACTAGCTTATCTCCTAGGTATATCATATACCCATGTGTTGATCTTCTGTCATCTTGACTTCCTGCCCAGTCTGAGTCACTGAATGCTCTCAGTTGTATGTCTGACGTAAAAGGATAATATAATCCTTCTTTT
>CM035410.1:88232993-88235493 GCA_020310875.1 Ceratopteris richardii
AGTGTAGGCCTCACACACACTCAGAATTGACAGTAATGAGCTCGCGAATGATGAGTCTTAACCGCGAGTTTTTGATGATCACTTTTATAGTGATTGAGTAAAAGTTTGAATTCAAATTCGAGCTTTTGGCTCCCTATGATCAAGCTCCTATATCCTAGGAGATATTCCTTCAATCAAAGCTAAACTTTTTCCACGAATCCCTTTGGGTAGGTGTTTAAAAATATTCCAAGTCAAATAAGACTTTTACAAAGAAGTAAAGTGGTAATTAACCACTAGCAATAGTTCCTATGCTTCTCCATATGTGTATGGACTTCAATGTATCCATCAAGCCAAATGTGTAGGCTTGAATTACACCAACAACTCCACCTCAAGCCAAACATTTTGGCTAGGTCTTCATCTTCAATCTTCATATATATCCTGCAATCCAATCATTGCTTTGAACCTGCAAAGTTTGGTTCCATCCAAAGCTTTAGTCAACAAATCTGCACATTGCATGTTGGTTGATACATTGGTTAGTTGAATGTCCTTGTTTAATAAGTTCTCTTTCACATAATGGTAATGGACCTCTATGTGTTTGGTCCTAGCATGATAGATAGGATTAGCTGCAAGGTGAAGTGAGCTTGTATTGTCTCTAAAGATTACTGGTGACCTAGTATATAAACCCAATTCTGTATACAATAGCTTAATCCATATGGCTTCTTGTGTGGCATTAGCCAATCCTCTATACTCTGCTTTTGTAGAAGACAAAGCAATAGTAGGTTGCTTCTTTGAAGACCATGATATTGGCTTATCACTTGCAAAATAAATGTATCTTGAAGTGCTCCTCCTATCATCCTTGCATCCTGCCCAATCTGCATCTGATTAGATCTTGATATCAATATCTGAAGTGTAACGAAAATACAAACCATGATTTTGTGTACCCTTGAGATACTTTAATATTCTCTTAGCAGCTTCTAAGTGAGGTATCCTTGGCTTTTGCATAAACTAACTTAGCACACTAACTCCATATGCAATGTCTATCCTTGTTAAGGTAGCATAGTTCCAGCTACCCACCATGCTTTGATAACCTGTAATGTCATTAATTTCATCACCTTCATGGGCACTTAGTTTTAGGTTTACCTCCATTGGAGTACTTGCCACTTTGGCATCCTGTAAGTGAAACTTCTTCAACATATCCTGTATGTACTTTTTCTGAGTAATGTATATTCCAGAGTTAGTATAGACTAACTCAAGCCCAAGAAAATACTTTAGTAGACCAAGATCATTGATCTTGAACTCCTTCATCATCTGGCTCTTGATTTGCCTGATTCCATTCACATCATTACCTGTAAGTATGATGTCATCAACATAAACACATAGGTATATTACCTCTGAATTACTTCTCTTAATGAATAGAGAGGTATCTACCTTGCTCATGGCAAAACCTTGGTCTTGAAGATAGGTGGTCAACCTGTGATTCCATGCCCTAGGTGCCTGCTTTAATCCATATAAAGATTTATTCAACTTGCACACATATGATACCTTGTTAGGGTCCTCATAACCAGGAGGTTGTGACATATATACCTCCTCTGAAATCCATCCATTCAAGAAGGCTATTTTGACATCCAATTGGTAGATGTTCCAATTTGTTGATGCAGCTACACTCACCAACACTCTGATAGTTGGCATCTTGGCCACAGGAGAGAATGTTTGTGATCTTCTGATTGATTGATTTGAAGGTTCAGGTATGTCTTCAAGATTCTTCATTTTGACTTTGCCTTTGGATTTCCATGCCTTGAAATCTTCAAGCTTGATAACATCTTCATCATCTGAGGTTGAGTCTTCATTCTGAGTAGGTTCTTCCTTAGCAAGACTTGGAAACTCCTCTTCCAAGTCTTAGGGTAGTTTAAACTTCTTGCATTCATTCTCATACCAAGAATCATTGTCATCGAAGACAAAATCTCTACTAACCATGAATCCCTTATTGGAAGGGTTGTAAAACCTGTACCCTTTCTGATGTAAATCATACCCAATAAAGATGCACTTCTTAGCCTTAGGGTCTAGTTTACCTCTTATCTGAGAAGAAATGTGTACATATGCTACACATCCAAATATCCTGCAATGGTCTAGTGAGGGTCTCTTACCATGCCATGCTTCATAGGGTGTCATCCCATCAAGGGACTTAGATGGTAACCTGTTTATGAGGTAAGTGGTAGTAGAAACACTCTCTGCCCATAAATAGTTAGGTAATTTTTTCTCATTCAACATAGACCTAGCTGTTTCAACAATCAACCTATTTCTTCTCTCAGCTACCCCATTCTGTTCAGGAGTATACCTTGTCGTGGTTTCTCTTTTGATGCATTTGTCCTGCAAGAAGTCTTCAAACTCATTGGAGAAGTACTCACCTCCTTGTTGAAGAATCACTCATGAATTTGACGTACAAACAAAGAAAGATAAAGAGAAGCAAAATCAAATACTCAGAAAATCAAAACCTTTAACTCACGACCGTTATGTACAGCAC
>CM035410.1:88252993-88272993 GCA_020310875.1 Ceratopteris richardii
ATTGATTGAATCTAACCTGCAATCCTTTCTCCACAATCTATCCAACACTCATCAGATTTTTGGTAATGGTTGGTACATAGAGTACCCTACTCAACATGTTCTGATTTCCATCACAAATCTTAACATTTCCAACTTTAACTATTGAGTGCTTGGTGTCATCACCTATTTGTACTTGGTGCTTACCTTTTGGTTCCTCAAGATCAGAGAGTAGTGCTACATTGCCAGCCAAATGATTTGAGCATCCTGAGTGAATGTAGAATAGGTGGTCATCATTTGTACCTCGTTTTGAAGTCATGTTCATGATTGGAAGAGAATCATCTTGCTCTTCTGTATAGTTGTTTCAGTCCTTTCTAGATTTGAATCCTCCTTGGTAGTTGCCATTGTAGTTGTTGTTGTAGTTGTTGTTGTAGCCTTGGTGATGGTTGAATCTTCCTCTTGACTGAGAGTATCCACCTTCTTGGTATCCTCTTCCTCTTTGCTTTTTGTAATTCCTGAAACACTCATCTGTAGTATGGTTTGATAAACCATAAATGTTGCATGGTGAGGAGTTATAGGATCTTCCCCTAGCTTGCTTACCTCCTCTGCCCCTTCCTCTTGATGATCTACCTCTCCCTGCATAGTTAGCTTGGGAGGTAGAGCCTTCATCTTCTCCTTTCTTGTTCTTGACTTTATCTTTAGCTTTACCTTTATCAGTGTATAGGGCAGAAGAGCTATTACCTTTGGATGTATCTCCATTCTTGTTGAGCTTTGCTTCATGAGTGAATAATTGCCCCATGAAAGTTGTAAGATCTAGAATTTGCATGTCCATGTAAAGGTCCATGACAGTGGTGAGGCTTTCCCACTTGTCATCAGCTTTGATCCCATTGATCACTTGCCTTACAATATGCTCTTCTTTAATCTCTTCTCCTATGCTTGCTAACTGATCTCCTACATCTTTAATCTTGGTCACAAACTCTGAAACAGCTTGCTTAGGTTGCTTCCTTAATGTGGTAAATTCAATCCACAACTGATTTTTTGTAGCCCTTGTGTTGGAAGAGAAGTAAGATGACAAGGTTTCCCAAGTCTCTTGGGATGTCTTACAATTCCTAATGTGTGGCAAAAGAAAATCAGAGATGGAGTTGAGTAAATAAGACCTTGTTAATGCATCCTTAGCACACCATGTGTTGAGCTTTTCATGTTCTTCCTTTGTTGGCAATCCTCTTTTTTTGAATGAGGGCAATTCCTCATCTCTTGAGATGTATCCAGAGAGACTCCTTCCTTGTAGGTAGGTCTTCATCCTTAGAGACTAGGCCTGATAGTTGTTCCTGTCCAATTTATGAATAAATGAAGGAAAACCATCTCCCATTTTACCTTAGTTTGCTCTGATACCACTGTTGGGAAAGATGGATGGACACTCCAAGAGATTGAGTAGGTACTGCCAAAACCTGCTTTGTACCATCCAACTAATGCTTCAGACTTGATAAGTGGATCTCCTTAGCTTTCCAATGACACCATAAAATGGCCTATGTACTTTGGAAATGATGTGTGTAAAGATTAAATCAAAACAGATAACTTTGGACTTCAATATCTCAAGAAAACCTTCTATTTATGTCTTGACACTTGCTGGATCTTTTGCTCTGTATGACCAGCATAGTAGGAATTGGAAAAATTCCTCTTAGAGTTATCTAATTAGCTTATCCAGCTAACTACTCCAAGTGGAATGATCTAAAAATATAAACTATGCTAAGAGAAATAAACTTAGCAAGTAAACCTTTACTCCTGATTTTTTAGGACTGTAGTAGACAATGACCAGTGATCGCTTTGACAAGCTTTTCTCTCAAATGGATGAATAGAATCTCTTCAAATTTTGGTAGTGTGTAGAAAACGTCCAGCTGATTCCAACAAGCTTTAAACCTCTGAATTTGGTGAAGAAGTGACTGAAATATGCTCTCCACAAATTGACAGACTTTCAAGAAGTATGATAGAGAACTCAGAAATGAACAATGTAGATATATGTATTAATGAACACTTGTATACAACTCCATTTGCAAGAAGATAATTTCCTAATGGTGTAGATAGGTGTGGGCTAGAGTGCAGGCCTCACACACACTCAAGAATTGAGAGTAATGAGCTTGGAAATGATGAGTCTTAACTGCGACTTTTTCATGAACACTTTTATAGTGATTGAGTAAAAATTTGAATTCAAATTCAAACTTTTGGATCCCTATGATAAAGCTCCTATATCCTAGGAGATATTCCTTCAATTAAAGCTAAGTTTTATCCACGAATTACTTTTGGTAGGTGTTTACAAAGATTCCAAGTCAATTTGACTTTTACAATGAGATAAAGTGGTAATTAACCACTACCAATAGTTCCTATGCTTCTCCATATGTGTATGGACTTCAATGTATCCATCAAGCCAAATGTGTAGGCTTGTGAATTACACCAACAGATAGCTAGATAGATAGGTAGATAGCTAGCTAGATAGATAGATAGATAGATAGATAGATAGATAGATAGATAGATAGATTGATAGATAGAGAGATAGATAGATAGATAGATAGATATAATGATACATAGATAGATAGATATATAGATTGATAGATAGATAGATAGATAGATAGATAGATAGATAGGTAGATATAACGATAGATAGATAAATAGATGGATAGAGAGATGGATGGATAGATAGATAGATATATAAACAGACGGATAGAGAGATACATAGATAGATAGATAGATAGATAGGTAGATAGATAGATAGATAGATAGATAGATAGATAGATAGATAGATAGATAGATAGATAGTTAGATAGATAGATATGATAGATAGATAGATAGATAGATAGATAGATAGATAGATAGATAGATAGATAGATAGATAGATTGATAGATTGATAGATTGATAGATAGATAGATATATAGATAGATAGATAGATAGATAGATAGATAGATAGATAGATAGATAGATAGATAGATAGATAGATAGATAGATAGATAGATAGATAGATAGATAGACAGCCATATAGATAGATAGATAGATAGATAGATAGATAGATAGATAGATAGATAGATAGATAGATAGATAGATAGATAGATAGATAGATAGATATAATCATAGATAGATAGATAGATAGGTAGATAGATAGATAGATAGATAAAAATATAGATAGATAGATAGATAGATAGATAGATAGATAGATAGATAGATAGATAGATAGATAGATAGATAGATAGACAGATAGATAGATAGATAGATAGATAGATAGATAGATAGATAGATCGATAGATAGATAGATATAGCGATAGATAGTTAAATAGATGGATAGAGAGATGGATGGACAGGTAGATAGATATATAGACAGACGGATAGATAGATAGTTAGATAGATAGATAAATAGATAGATAGATAGATAGATAGATAGATAGATAGATAGATAGATAGATAGATAGATAGATAGATAGCTAGATAGATAGATAGATAGATAGATAGATAGACAGACAGACAGATAGATAGATAGACAGACAGAGAGACAGACAGACAGATAGATAGATAGATAGATAGATAGATAGATAGATAGATAGATAGATAGATAGATAGATAGATAGATAGATAGATAGATAGATAGATAGATAGATAGATAGATAGATAGATAGGTAGATAGATAGATAGATAGATAGATAGATAGATTGATTGATTGATTGACAGATAGATAGATAGATAGATAGATAGATAGATAGATAGATAGATAGATAGATAGATAGATAGATAGATAGATAGATAGATAGATAGATAGATAGATAGATAGATAGATAGATAGATAGATAGATAGATAGATAGATAGATAGATAGATAGATAGATAGATAGATAGATAGATAGATTGATGGAGAGTGTTAATCTCCAAAAGAACAAGTTAACCTTGAAATTAGGTCACCTCTATATCAAGATTAACCTTAGACTCCACCAAACTTAGAGATCATTCACCAATTTATCAGAAAATTGAATATTCTGAAAAATTCAGTTTCTTCAGAAAAGTCTGCTGCAGATTAGTCACTCATTGACTAATCAATCCTGTAAAATTTTTGATAAAACTTTGCACAACACTTCGCCTTAAGGTTGCGCAACTTTACCAAGTTAAATCTCTCAAAATGATTGAGTATACTGTGAGAAATGTGTGGAACACTTTACCTATGTCTGAAACTGCTTCCTTGCAATGGCGACTTTGACACCTGCAACTTCTTAGCACTGGTTCTCCCAACTCTGAACCCGTTTGATCAAGATCTTCTAGCCATAGATAGCTTACCTTCCAACTTAGATTTTGAGCCCTCACTTGTGTAAAACTTTACACTGTGGACTGAGCACTGACCATTTCTTTGAAGATGAAATGTGCGCCAGATTTTTCGACTCTTAGAACATTCTTACATATGAATGTTCCTAATCAAAATTCTCTCAACCTGATTACAATTAACCTCTCAAATTCTAGCCATAGATAGATTAGCTATGGACTTAGATACGTGCAAAAGGATTCTTGAAAAGATTAAGCACAGAAGGAGAATGGGAGAGAAGATCGACGCGCAGAAATCTACAATATTTTCTTCTTCATTACTTTTCATGCATATGGTTGATGATACATACAATGTTCATCACCTATTCACCTATTGTCCTCTCTATCTGATCTATATCACTCTATCTATCTACGAATACATATCTGTAGATATATATACGAGTCTAACTCGTCATCCTTTTCAAAATACATTGAACTATTTACAAGAGTAATATACAAAAGAAAACATTTCTGATTCTATTCTTTTCCTTTGAAAGTAATCTTCATCCTTCCACATATCTTTTTACTTTTGGACTTCATGTAATCACCTATTGATGATTGCTCTGCTCCAACAGCTCCCCCTCAATCTTCAATTGTGATTACCTGTATCTTCTTTATTCCTGCCATATCTTTAAACCTCTGCAATTTAGGTCCATCCAAACTTTTAGTCATCATATCTGCAAGTTGATCTTTTGTAGGAGTGTGTATGACTTCAACCTCTTTCTCAATGACCTTCTCTCTCAGAAAATGATACTGTATTTCAATATGCTTAGTTCTAGCATGAAATACAGGATTAGCTGCCAAGTATAATGAACTCATATTGTCTCCACAAATAATAGGAGTACTCTGAATCACATCAAAAACTTTCAAAAGTGTCTTTAGCCATATTACCTCTTTTGCAGCTTCCACCATACCTTTATATTCTGCTTCTGTAGATGACAAAGCAACTGTATGTTGCTTCTTGGAACACCATGAAATCAATTTGTCTCCTACATAGCACAAGTATCCATGTGTTGATCTTCTATCATCCACATTACCTGCCCAATCTGCATCACTATATATCTTGATTCTTGTATCTGAAGTAAACCCATAGTACAATCCTTCTCTGAGTGTACCCTTGATGTACCTAAGTACTCTTTGTCCTGCAATCCAATGTTCCTTTCTAGGACAATGCATAAATTGTGAAAGCACACCAACTGCATATGATAAATCAGGCCTTGTCAATGTAGCATAGATCAAGCTACCAACCAAACTTTGATAGAGTTTCATATCTTTGAACTCTTCTCCTCCAAACCTAGACAATTTATTGTTTACTTCCAAAGGTGTAGGTGCAACCCTGCAATCTTCCATTTTAAATTTGGTTAGCAAATTTTTAAGATACCTTTCTTGGGTCACATATACTCCATGTTGAGTATAAGAGATCTCCATTCCCAAGAAGAATGATAGGTTCCCCAAATCACTGATTTTGAACTCTTTCTCCATCTGCTTCTTGATCATTTGTATCCCTTTATCATCTGTTCCTGTAAGTATTATGTCATCAACATAAATACAAACATAAATGAACCCATCTTCACTTGCTTTGACTAGCAAGCTACTATCTGCCTTTGATGCTTGAAATCCAAGATCATTCAAGAATTTTACAAGCCTATAATTCCAAGCCCTTGGGGCTTGCTTCAACCCATACAAAGCTCTCTTGAGCTTACATACATAATTTGGACTCACTTGATCTTTGAACCCATCTGGTTGCTCCATGTAGACTTCATCTGAAATGTAACCATTCAAGAAGGCATTTTTAACATCTAATTGAGACAACTTCCAACCTTTACAAGCAGCAATTGCTATGAGTGTCCTGATGGTTGTCATCTTTGCCACAGGACTATAAGTCTCATCATAGTCCACTCCATATGTCTGTGCATACCCTTTCACAACAAGTCTAGCTTTGTATCTAGACACACTTCCATCTGCAAACCTCTTTGTTTTGTAAACCCACTTACAACCAATGATTTTCTGACTATTAGGTTTAGGAACCAAATCCCATGTTTGATTCTCTATCAATGCATCATACTCCTCTTGCATAGCATCTTCCCAATTCTTCTTCCCTTTGGCCTCTTTATATGTAGAAGGGTCTTCATCTGCTTTTACCAAATAAGCATAATCTTTAGTAGTTAAAAATGAAGTGTCATAGCTATACCTTGTAGGTTGCCATTTGTGCCTAGATGATCTCCTAACTTCTCCACTTCTTGAAGTCTCTGGTTCATCACATTCTGGATCAAACCTTGGCCTCTCTTCAACTTCAATCTGCACTTCATTACTATCACTTTCATCAAGTAATTGTATCTTTGCTTTACCTTTCCTTTGTTCCACTACTTCTTCATCATCTGCATGTACATTATATTTACCTGCATACCAAGTACCTTGCTCATCAAATGTAACATCCTTGGATACAATAAATTGCTTTGTGGATGGACTCCACAACCTGTATCCCATTTGCTTATCATCATAGCCAATGAATACATACTTCTCTGCCTTAGGCTCCAACTTATGCCTCAATTGAGATGGCACATATGCATATGCCAAGCATCCAAATATTCTGCAATGATCCAAGGTAGGTTTCTTACCCCACCAAGCTTCATATGGTGTCATACCCTGCAAAGCTTTACAAGGCAATCTATTAACCAAATATGTAGCTGTATTAACAGCCTCAGCCCACAAATAATTTGGGCAATTCTTCTCTTTCATCATGGACCTTGCAAACTCAACAAGAGTCCTATTTCTTCTTTCTGCTACCCCATTTTGTTGAGGAGAGTACCTGCAAGTAACTTCTCTCTTTATACCTGCATTCCACAAATAGTCATTGAACTCATTTGAAAAATACTCTCTCCCTCCATCTGACCTTAGTCTCTTCAATTTTTGACCTGTAATCCTTTCTGCATATGCATGATAGTGTTTAAATGTATTAAACACTTCTGACTTTTCCTTAATCACATAAATTGTGATCCACCTGGTAGCATCATCAACATATATGACATAATATCTTGAACCATTTATACTAAAGTCCTTTGAAGGACCCCACACATCTGTATGCACCAATTCAAGTATTTCTGAATACATAAATCCATGCTTGGAATAGGATTGCTTATGAGCCTTACCTAATTGACATGCCTCACATCTGTATGTCATGTGTTGACCTGCAATGTTAGGCATTCCAAGCACTGAATCATTGTTAATCATTTCTTTGATACCTCTTTCATTAAAGTGTCCAAGTCTTTTGTGCCAAAGATCCAATTCTGACACCTTTTGCTCTCCATATGTGAACATAGCATGTCCAACATTTCCTTGTACCTTCAATGTGAAGAGCCTTCCTTCTTTCTTTCCTGCAATAACTTGTTTATACCCTTGACTAGGGTCTTCCACATAAACTCCATCATTGGTAAACCTTACCTCATAACCTTTTTCCACAATTTGACCTACACTGATCAAATTCTTTGGAATTGTGGGAACATAGAGTACCTTACTCAGAAGAGTGCTCCCATCCTTAGCTTTGACTGAACCAATTGACTTTACCTTATGCTTTGTATTATCACCTGTCTGAACTGTATGATTAATTGCATTATGATCTAGGTCAGTCATCAAAGCAATATTTCCACTTAAATGATTACTACATCCTGAATCAATATAAAACACTCTCATGTCCTCATGTGAAGTTTCACATGTATTCATAATGAGAGTCGAGTCCTCTTTTTGATCTGATGCATAGTTGTAGTAGGTGTTATTATAGGATTGACTTTGGAAGTTTCTTCCTCCACCTCTTCCAAAAGAATTCCTACCACCTCTACTTCTGAAGTTTCCTCTCTGAAATCTACCACCTCTTGCTCTTTGATTAAAGTTCTGATAATTACCATTGTTTTGATTATTATGCCAACAATCATGAGATAGATGATTGGTCTTACCACATATCCAACAAGCTCTTGCATTATCTTTGTTGTTTCTGCCTCTTCCTCTACTTCTGCCATTTCCTCTTCCTCTTATGAAGTTTGCTTGGTTTGATGTACCTTCTTCTTCACCTGATTGTTGCTTCCCTTTGTTGGCTTTCTTCTTGTCTTTAGAATACATTGCATGACCTGCACTCTTATCAACATCTCCTTTGACATCATTCTCAAAAGTTAGCATATGACCTAACAATTGATTCAAATCAGGAGTAAAGTGACCTAATGAAAGTTCTGTAGATAAAATGAAAGGCTTCCATTTCTCATCTCCTCTTAGCCCTGTGAGTATTTGTCTTACCAAATTGTCTTCTTCAATATCTTCATCAACTGCACCTAAAGAATCTGCAATGTCCTTCATCTTTGTCACATAATCAGAAATTGATTGTGAGGCCTTCTTCTTGAAGGTAGTAAACTTTGCCCATAGTGAAGCCTTCCTTGATTTGGTTGTATTTTGGAAATGCTCTTCCAAAGCATTCCAAATGTCACATGCACTTTCAAGTCCTCTAATGTGAGGAAGCAAATAGTCATTAACTGCCATGTAGATGATGCTTCTTGCTTGAGCATCCTTCTTCATCCAATTCTTCAAATCTGCAAGCTCCTCCCTAGTTGGAACACTAGGATCTCTGAATTCTGGCTTTTCTTCATCTCCTGTGATGTATCCTATCAGATCTTTGCTCATAAGATGAGCTTCCATCCTCATAGACCATGCAGGATAGTTCTCTCTATCCAGCTTCTCAATTTGGAGACTATCTCCCATCCTTGCTTCACCTGTATTTCCAAATCTTTAACCTTTACAGATAATGAATGTACCTTTACTTCGAATGTTGCTCCTTCTGATCCTTTTGATACTCTTTGTATGTCTTCCTTCAATCTTTCTTCACACTTTAACCTTTTGCACCTTCGAGATGTAAAGATTTGTATTTCTGTAGTAGTTGGAGTCTCCTTCACTTCGATTTTGACACAACCTGCTCTGATACCACTGATGGAGAGTGTTAATCTCCAAAAGAACAAGTTAACCTTGAAATTAGATCACCTCTATATCAAGATTAACCTTAGACTCCACCAAACTTAGAGATCATTCACCAATTTATCAGAAAATTGAATATTCTGAAAAATTCAGTTTCTTCAGAAAAGTCTGCTGCAGATTAGTCACTCATTGACTAATCAATCCTGTAAAATTTTTGATAAAACTTTGCACAACACTTCGCCTTAAGGTTGCGCAACTTTACCAAGTTAAATCTCTCAAAATGATTGAGTATACTGTGAGAAATGTGTGAAACACTTTACCTATGTCTGAAACTGCTTCCTTGCAATGGCGACTTTGACACCTGCAACTTCTTAGCACTGGTTCTCCCAACTCTGAACCCGTTTGATCAAGATCTTCTAGCCATAGATAGCTTACCTTCCAACTTAGATTTTGAGCCCTCACTTGTGTAAAACTTTACACTGTGGACTGAGCACTGACCATTTCTTTGAAGATGAAATGTGCGCCAGATTTTTCGACTCTTAGAACATTCTTACATATGAATGTTCCTAATCAAAATTCTCTCAACCTGATTACAATTAACCTCTCAAATTCTAGCCATAGATAGATTAGCTATGGACTTAGATACGTGCAAAAGGATTCTTCAAAAGATTAAGCACAGAAGGAGAATGGGAGAGAAGATCGACGCGCAGAAATCTACAATATTTTCTTCTTCATTACTTTTCATGCATATGGTTGATGATACATACAATGTTCATCACCTATTCACCTATTGTCCTCTCTATCTGATCTATATCACTCTATCTATCTACGAATACATATCTGTAGATATATATACGAGTCTAACTCGTCATCCTTTTCAAAATACATTGAACTATTTACAAGAGTAATATACAAAAGAAAACATTTCTGATTCTATTCTTTTCCTTTGAAAGTAATCTTCATCCTTCCACATATCTTTTTACTTTTGGACTTCATGTAATCACCTATTGATGATTGCTCTGCTCCAACATAGATAGACAGATAGATAGATCGATAGATAGATAGATAGATAGATAGATGGATAGATAGACAGATAGATAGATATATAGATATATATATAGATAGATAGATAGATAGATATATAGATAGATAGATAGATAGATAGATAGATAGATAGATAGATAGATAGATAGATAGATAGATAGATAGATAGATAGATAGATAGATAGATCGATAGATAGATAGATAGATAGATATATAGATAGGTAGATAGATCGATAGATAGATCGATAGATAGATAGATAGATAGATAGATAGATAGATAGATAGATAGATAGATAGATAGATAGATAGATAGATAGATAGATAGATAGATAGATAGATAGATAGATAGATAGATAGATAGATAGATAGATAGATAGATAGATAAGATAGATAGATAGATGGATAGATAGAATGATAGATAGATAGATAGATAGATAGATAGATAGATAGATAGATAGATAGATAGATAGATAGATAGATAGATAGATAGATAGATAGATAGATAGATAGATAGATAGATAGATGGATGGATGGATGGATGGATGGATGGATGGATGGATGGATGGATTGATGGATGGATGGATGGATGGATGGATGGATGGATGGATGGATGGATGGATGGATGGATGGATGGATAGATAGATAGATAGATAGATAAATAGATAGATAGATAGATAGATAGATAGTGTTGGGAAAGATGGATGGACACTCCAAGAGATTATGTACTGCCAAAACCTGCTTTGTACCAGCCCCCTAATGCTTCAGACTTGATAAGTGGACCTCCTTAGCTTTCCAATGACACCATAAAATGGCCTATGTAGTTTGGAAATGATGTGTGTAAAGATTAAATCAAAACAAATAACTTTGGACTTCAATATGTCAAGAAAACCTTCTATTTATGTCTTGACACCTGTTGGATCTTTTGCTCAGAATGACCAGCACAGTAGGAATTGGAAAAATTCCTTTTAGAGGTATCTAATTAGCTTAGCCAGCTAACTATTCCAAGTGGAATGATGTAAAAAGATAAACTATGCTTAGAGATATGAATCTAGCAATTAAACCTTTACCCCTGATTTTTTAGGACTGTAGCAGACAATGACCAGTGATCACCTTGACAAGCTTTTCTCTGAAATGGCTGAATAGAATCTCTTCAAATTTTGGCAGTGCGTAGAGAACTTTAAGCTGATTACAAAAAGCTTTGAATCTCTGAATTTGGTGAAGAAATGACCGAGATATCCTCTCCACAAGTTGACAAGCTTTCAAGTAGTATGAGAGAGAACTCAGAAATGAACAATGTAGATATGTATTAATGAACACTTGTATACAACTCCATTGGCATGAAGATCATTGCCTAATGGTGTAGATAGGTGTGGGCTAGAGTGTAGGCCTCACACACACTCAGAATTGACAATAGTGAGTTCGCCAATGATGAGTCTTAACTGTGACTTTTTCATGAACACTTTTATAGTGATTGAGTAAAAATTTGAATTCAAATTCAAACTTTTGGCTCCCTATGATCAAGCTCCTATATCCTAGGAGATATTCCTTCAATCAAAGCTAACCTTTTCCACAAATTCCTTTTGGTAGGTGTTTACAAAGATTCCAAGTCAATTTGACTTTTACAATGAGATAAAGTGGTAATTAACCACTACCAATAGTTCCTATGCTTCTCCATATGTGTATGGACTTCAATGTATCCATCAAGCCAAATGTGTAGGCTTGTGAATTACACCAACAGCTCCCCCTCAAGCCAAACATTTTGGCTTGGTCTTCATCTTTAATCTTCATGTATATCCTGCAATCCAATCATTGCTTTGAACATGCAAAGTTTGATTCCATCCAAAGCTTTAGTCAATAGATCTGCACACTGCATATTGGTTGATACATAGGTTAGTTGAATATCGTTGCTTAACAACTTCTCTCTCACATAATGGTAATGGACCTCTATATGTTTGGTCGTAGCATGATAGATAGGATTAGTTGCAAGGTCAAGTGAGCTTGTATTGTCTCCAAAGATTATTGGTGACCTAGTATATAAACCCAAGTCTATATACAATAGTTTGATCCACATGGCTTCTTGTGTGGCATTAGCCAATCCTCTATACTCTGCTTCTGTAGAAGACAAAGCAACAGTAGGTTGCTTCTTTGAAGACCATGATATTGGCTTATCACTTGCAAATGAAATGTATCTAGAAGTGCTCCTCCTATCATCCTTGCATCGTGCCTAATCTGCATCTAAATAGATCTTGATATCAATGTCTGAAGTGTAAGGAAAATACAAACCATGATGTTGTGTACCCTTGAGATACTTCAAGATTCTCTTGCCAGCCTCTAAGTGAGGTATCCTTGGCTTGTGCATAGACTGACTTATCCAATAAAGATGCACTTCTCAGCCTTAGGGTCTAGTTTACCTCTTATCTGAGAAGGAATTTGTACATATGCTACACATCCAAATATCCTGTAATGGTCTAGTGAGGGTCTTTTACCATGCCATGCTTCATAGGGTGTCATCCCATCAAGGTACTTAGATGGTAACCTGTTTATGAGTTAAGTGGCAGTAGAAACACTCTCTGCCCATAGATAGTTAGGTAACCTTTTCTCATTCAACATAGACCTAGCTGTCTCAACAATCAGCCTATTTCTTCTCTCAGGTACCCCATTCTGTTCACGCGTATACCTTGTGGTGGTTTCTCTTTTGATGCCTCTGTCCTACAAGAAGTCTTCAAATTCATTGGAGAAGTACTCACCTCCTCCATCTGACCTTAGTCTCTTCAAGTTCTTTCCTGTTTGATTTTCAACTAGTGCAAGATATTTTTTAAAGCAATTAAATACTTCATCCTTGTGCTTCATGAAGTCAATACAGCTCATCTGCTATAATCATCAATAAAAGATACATAGTACCTTGATCCTGAGATTGAGGGGTCTTTGCTTGGTCTCCATACATCTGTGTGTACAAGTTCTAGGTAGTCCTCATGCATGTAACCTTTCCTTGAGAAGGGTAACCTGTGAGACTTCCCAAATTGACAAGCACTACATTTATATATCATGTGTTGTTTGGAAACATTCGGTATTCCAGTTACACATTGATCCCTGCATATCTGCTTCAAGGTTCTTTCTCCTATATGCCCTAATCTTTTGTGCCAAATCTCAAGCTCTGAAAGTGTTTGATATTTATAATTGTATAATGCAATGTTCTTTGTGTCTTCTAGCTCAAAAGTAAAAAGTCTACCTGATTTTTCTCCTTTAGCAATCCTCTTGAACCCTTGCTTAGGATCCTCCACAAATGCTTCAAATTGATTGAATCTAACCTGCAATCCTTTCTCCACAATCTATCCAACACTCATCAGATTTTTGGTAATGGTTGGTACATAGAGTACCCTACTCAACATGTTCTGATTTCCATCACAAGTCTTAACATTTCCAACTTTAACTACTGAGTGCTTGGTGTCATCACCTATTTGTACTTGGTGCTTACCTTTTGGTTCCTCAAGATCAGAGAGTAGTGCTACATTGCCAGCCAAATGATTTGAGCATCCTGAGTCAATGTAGAATAGGTGGTCATCATTTGTACCTGGTTTTGAAGTCATGTTCATGATTAAAAGAGAATCATCTTGCTCTTCTATATAGTTGTTGCAGTCCTTTCTAGATTTGAATCCTCCTTGGTAGTTGCCATTGTAGTTGTTGTTGTAGTTGTTGTTGTAGCCTTGGTGATGGTTGAATCTTCCTCTTGACTGAGAGTATCCACCTTCTTGGTATCCTCTTCCTCTTTGCTTTTTGTAATTCCTGAAACACTCATCTGTAGTATGGTTTGATAAACCATAAATGTTGCATGGTGAGGAGTTATAGGATCTCCCCCTAGCTTGCTTACCTCCTCTGCCCCTTCCTCTTGATGATCTACCTCTCCCTGCATAGTTAGCTTGGGAGGTAGAGCCTTCATCTTCTCCTTTCTTGTTCTTGACTTTATCTTTAGCTTTACCTTTATCAGTGTATAGGGCAGAAGAGCTATTTCATTTGGATGTATCTCCATTCTTGTTGAGCTTTGCTTCATGAGTGAATAATTGCCCCATGAAAGTTGCAAGATCTAGAATTTGCATGTCCATGTAAAGGTCCATGGCAGTGGTGAAGCTTTCCCATTTGTCATCAGCTTTGATCCCATTGATCAGTTGCCTTACAATCTGCTCTTCTTTAATCTCTTCTCCTATGCCACATCTTTAATCTTGGTCACAAACTCTGAAACAGCTTGCTTAGGTTGCTTCCTTAATGTGGTAAATTCAATCCACAACTCATTTTTTGTAGCCCTTGTGTTGGAAGAGAAGTAAGATGACAAGGTTTCCCAAGTCTCTTGGGATGTCTTACAATTCCTGATGTGTGGCAAAAGAAAATCAGAGATGGAGTTGAGTAAATAAGACCTTGTTAATGCATCCTTAGCACACCATGTGTTGAGCTTTTCATGTTCTTCCTATGTTGGCAATCCTCTTGTTTTGAATGAGGGCAATTCCTCATCTCTTGAGATGTATCCATAGAGACTCCTTCCTTGTAGGTAGGTCTTCATCCTTAGAGACTAGGCCTGATAGTTGTTCCTGTCCAATTTATCAATAAATGAAGGAAAACCATCTCCCATTTTACCTTAGTTTGCTCTGATACCACTGTTGGGAAAGATGGTTGGACACTCCAAGAGATTGAGTAGGTACTGCCAAAACCTGTTTTGTACCATCCAACTAATGCTTCAGACTTGATAAGTGGATCTCCTTAGCTTTCCAATGACACCATAAAATGGCCTATGTACTTTGGAAATGATGTGTGTAAAGATTAAATCAAAACAGATAACTTTGGACTTCAATATCTCAAGAAAACCTTCTATTTATGTCTTGACACTTGCTAGATCTTTTGCTCTGTATGACCACAATAGTAGGAATTGGAAAAATTCCTCTTAGATTTATCTAATTAGCTTATCCAGCTAACTACTCCAAGTGGAATGATGTAAAAATATAAACTATGCTAAGAGAAATAAATTTAGCAAGTAAACCTTTACCCCTGATTTTTTAGGACTGTAGTAGACAATGACCAGTGATCACTTCGACAAGCTTGTCTTTGAAATGGATGAAAGAATCTCTTCAAATTTTGGTAGTGTGTAGACAACGTCCAGCTGATTTCAATAAGCTTTAAATCTCTGAATTTGGTGAAGAAGTGACTGAGATATGCTCTCCACAAGTTGACAGACTTTCAAGAAGTACGATAGAGAACTCAGAAATAAACAATGTAGATATATGTATTAATGAACACTTGTATACAACTCCATTGGCAAGAAGATAATTGCCTAATGGTGTAGATAGGTGTGCGCTAGAGTGCAAGCCTCACACACACTCGAGAATTGATAGTAATGAGCTCGAAAATGATGAGTCTTAACCATGACTTTTTCATGAACACTTTTATAGTGATTGAGTAAAAATTTGAATTCAAATTCAAACTTTTGGCTCCCTATGATAAAGCTCCTATATCCTAGGAGATATTCCTTCAATCAAAGCTAACCTTTTTCCACGAATTCTTTTTGGTAGGTGTTTACAAAGATTCCAAGTCAATTTGACTTTTACAATGAGATAAATGTTGGTGCAAATCAAGCCTTCACCTTTGGCTTGGAACCTACTAGGATATCTCTACATGAAGCAAGAGTCATAGGAACTTATGCTTATGGATTATTACCATTTTACTCCTTTGTAAAAGTCTAAAATGACTTGGCATATGTATGAGTACACCTACTTGATTAGTCGTGGAAATTTAGAGAACTTAATGGAGAGAATATCTCCATAACTTTAGAAGAGAGATTCTAGGGAGCTTAGATTTGAATTTCAAAATTCAAATCATCACTCAACCTCTATAAAAGATGAAGGAAAAAAAAGTCGCGTGTGTCTCTCACTTCAGCTCACTACCCGAGACATTTTATCAGTGTATCTCTGTGTGTGTTAGTGCTACTTCATAGCCTACACCACAATATCTCAATTAGCTATGCTTGTCATGCTAATGATTATGTACAATTACATCAATCAATAGAAGTATACACATTCACTATCTCTGTTGTCTCTGAGTCATCTACTCCAAGTCTGTCAACTTCAACAGGGCATATCTCAGGATCTACTGAACCAAATCAGTGATTCAAAGCACATTGGAACCAACTCTAAGCATACTACATGCCTACAAAATTTCAAGGCCAAAGGATCAGCCATCACGGAGAAATCTTGCTCGAAGTGACCTCTGGTATTCTTCTGCAGAATTCCTAAAAAGTCGAGGGTACATATAATTTTGTTAAACACATTTCTCAGAGTATAGTTTGTTATTTTCTCTCATTCCACTTGCAAATGGTAGCTTGTTAAGCTAATTTAATATGTCCAGAAGGAATTAGATCAATTGTAAGTGTACTGGTCATACTGAGTGAAAGACTGAGCAGGTGTCAATACCAAAATAGCAAGTTTTCTTGGATTCTTGAAGTCTCAAGTAGTCTGTTTTGATTTGATCATTACACATATCATTTGCAAAGTACATATATGCTTTCTTGGTATCATTTGGAAGCTAAGCAAGTGTACTAAGCATATCTGAAGCAAAGGAGGGCTGAAGCAAAGCAGGTCTAGCAGCTTCAACTCAATCTCTTGAGTGCATCCAACCATCACTCCCAACAGTGGTATCAGAGCAAATAAGGTAAACATGGGAGATGGTTTTCCTTCATTCATTGACAAATTGGACAGGAACAATTACCAAGCTTGGTCTCTAAGAATGAAGACCTATCTACAAGGAAGAAGCTTATTTGGATACATATAAGGAGATGAGGAATTGCCCTCATTCAAAGCTAGAGGACTACCCACCAAGGATGAACAAGAGAGACTCAACCAATGGTGTGCAAAGGATGCTTTGGCAAGGTCTTACCTTCTTAACTCTATATCTGATTTCCTTTTACCTCATATAAGGAACTGTAAGACTTCTCAAGAGACTTGGGAAACCTTGTCAACATATTTCTCTTCCAACACAAGGGCCAGGAAGAATCAACTGTGGATTGAATTCACAACCCTTAGGAAGCAGCCCAAGCAATCAGTCTCAGAGTATGTGACCAAGATTAAAGATGTGGCAGACCAATTAGCAAGCATTGGAGAGGAGATTGAAGAGGAGCAAATAGTCAGGCAAGTAACAAATGGACTCAAGGCAGATGATAAGTGGGAAAGTTTCACCACTGCAATGGACCTCTACATGGACATGCATACCCCAGATCTCACAACACTTATGGGCCAACTATTCACACATGAAGCAAAGTTTACAAAGGCAGGAGATCAATCAAAAGGTAACAACCCCTCTGCTCTATATACTGATAAGAAGGTTAAAGATAAAGGTAAAAGTAAGAAGGTTGATGAAGAAGGTTCTACCTCCCAAGCAAACTATGCAGGGAGAGGTAGATCCTCAAGAGGAAGAGGCAGAGGAGGTAAGTCAGGTAGGGGGAGACCCTACAACTCATCACCATGCAATATTTGTGGACTGTCCAATCATACCACAGATGAATGCTACAAGAACTACAAGAATCAGAGAGGAAGAGGCTACTCAAGAGGTGGATACTCTCAAGGGAGAGGCAGGTTCAACCAACACCAAGGCTACAATGGATACAACAATCAATACAACAACAATTACAACAACAACCACAATGGTAATTACCAAGGTGGATTCAGAAATAGAAGGGACTACAACAACTACACAGAGGAGCAAGATGACTCCCTGTTGATCATGAATATGACCTCCAAGGCAGGTACAAATGATGATCATTTATTTTATATTGACTCAGGATGTTCTAACCATGTAGCTGGCAATGTGGCACTACTTTCTGATTTGGAAGAACCCAAGGGCAAACATCAGGTACAGACAGGTGATGATACTAAACACTCTGTTGTAAAGATTGGAAATGTAAAGACATGTGATGGTAACCAGAATCTATTGAGCAGGGTACTCTATGTACCAACCATCACCAAGAATCTAATGAGTGTTGGTCAGATTGTGGAGAAAGGGTTGCAGGTCAGGTTCACTCAACATGGAGCATATGTGGAGGACCCAAGACATGGATTTAGAAGGATAGCCAAGGGGGAGAAATCAGGTAGATTGTTTACTTTTGAGCTAGAAGACACCAAGAACATTGCTTTATATAATTTACAAGGATCAAACACTTTCAGAGTTAGAAATATGGCACAAGAGGTTAGGGCACATAGGTGAAAGAACCCTAAAGCAAATATGCAGGGATCAATGTGTGCTTGGGATACCTAATGTATCCAAGCAACACATGATTTATAAGTGTGGAGCATGTCAGTTTGGTAAGTCTCACAGGTTGCCCTATTCAAGGAAAGGTTTCATGCATGAAGACTACCTAGACTTGGTACACACAGATGTTTGGGGACCTAGCAAGGCCCCTTCCATTTCAGGTTCAAGGTATTATGTGTCCTTCATTGATGACTATAGCAGGTGGACCATCTTATACTTTATGAAACATAAAGATGAAGTGTTTAATTGTTTCAAGAGGTATCTTGCACTTGTTGAAAACCAAACAGGGAGAAGCTTGAAAAGGCTAAGGTCAGATGGTGGAGGAGAATACTTCTCCAATGAGTTTGAAGATTTCTTGCAGGAAAGAGGCATCAAAAGGGAGATAACTACAAGGTACTCACCTGAACAAAATGGGGTAGCTGAAAGAAGGAATAGACTCATACTAGAAACAGCTAGGTCTATGCTTAATGAAAAGAAATTGCCAAATTATCTTTGGGCAGAGAGTGTATCTACTGCCACCTATCTCATCAACAGGTTGCCATCCAAATCACTTGATGGCATGACACCATATGAAGCTTGGCATGGTAAGAGACCTTCTTTGGATCATTGCAAAATCTTTGGTTGTGTAGCATATGTGCATATTCCCTCACAGGTAAGGGGAAAGCTAGACCCTAAAGCTGAAAAATGTATCTTCATTGGTTATGATTTGAACCAAAAGGGATATAGATTCTACAACCCAACAAACAAAGGCTTCAAGGTAAGCAGAGATGTCATCTTTGATGAGAATGACTCTTGGTATGAGAATGAATGCAGGAAGGTTAGTCTACCCTATGATATGGAAGAAGATTTCCCAAAGCTCACCAAGGAGGAACCAATTCAGAAAGATGAATCAAGCTCAGATGATGATGATACAATAAACCTTGAGGAATTCAAGGCTTGGAAGTCCAAAGGAAAAATGAAGATAAAGAAGCTAGAGGATACACCAGAATCCTCAACTCAAGCAATGAGGAGATCTCAGAGAGAAAAGAAGAAGCCTATCAGATTTGGGTATGACACATCACTTGTAACTAAACATTCTGTATATCTTGCAAAGGATTTGTTGAATGAAGAACCAGGTACATATGAAGAGGCAATCACCAAACCAGAATGGAAAGGAGCTATGGATGAAGAAATGGAAGCTCTCAAGGAGAGTGATACTTGGGACTTGGTACCCAAGAAAGACTCTATGAAGGTGATAGGATCCAGATGGATCTACAAGCTAAAGAGAAATTCAGATGGAACAATCAACAGGTACAAAGCTAGATTGGTAGCCAAGGGTTTTGCACAAACCCAAGGCATTGATTATGAGGAGACATTTTCTCCTGTGGCTAAGATGCCAACTATCAGGATTTTGGTAAGTGTAGCTGCATCCAAGA
>CM035410.1:88285493-88302993 GCA_020310875.1 Ceratopteris richardii
AACCGAAATGACAGTGAGTCTTTCGGTAGTAGTTTCTGAGCGATTGCCACTCGTAAACTTGGTATAACTATCTCCATTGGTGCTATTGCTTCTAAGCCATAAGCTAGTTTGAAGGGTGTCAATCCTGTTGTTACCTTGTATGTAGTCCGGTATGCCCATAACACTGCAGGTAGCAGTTGATCCCATCTTTCCGGTGCTTCCATGATCAATTTCCAAAGCATATTCAGTAAAGATTTGTTTGTACTTTCGGCCAAACCATTAGCACGAGGATAATAAGGAGAACTAAATTTATGTGTGACCTAGAACGACTGTGTCAGTGCCTTCATTAAATTGTTTACAAAATGAGTGCCTTGATCTGAGACAATTTCCAGTGGTAAGCCAAAATGTGGAAAGACATCGGTTAGCAGACACTTTGCTACCGTAACGGCTGTAGCAGACCGTAAAGCCCAGGCTTCAGCCCATCTGGTTGCATAGTTTGTACAGGTCAGTATGTAACGGTTGTTACAGAAGACTGCTGGAGGTGTAATCGGACCGATAAAATCTAGACCCCATTTCTGGAAAGGTTCCAATGGTAAGATGGGTTGCAGAGGAAAAAGATGACGTTGCAAAGGATGTCCAGATCTTTGTCAAGTATCACATTGTTTGACAAACTGTGATATATCTCTGTACATCGTTGGCCACCAGAGACCACTCTACAGAATTTTCCGGTGAGTTGAGTCTGCAGCAAAATGGCCACCGGAAGGAATCGAGTGAGCCAACGTGATAACTGAGTTAACTTCATGTGGTGGAATACAGCGAAGTAGGATTCCGGTATGATCTACATAATATAGTTCTCCAGCAATTAACCAAAATCGGCAGCTAAAGACTGCAATTTTCCTTCGTACTGCCCTAGAAGTCTGAGATGGAAGGCAACCATCAGTGAGAAAGGTCAAGATTTGATCATAATATGAAAATGGGATAGGTGGGTCTGCAGAATCTTCATTAATTGGTTCTGACACATAAATCACGGGTGTCGTGTCATCTATGCCCATCGGAGCTTCACCGGAATCTAAGCGGGATAAGAAATCTGCTAAGGCATGTGAACTGCCTGGTCGATGAATGACTTCGTAGTCGAATTCCTGTAAGAGTAGCACCCATCGTGCTAATCGACCACCTAGATGTTGTTGCCGAACTAGATAGACAAGTGCAGCATGATCTACATGAAATGTGAATTTACGGCCCAGCAAGTAATGTCTGAATTTCTTGACCGAATATACTAGCCCTAGACATTCTCTTTCTGTTACAGAGTAATTCTTCTCAGCAGGAGCTAATCTTCGACTTGCATAATACACTGGTCTGAACCATTTATCAATTTGTTGCATCAACACACTTCCTATTGCTATATCTGAAGCATCGACAAATACATGAAATGGGTGATCCCAGTCCGGCGATTGTAAGATAGGAGCTTGTGTTAATAAATGCTTTAACCGATCAAATGCTATCTGGCATTCGTGGGTCCATTCAAATTGTCGAGGAGTCTTGGTGATTAGCTTGTTTAGTGGTATAGCCAGATGAGCAAGCCACTGTAAGTGTCTCCCATGCCACCGTACTTGGCCCATAAAGCGCATGACTTCTTTTGGAGTAACGGGCACCGGAGCTTCTAATACTGCTGAAATTTTATCTGGATCTACTTGGATACCTTGTGCAGATACAATGTGGCCAAGTAACTTGCCACATGAAACCGCAAACACAGATTTGTTTGGGTTCAAGCAGAGTCTATACTCTCTGCATTTGTGAAAGCAGCACCGTAAATGAAACAGGTGTGCTATCATCTTACCGAAAATTGAAAAATCGTCGAGATATACTTGCATAAAGGAAGTGAGATAAGGAGAAAATATCTCCTGCATACATCTTTCAAATGTGCTTGGTGCGTTTCTCAATCCAAACCACATTACCGTACAAGCAAAGACACCCCAGTTGGTAATAAATGCAGTTTTTGGTATATCTTCTTCGGCCATTCTCACTTGGTTGTAGCCACTGTATTCATCTAGGAATGAATACATCTCGTGGCCTGCTACTCTATCAAGCATGGTATCCAAAAAGGGGATTGGAAAGGGATCCGGTACGGTTGCTACGTTTAGTTTTCGATAATCTACAGAGATTCGCAATTGCTTGTTTTTCTTTGGCACAATCACAATCGGAGAGATCCATTCAGCATGCTCTACTGGCACGATGAATCCGACTTTTAATAACCTATCAAGTTCTGCCTTTACCTGAGATGCATAATGGGGATTCATCCGGTAGCTGGTTTGCTTTATCGGCCTTGCTTCTGGCTTCAGCATGACCCTGTGCTGGTAGATGCGGGGGTCCAATCCTTTCATGTCTTTGTAGTCCCATGCAAAGACGTCAGTGAATTCTCGGAGTAGCTGGATTAAACCTGCTTGAAATGTTTCCGGTAAGTTTTGCTTTATCTTCACAGGACGCGGATGATCTTCATCTCCTAAATTGTAAGTGATCAGCTGATCTTCAGGGACATAGAACTGTTGATGTTTCTCTGTGTCGTCTATTGGTTTAAAAAGTTGCTGTGGTTCATCGTCATGTGTCGAAACAGTGTCTTCCTTCTTAGCCTCTTCTGTGATGGGTATTATTGTACAGACTGAAGCGTTCCAATTATCTACAACGGACTGTAGATCAATAGTCCCTAAGGAAATTAAGTCAGTGTTACTCTTCAAAAACTGTTCTTCTTCATCATCTGACAATCCATCTAGCATATGGACTGGTTCAACAAAATACGGTCTAGCGTGTAGCTCGCAAGGTTGTATAGCATCTAATTTTACCATATATCTACGATTGGCATGTTTAAACGTAAGCTCTTGTGCAGACCAGTCCTGTATTACCTTCGCATGCTTCAGCTAAGGTCGGCCGAAAAGAAGGTTTTAATCCAAAGTGGATTCCGGCAGATCTAGTATAACAAAGGTCATTTTAAAGGTCGTACCTTGTAAAGTGATGGGTACATTCCGCACAAGTCCTACGGGATGGACTCTTGATTGATCTGCCATTCTGACAAAAAATTGAACTGGTTTGATTTCGGTCCATCCTGACCTTTTGCATAATGCCGCAGTCGCAATGTTAACACCAGAGCCTCCATCAATTATACCTGCGTAATCTTATGAGTCTTATACCATATTGTAATCAAGGGAACTGAATGATCAACCGTAGAATCAGGTTCCGGTTGAACTGCTGCTGTCGCTGGAATACAAGAAGGCACCGGACTGAACTATTGTTGGAACTGTTGTCGAATTCCAGGTACTAATGCCAGTAGTTGGCCCAGAGGCAGAGTGATAGATGCCTTAGATAGGATTTCCCAGGCCTATTGAGATTGATTGACAGGCTCCACTGATGTTGAAGTTGATGCCTCTGCTGATGCGAAGGTGTCCGGTTGGTAATGTGTCTGCTACTGATGATGTCCCCGCTACTGACTCCCGTTGTTGTGTTCCTTCCTTTGTTAACGATGGCTGGGTTACCGGAATAGGCTCTGGGAAGACTGGTGGTTCTGTTGTGGTCCATTGACTAGCCTTGTACATTCTGTGTTGTTCACGTATCCCTGGTTCAAATATTTCTGCTGTCGGTTGCAGTTGTTTACCGGATTGGGGCTGGACTGCAGCAGCCTGTGTTTCCACTGGTGTGATTTGTACCATGTTGGCCATTGGATTTTGACGTTCCTTCTTCCTTTGATCATACTCAGCTGCATCCTTACAAAATCTCCTAATATGTCCAAATTCACCACAAAAATGGTAGCGTGGTGGTGGTAAATTGGGATTTTCCGATGGTGGTCCATTCTGCCAGCGGTTTGCATTATAGTTGTTATTCCTCTGTCCTCGGTAATTTTGATATCCTTGCTGCTGGTTGTTTCTCATTTGTGGAGGCACATAATGGTTGGCTGGTTGTCCTTGTTCCTGGATAATTGCATTGATAGTCGCTGTTCCCTGTACTCTAGCGTTGTATGCGCAGTTTTCGGTGGTGTGTCCGGCAGTGTTGCAGATAGCGCAGAATGTCTGATTAAGTGCACAATTGGCACTAGTATGTCCTGAATTTTTGCATGTGATGCAGTATACTTGTCTGGTCATATCTTCGGCAACATTTTTGTTTGTTTTTAACCACTCCAGATCTTCTGTAAATCCGCCAACTTTGTTTTCCAGTTGCTGAGTCATTGCAATGACTGCATCGAGGGTCATAGCTCCGACACATCTTATGATCATGATCTGCTTAAGTTGTGGAGTCAAGCCATTGATGAACCACTGAGTGATAACGTCATCTGGTAAGTTAGCATGGGCCGGTGGTAGCTGCCTTAAGTGTGTTCTGAAGAGAGTAGCATACTCCTGAACGGTTTGATTTGCCTTCTGTCTGTTGTTCTGTAGATAGTAAAAAATTTCGGCTGGATTCTTTTTTAGCCTGAATCGCTGCAGAAAAGCATCTCGTACTGCTTCGTAGGTGCCAAAGTGATTAATATCATATTCTGTAAGCCATCTAGCTGCTTCATTGACTAGTGTGGCTTGAAAGACAATAGCCTTATAGGCCTGATCCGGTGGATGGTTGAGAACTGTGTAGCTTATCTCGAAAGTGCGTACGTGAGCATCCGGATCATCTCCTGGGAATCCACCAAACTTCGTGTACGTCACTCCTGTTGGAGTCGGCCTGGGTGGACATAACTATTGTTGTTGTTGTTGTCCGTTCATCGTGAGTGTATTATACCTTCCTTCTGTATCTCGGGGCTGAATATCTGCACTCTCGGAATCTGTATCGTCGGATGGCGCACTTTTCGGTGCGATGATCTTGCTTAATATACTTCGAATCTCTGTTTCGAACTGCTTTCCTTCCTTCTTGATGTCCAGTGTATGGGAACTCGCTTCCAAGCGTGGTGGTTGGGCTGAAGATTCAGCGGAAAATGCTAAACCGTCACCGAAAAACTGTGATTCTCTTACCAAAATATCACCGGAATGAACCGAAATTATGCCCGAATACGGTGTTTTTTCACCTTCGCCGATTTCTTTGACTAGAGTGCTTCTAATCGTAGATAAATCTGAATCTTTTTCCAAGATTGTTAAACTAGTTTCCAACTGCGTCTTGGTAGGTTCTAGAATTACTATATCTTCGACAGACTATGCCGAAATAGTACCGGAATGTACCAGAGGCGTAACACGTTCCATCGGAATATGATCGGAATCAGTTCTAACGTTCTTAACTTTCTTGACAACTGGGTCAGACCTAGTTGTACTCTTACCTCCCAAATTTGGCTTTAGTACATTAAGTACTCCAGACTGATGGTTCTTGGGATACGTTTCACCGGATCGAGTAACCGACATGTATCATCTTTTGTACTAATCGCGTAGTATTACTAACAAAACAGTTTGCAACAATCTAGTTCTGTTGCTACTTCCAATCGAACGATAATCTGGATGTTCGATTCTGACAGACTACTGGCAATCTTGATGCCACCTTCCCACAGTCGGCACCAAGTGTTAAATGTAAAATGTTTAATTTATTAAAATGTATATCTTAAACGTATCTCTTAGATTGTAACGTCTCTGACTAGCCGAAAGTCGTTACTAGACCAATCGTGGGTTCTTGGGAGTGGTAGGGGTCTGTTAGATAGAGGCCTTGTACTTATTTCCCAAATCTTCGTCACAACAACAAAAGCACTAGTACACGTCTTAGCTCAGTTACTAGCATTAACTGGACAATACTTGATTTCTATGTTCCTGGGTACCGAACTTCTTCAGACTAACCTGCTATTGAAACAGAGCAGTAGTCTGATCTGCAGACTCAACAATATGTAGTAAATCAGCCAAATCGAACACTATAACTGACAGATTCATCCGTCACAACACTTTACAGCGATCTTCAAATAAAGGTTCACATTTACCGGAGGTACTAATTCTTCCTCGTATTCGGAGTCAACAGATAATAGCACCAAACACCATGAATCCGGTAAAACAAACAGAACATACTTCAACAATGCTTCAGGTTACTTATTCAACTCACACAGTAATGTCGCCACTCAGATTGACTTATAGTACTTAACAATCTGAAGAACACACAACAACGCAACACGACGATCGTAATCAGACACACAATCCGTTACTCAAACACTCGTAACGGTGAACTATAGTATACGCAGACGATGCAGAGCATACTCAATACCAATAGTACTCAAGACTTCACAACAGTGTAAACAATACTCTCACAAATATTCAGGCGATCAATCTGGCAATTCCAGAAAAAACGTCTCTAACTATTCTCTTTACATTGCTTTATATAGATTTTACAAGATGCACGTACCATCTTTTCGCGCGTATTTCAAAAAACTCCGTTACATCTAGCATCTGTTACATCTGTCCCACTCCGGCGGCTGACTAACAGTATTGATCAAGGTATACCTATCATACATGGAGATAATATGAGCTCGTTGTATCTTGCAGCAAATCCAGTATTTCATGCAAGAACAAAGCACATAGAAATTCAGTATCATTTCCTGAGGGAAAAGGTAATGGAGAAGGAGATAGAAATAGTATACACTCCGACAAAAGATCAGATTGCAGATATTTTGACAAAGAGCTTGGATGGAACAAAGACAAGTAGATTCAAATAAATGGAAGGTATAAAAGAAAGAAAAATATATGAAAAACAGGAAGAGTCAAATTAGTGATTGAGGGGGAGCTGTTGAAGAATCACTCACGAATTTGACATACAGACAGACATAAAGAAAAAGAAAGATAAAGAGAAGCGGAATCAAAATATTCAGAAAATCAAAAGCCTTAATGAAGGGACAAATTCACGATCGTTATGTACAGCGCAGAATCTTCCAGAATCAGAGTGTGTTAGAGTTCGTTACATCGAATCAAATTGTATATAAAGAGAGAACGTGCATAAGAAAAAGAGAGGAAGTGCGAGCAAGAACGTGCATGAGTAGAGCGTGCAGTTTGAAATAGAGCGCATATAGAAATCAAGAATAGTTTTAGAAGACGCCAGAGATCGTGTATGCAAAGATGAATAACAGAAACCTAAAATGTTAGGTATTCATCTGAGAGAGATGGTAAATAGAAACTACTCAGTGTAGGAGAGTTTCTATAGCTTGAGCAAGAAGAGGCCAAGCTAGTTTGTACACATCTTCTCTAATAGAAAACACATGTTCATGTGGAAGTTTGCGCGCACTGTTCGTATGTGAAGAACTCTAAGTATTTTTGTGTTACGGTAGAAAGTCAGTTAAGAGTTACAGTTCGTTCAGTAAACGTGTCTCCCGGTACTTTCTCAGTAAACGAATGTTTCGGTCAATTACAGTTCTCTCAATAAACGTATTTTTCGGTCAGTTACATTTTTCTCAGAAAACGTGTTTTCTGATAGAACAACGAAGTATGTCTCATAGAATAAATTAAGGTTTTGTATGAAAGATAGCTTATCTTATAGCTAGACATCTCTACTATCAGTTCGTCAAGGATTCCGGTGAAATGGATATGTACACACAGTACAAAGTCTAACCGAAAAGAGGCATTCTGAACTGGTGAAGTTTTTCTTAAACTTCAGAAAGGGTTCATTCAGTGAAGGAAGTTCACGCATCACTTCCTTACTTCACGCATATTCACTTGAAGTAACTACAAACAGAATAGGAGTTGATTCCGGTAAGATTCCGGTATAATTACGGTGTCAGTCTGGTGACCGTCCGGTGAAGTTCTAGTTGAATTTCAGTGAATTCAAAATATAGTCTTATATGTTTGAGTGGCAGTAACCTTGCTAAGCTACTGTTGATTATGGAGGTGTTCTAATATCGCTCTAGCTTAGCATCTTTTTGGTGGCGTGGCAAATTTCGCAGGCTTAACAAGGTTCAAGCCTTTGCCATGTCGTCACCAACAAGTGGTTTCAGAGCGAAGGAACCACCATCAGTGGTGTTGCAGGTGGACACTTTGGTCCTGACTGAATAATTAAGACCATTCTATTCTCAGGACTTTGGTGGCCAACGCTTCATATGGATGCACATACATATGTGAAGAAATGTGACACATGTCAACGTGCATAATATCCGATTAGAAAAGATGAGATGCCTTTGAGGCCAATGATGAGAGGATGTGCATTCTCAAAGTGGGGGATAGACTTTCTTGGTCCTATTAACCCCCCTGCTAGAAACTCCCATACAAAGTACATTATTGTAGCCACATATTACCTTACAAAGTGGATGGAAGTAAAAGCCACAACAAAGAATGATGCTCAAACAACGGTTAATTTTTTATTTGAGAATGTGTTCACCAGATATGGGTTACCAATAGAGTTAGTAAGTGATAGAGGCACACACTTCTTGAATGAAGTCATTGAAAACCTTCTCCAAGAATTCTTGGTGATACATAAGAAGTCAGCCCCCAATCATCCACAAACTAACGGACAAGTCGAGAGCACAAATAAGATCATATGTAATGTATTGACGAAACAAGTAAATAATAAATGATCTGATTGGGATAAACAACTTCATCATGTTGTTTGGGCTTACCGAGTTGCCTACAAAATGGTACTCAATGCCACCCCATTTCAAATGGACTTCAGACAAAATGTTGTGCTACCATTGGACTTTCTGATCCTAGCCTTAAAAGTAGCACATGAGCACGAGTGGAATGGACACGAATTGTCCTCCAGGATCTTTGATCTAGAACGTTTAGGTGAGATGAGGCTAGGAGCAGCAGCATGCATCTATGCTTCAAGGAAAAGACAAAAGGCATACTTTGACGCACACATCAAGGATAAGGGATTGAAAGAGGGAGACCTAGTGTTGGTGTATACACTAAAGCAGCATGCCCGTAAACTAGAAATAAGAGGATATGGACCCATGATCATTAATAGAATTTCCACAGGTGGTGCAATTCAATTGGCCACTCGAGAAGGTGACACCTTGCTAAACTATATTATGTTGGAGCAAGTCTATGACAAGCCTAAGTATTGGCTTGAGTCCCACAAAGTCATAGAAGAAGCCTTAAAATGAAGACTATGTAAAGTTCACTTGTGAACTACCTCTTGTAACTTTTGAAGAGTTTACTTAATGTAAAAGTGAAAGAATCTTAAGTGGTTGAGTCCACTTGATCAAAAAGGGAAAGAGGAGCCACGAATTCGTGATTTGTGGTAGGTAGAGAATCAAATCAATCATTGATTGATTGGAGAGTGATTGAGGGAAGTTAGCCTCCCAAACTCAACTATAAATAGATGGCAGTTTTAGTCATGGTTAGAGAGATCTATGTGAAGACCTCCAAGAGCTGAGCTTTATTACAAGTCACACATATGTATCAGTAAGTCCATTGTATTGTACAAGCAATATACTTTCATTTTTATGATCATTTGGGTTCATATTTCCATGTTCTTGTGAAGTGTACTACTCATTGCCATTACTCTCAGTTTTCTCAGATTGCAGAGATGGTTTCTCTGAGCTTGGTGCATCATTTTCAGTGATTTAACTTGGTAAATTTTAGCTCTATACGTTTACTATATGCTCACAAATTTTCATGTCATTTGAATGTTGCAATCTTCAGTTATGTTCATTTGAAGTCAACAGGGTCTGTTCATCTTCACTTCTCTGTCAGGTACCTGACTTTTTTACTCATCTTGTCAGAGCCATTTCTCAGTGTTTACTTATCCAAATTAAATGATTTAAAGCTTGTTGGATTCAGCTTACTGTCTAGTATAACCATACAAGGTTTCATAATCATTGGATTCCTAAATTTTGAGGTATGTTGATTTTTCTGCTCACTGGTCTCAAACTATAGCAGCCCGTGAAAATCCGGATGATGTCATCACTTGTTAAAACTCATTCTCAGTGTGTGGTTTATTATTTTTGATGAGATTACTCTTGAAAGTTAGATCTTTAAGTTAAATAGACTTCCCCAAGAGGAATTAAGCTAATTGCTGCTGTGCTCAGAGAATTATGCAAAGCAATGGACAGGTGTATGAACCAAAATAGCAAGTTTTTCACCTCTCAGCTAACTCCAACTTATCTGTTTTGATCTATCTTTTTGAGAGTGATCTTCCAAGGTACATAGGGTTTCTAATACATCCATTGGCAAGCTAAAAGGGCCCACCATATACTCATGGAGTTCATTTGTCTGGTGTAGATCAAGGATTTTGCAACACCTCTTCATCTTCAAGCACATACCTATCCATCTCTTCACAGTGGTATCAGAGCAAGGTTGGACAACATGGCA
This sequence comes from Ceratopteris richardii, assembly GCA_020310875.1. Classification (NCBI taxonomy): domain Eukaryota; kingdom Viridiplantae; phylum Streptophyta; class Polypodiopsida; order Polypodiales; family Pteridaceae; genus Ceratopteris; species Ceratopteris richardii. Next base: position 88,295,705 of record CM035410.1, read on the forward strand.
TATGGATTTCCTTCATCAATTGACAAATTGGACAGAGGTAACTACTCAGCTTGGTCATTAAGAATGGAAGCTTATCTCCAAGGTAGAAGTTTATATGGTTATGTGGCTAGAGATGAAGTTATGCCAAGTTTCAGGAACAAAAGTCAACCAACACAAGAAGAGCAAGAAAGTTTGAGCACATGGTGCTCCAAGGATGCATTTGCAAGGTCTTATCTCCTCAACTCTATCTCGGATTTTTTGTTGCCTCACATTAGAAGTTGTAAGACATCTCAGGAAGTGTGGGATGCACTTGAAGCTTTCTTTTCTTCAAGTACTAAAGCTAGGAAGCATCAACTATGGCTAGATTTCACAACTCTCAAGAAGGCTCCCAAACAAAATGTGACTGATTTTGTCACAAAGCTCAAGGACATAGCAGATCAGTTGGGAAGCATTGGAGAGGTAATAGATGAAGAGCAAATTGTAAGGCAGGTCATCAATGGCTTGAAGGCAGATGACAAGTGGGAAGCATTCACCACAGCTATGGATTTGTACATGGACATGCATGTACCTGATTTCAATACACTCATTGGACAACTACTTACTCAAGAGGCAAAGCTTATCAAAAATGGAGAAAGCTCTAAAGGTAATCAATCTTCAGCTTTATACACTGATAAAAGCAAGTCCAAAGATAACAAAGTAAAGGCAAAGAAAGTGGATGATGAAGTAGGTACATATCAAGCTAACTATGCAGGTAGAGGAAGACATGGTAGAGGTAGAGGAAGAGGAGGTAGACAAGGCAGGGGGAGATCCCAAGACTCCAACCCATGTTCTATTTGTGGACTAACTAATCATACAACTGAAAATTGCTTTAGGAATTCTAGGAATCAAAGAGGAAGAGGATACAATAGAGGAAGTTATGGCTACTCAAGAGGAAGGTTCAACAACTACCATGGCAATTACAACAACTACAATCATTCAAACTATGAAGGGGGCTACAAAGGAAGGAGAGACTACGATAACTACACAGACGACTCAAACAAAGAGGATTCATTATTGATCATGAACATGGCTATGCCACAAGGTAAATCTGATGAGCATGTTTTCTACATAGATTCAGGTTGTTCAAATCATGTGGCAGGAAATGTGGCACTCCTATCAGATTTAGAAGGTCCAAGGAATAAGCATGAGGTACAAACAGGAGATGATACAAAACATCCTGTGGAGAAAATAGGCAATGTCAAAGCACCTGATGGAAACATCAACCTACTCAGTAAGGTACTCTATGTCCCTACCATTACAAAGAATTTGATAAGTGTTGGGCAGATAGTAGAGAAAGGGTTGCAAGTCAAGTTCACAAAGGCAGGAGCATTTGTTGAAGATCCAAGTCAAGGATTCAGAAAAATTGCAAAAGGTGAAAAGACAGGTAGATTGTTCACATTTGAATTACAGGACACTAGAAACATTGCTCTCTTTAATTATGGTAGTCAGACACTCACAGAATTGGAAGTATGGCACAAAAGGTTAGCACATATTGGTGAAAGGTCATTAAAGCAAATCTGCAGGGACCAAAGTGTACTTGGACTCCCTAATTGGTCAAAACAACATATGATTTATAAGTGTAGTGCATGTCAATTTGGAAAGTCTCACAAGTTACCATTCATGAAGAAAGGTTATATGCATGAAGATCTCTTGGAGTTGGTTCATACAGATGTATGGGGACCTAGCAAGGAAGCTTCAATATCTGGATCAAGGTATTATGTCTCCTTTATTGATGATTGCAGCAGATGGACTATCCTATTCTTTATGAAACACAAAGATGAATTTTTTTCATGTTTCAAAAGATATTTGGCTCTTGTGGAGAATCAAACAAGTAAATCACTAAAAGGGCTAAGGTCAGATGGAGGGGGAGAATACTTCTCCCATGACTTTGATTCTTTTCTTCAAGAAAGAGGAATCAAAAGAGAGGTAACTACAAGGTACACTCCTGAGCAAAATGGAGTGGCAGAAAGGAGGAATAGGACAATTGTTGAAGCTGCAAGGTCTATGTTAAATGAAAAGCATTTACCTAATTACTTATGGGCTGAGGCTGTATCTACAGCCACTTACTTGATTAACAGGTTGCCTTCTAAATCCCTTGATGGGATGACTCCATATGAGGCTTGGAATGGAAGAAGACCAAGCTTAGATCATTGTAAAATTTTTGGATGTATTGCTTTTGCTCATGTTCCTTCACAGGTTAGAGGCAAGATGGATCCAAAGGTAGAAAGGTGTGTATTTATTGGATATGACAAAAATCAAAAGGGCTACAGGTTATACAACCCTACCAACAAAGGATTCTTGGTAAGCAGAGATGTAGTTTTTGATGAGAACAATTCATGGTATGAAGATGCATGCAGGAAGGTCAATTTACCATATAATCTTGAAGAAGATTTTCCAAAGCTTGGTAGAGAACAACCAAAGATTGAAGAAAAAGACACCTGAGAGGATGATGAAGAATCTCATATGGAAAAGATCAAAGCATGGAAGTCTAAAGGTAAAGCAAAATTGTAGGAACTTGGACATGAGGCAGAATCATCACATCATGGCCTAAGAAGATCTATGAGGTAAAAGAAAAAACCAGAAAGGTATGGGTTTGACACCTCATTACTAACTAAACATTCTATCTACATAGCACAGGAAATAAACCAAGAGGACCCATCATCATTTGAAGAGGCCAAAGCAAAAACAGAATGGAAGCCTGCAATGAAGGAAGAGATTGAAGCACTTGAGGAAAACAACACTTGGGATTTGGTGCAAAAGACTTCATCCATGAAGGTAATAGGCTCAAGATGGGTCTATAAACTCAAGAAGAATTCTGATGGTTCCATTAACAGGTATAAGGCAAGGCTTGTAGCAAAAGGCTTTGCACAAACTCAGGGAATTGATTATGAGGAGACCTTCTCTCCTGTGGCAAAGATGCCTACTATTAGGGTTTTGCTTAGTATTGCCTCTTCCAAGAATTGGAAGATACTTCAACTAGATGTAAAGAATGCATTCTTGAATGGTTGGATAACAGAAGAGGTATATATGGCACAACCACCTGGTTTTGAGAATCAAGTTTATCCTGATTATGTGTGTAAACTTAAAAAAGCATTGTATGGTCTCAAGCAAACTCCAAGAGCTTGGAATTTCAGGCTTGTTTCATTCTTGCAGGACAAAGGCTTTCAACCAAGCAAGGCAGATCCTTCACTCTTTATCAGAAAGATCATCTACCTATGTGTATATGTAGATGATATTATATTGATAGGAAATGATGCAAATGGTATGAAGAGATCAAAGATCAGATGAGAGAAGAGTTCAAGATAAGTGATTTGGGTTCACTTACCTACTTCCTATGTTTGGAAGTTGTCTACAAAGATCATGGTTTGTTTCTCACTCAAAGAAAGTACATTAAGGACATGTTGGCAAAATTCAAGATGCAAGATTGTAAGATTGCAGGTACTCCAATGGAGATCAATCACAAATTGAGCTCACATGAAGGTGAACTCATAGAGGACATCACATCATATCAAAGTCTAGTGGGTAGTCTCAACTATGCCACATTGACAAGAGTAGATATATGTTAGAGTGTGAGTGTGCTAATTCAATTTATGCACACACCAAGGAAACCACACATGGATGCTGCCAAAAGGATTCTCAAGTATCTCAAAGGAACCATAAATGAAGGACTTTATTATCCTTATGTATCTGATTTAGGTTTGAAGCTATTTTTTGATGCAGACTGGGCTGGCTCCAAGGAAGATAGAAGGAGCACTTCAGGTTATCTTACCTTTGCAGGTTCAAAGCTTATTTCATGGTCATCCAAGAAGCAGCCCACAGTTGCTCTCTCTTCTACTGAAGCTGAATATAGAGGTCTTGCCATAGCTACACAAGAAGCTATGTGGATGAAGACATTGTTCAAAGATCTTGGATTGGAGTTTGGAACTCCAACTATTTTTTGTGACAATATGAGTTCTATTCACTTGGCTGCTAATCCTATTTTTCATGCAAGGACTAAACATATTGAAGTTCATTATCACTATGTACGAGAAAAGGTTCTAAGCAAAGAGATTCAAATATCATATGTGTCCACTCATCAACAATGTGCATATATTCTAACCAAAGCATTGGATGGTACAAAGCTTTGCAAATTCAAGGCTATGATTGGTTTACATGTAATCTTGGACGATTGAAGACCTCAAGCATACTTGGCTTGAGGGGGAGCTATTGGAGCAAGTCTATGACAAGCCTAAGTATTGGCTTGAGTCCCACAAAGTCATAGAAGAAGCCTTAAAATGAAGACTATGTAAAGTTCACTTGTGAACTACCTCTTGTAACTTTTGAAGAGTTTACTTAATGTAAAAGTGAAAGAATCTTAAGTGATTGAGTCCACTTGATCAAAAAGGGAAAGAGGAGCCACGAATTCGTGATTTGTGGTAGGTAGAGAATCAAATCAATCATTGATTGATTGGAGAGTGATTGAGGGAAGTTAGCCTCCCAAACTCAACTATAAATAGAAGGCAGTTTTAGTCATGGTTAGAGAGACCTATGTGAAGACCTCCAAGAGCTGAGCTTTATGCCATATCAAGGTGTGATTACAAGGCACACATATGTATCAGTAAGTCCATTGTATTGTACAAGCAATATACTTTCATTTTCATGATCATTTGGGTTCATATTTCCATGTTCTTGTGAAGTGTACTACTCATTGCCATTACTCTCAGTTTTCTTAGTCAGATTGCAGAGATGGTTTCTCTAAGCTTGGTGCATCATTTTCAGTGATTTAACTTGGTAACGTTAGCTCTATAAGTTTCCTATATGCTCACATTTCTTCATGTCATTTGAATGTTGCAATCTTCAGTTATGTTCATTTGAAGTCAACAAGGTCTGTTCATCTTCACTTCTCTGTCAGGTACCCGACTTTTGTACTCATCTTGTCAGAGCCATTTCTCAGTGGTCACGTATCCAAATTCAATGATTTAAAGCTTGTTGAATTGAGCGTACTGTCTACTATAACCATAAAAATTTTCATAATCATTGGATTCCTAAATTTTGAGTTATGTTGATTCTTCTGCTCACTGGTCTCAAACTATAGCAGCCCGTGAAAATCGGGATGATATCATCACTTGTTAAAACTCATTCTCAGTGTGTGGTTTATTATTTTTGATGAGATTACTCTTGAAAGTTAGCTCTTTAAGTTAAATAGACTTCCCCAAGAGGAATTAAGCTAATTGCTGCTGTGCTCAGAGAATTATGCAAAGCAATGGACAGGTGTATGAACCAAAATAGCAAGTTTTTCACCTCTGAGCTAACTCCAACTTATCTGTTTTGATCTATCTTTTTGAGAGTGATCTTCCAAGGTACATAGGGTTTCTAATACATCCATTGGCAAGATAAAAGGGCCCACCATATACTCCTGGAGTTCATTTGGCTGGTGTAGATCAAGGATTTTGCAACACCTCTTCATCTTCAAGCACATACCTATCCATCTCTTCACATATTAGTGGGTGTCGAGTCAAGCTATATGAAGAACCTCTTACGGAGGATATGCTAACGAGACTCAACACTGCTAAGAAGCAAAAAGAAGAAGAATTGAGGGTTAGAGAAGAAGCACAAGCAAAGGCTAGAGAACGTATTAGGCGAAATAAGTTAAGGCGACTAGGCCTAGATGTCAACCCGAAAGCCCCAAAATATCACATGGACATGTGCCAAAAATCGGGCATAATTACTTCTCGAATAATTGACCGACACCCCTTTGTGACTGTAGAGGCCAGACAAGGAAAGAGTGTAAGGACTGTGAGAGCATTGGTTGAATCAGGTGCAGCAACTAGTGCAGTTAGAATTTCATACTGCCAAGACCTGCAATTGAACATCAAGCTCATAGAAGCCTATCTCATAGTTTGGGAGGTGTGGAAACCCCTTGTTTGGGAGAGGTGGAACTTCCCCTCTACCTTCAAGATGTTGCAATAAAAGTCAAAATGCTAGTGTGTCATGATGAAGATCTTAGAGAGCCACTTGTCTTAGGTCAAGGTTGGATTTAGGACCATGCAATCAACTTAAACCTAAGAAGTCGACTTCTTCAAGTTTGGGTATAGGAACAATGCATTAGATTAGAATTAGAGAATTGCATGCCCACAAATCCAGAGCGCACACATTCTCTTAGTTCTTCAAGGACTAATCTTAGCAAAAAAAGATGTTGTATGTGTCAAAGGCTCTATGTTCCAAAAGAACTCAATCATGGAAGAACCGGCTCAAAGGCAAGCTAACTCCTCCTCTTGTGCAAAGACTAATGCCGTCACAACCACTCAATCAAAAAGGCAAGTGAAACAATACATGACAATCGCTATATCAAATAGATAAAGGGAGTTCAAGAAGAAAGTAGTTTCGGGCTTGAAGCAAATCTAGGTACAAAAAGGAAAGCAACCTCCAGCCTTGCCAACACAATTCCCACCCAGGCAAGCCAACCATGTGAAGATAAGAACCAAGCAACCACGACCAGCTCAACAAGAAGGTCTCGAACAAATTTGGGTGCCTAAGAAATTAGTTGCAGTTCAGCAAGGACAGTCACACATGTGGGTACCCAAGGCATTCTTACATGCACCAAGGCCTATGCTCTCCACCATGCAAAAGGTCGCAACAAAGAAGCCAAGGAGAGAAAAGGGTAAGAACCGAGCACAGAGACCAAAAGAAGATAAACTCACCTCTTTGGAAAAAATAAGAAGGAAATCATCAAGGATATGGGTTTGCAAGCCAAAAGTACCACTACAATTCACAAAACCAAAAAAGCCAACCACATGGGATACAAAAGATAAGTAACCATCCAAATAAGAAGAGTCCAAAAGTAATAGGTATGCAAACGAATATTGTTCTCAAATGGATCCCTAAAGGGAAGAATGGTCAATTGCCATTTAACCATCGACTGATCACATCATTTCAAAATCCTCTGGCTACCTCCAACAAAGACTACATCAACATCCACCAGCAACATTGAAAGCCTCGACATGCAACAACCATGTGCCTTAACCTTGTCTTTTACACAATTCAAGTCATGCATTTCCAAAGTATGCATTAATATAGGGCCACCTTACACGGGCGTGCAGAGACACAATTGAGAATCCCAGGCACATGCGACACATTTGACATATGTAAAATATTTTATTGATGCTAACACCTTTCTTCTTGTTTTATGCCATTGTTCAAAAAAAAAAGAAAAAAGAAAAAGAAGAGAAGAAGAAAGAAAGAAAGAAAAAAGAAAAAAGAGGAAGCAGAAAAGACAAAGAGAGGAGACATGA
>CM035410.1:88321815-88574315 GCA_020310875.1 Ceratopteris richardii
GACATCTATTTGGGTGCCCAAGAAGTCGATGAAGGCTAGCCCACAATCAAGACAAATTTGGGTGCCTAAGGCTTGCTTGAGGGCACAAGTAGCTACGCCGAGGCCACAACCTATGCAGCATAACCCAACTACGCGTACAGCCAGTATTCACTCGTTCTCAACACTCAGGAACACACCAAGACCCAAGGGCACGCATGTAATCACTTGTACATGGGACCCTAAAGGCCTCATTTTCAAACCGCGACACCTAGAAGCTCTCTAGTGTCTCTACGAAACCGAAAGCAAAGCCCATCCACTGCATTTGGCAGCCTAAGACCTGTAATAAACCCCCCGACCCCAATTTGTAAATTCATCCCCACTTACTAACTTCATTAGTCTCCTAGGACTACCCAAGCATTAACTACACACACGTGCACAGAATACTTACTAACCCATTATTCGCTCCCGACCCTCATGTTAATATTGTGATGGGAACAACAACGTCCTCCCTTGTCCTGTACAATATTAACACATGTTTGTATATTCTCACAGAGACAGACAGCAAGAAGTAAAATGGCAGATACAGTAGGAACCAGCTCCCAGGCAGGCACCAGCCCACAAGTGGTGGACATCGAAAGCCTTCCAGTCGAGGAAGAATTAAAGGAAAGACCAGTGGCATTACGGGCATTACATGCCATACCAATTCAAATCCCACACAGTCACACAATGCCGGTGGGCAAAACCTCACACTGGTTCAGTGACGTTGCTGGACCTCTGGGTGAGGCACATATATGTGGGAGTCCGAGGTCGAATTCAATGGACGATGGGGCAGATACCATTTCTTTACCAGGGAGTTTGAAAAGCTACAGAACGATGAAGGACTGAAGTCGATATGGAAGAAGGCTGGGCTTTAATGATTACTTCAAGTTCCAACTACCAAAGCCGGATTTTCTAAGGTGCTCATACTTAATTAGTACCCTCACTCCCAGCAAAGACAAGAAAGGATACAGTTCCTTTGTGCTCCCATCACTCACAAGGGGGGCAACGAGCTGAAGCGTTTCCGATTGACTATCAACTTGGTGAGAGAAGCACTCGACATGAGAGGTATGCACATCCCAACAGAGAAAGAGACTATGGTTCCAGACAATATGAAGAACAGGAATCTGACGAAGTTGAAGGACATGGTTGCGATGACACCTACGATTGCCATCCACTTACTCATGGTCATGCAACATTTTGCCTTCCCCGCGCAGGAGAGGTTCACAATGCCTCCCAAAAAGATCTGGTTTAGCCTCTACCTGGCGGATGCTTTTGAGTTGACCATCAATATGCCCCACTGGATTATCGACCAGATTCATATGGCTCATCAGAGATGGTATAAGAAGCAAAAATCTGTGTTGTATGGTTGCTGTGCACTTACAAGAATTGTATACAGATGTCTCGCATATGATGTAACCGGTGCAGAGGGCTCTGATCTGGTCCAGAGCACAGGAATTTCAACGCAGATTGTCAGCTGTAGGGCCTCCCTCAAAGAAGATGAGAGGCGCCCGTCCAGATGCCTTGTGCACAAGCTCGCGGTGCAAACCTTGACGCCTGAGACAACCCCAAGACTTCCCCGACGAGTGCAACCATTTTACTATCAGGTTACCCAGGCACAGCACAGATGGCCCTAATCTTGTGTTTCCACCAGTACCCGACTGATCTGGAATTCCCACATGGATTCACTCTGGATGATCTAACGGACGAAGAAGTTGCCAGAATCATAGATGCTGTAAATGCGGAAGTTGAAGAAGAGCAAGCCGGTGGACAGCAAACTGCCCCAGACCAAGCCCAGCCCAGCCAACCGGATGTAGTCAATGTGGACGATGAAGAAGAAGCTCATGAGGAGGCACAGGGTGAACAATCAGAAGCAGAAGAACAAGAGTATGATCAAGAAGCCCTACAAGTACTGGAAGGTGCCCCCGCCTATACTAACGCATTAAAGAAGCTCTACGATACGATGAACCGAGTCCAAGAGCAACACAGGCTATCATTAGCTGCAGGTAAAGCCCTCATGAACCAGATTCTGGAGGAGGAAGGCGTGGACGAGCATACCGTGCCACCCTGGAAATGATATCAGATGCTTTTGGGAGTACCGGAAATGGTGCACACTGCACTAGCGCAATCACGAAGGACAGAGAAAAGATATGGAAGACGCCCACCCACGAACAGGAAAACGAATGAATGTATTAGGTTCAGGACCACAAGGCACCCCCACAACCACTGGCACAGCACACACTGTTCACGGACACCGAGGAAGCCCACACATCAAGTGCACCTCCATCACCTCCCTTGCCACCTTCTCCCCCACATCCACCCCATTCACCTTCCTCTACCACTGTGACCTCTACTGTCACCACCTCCGAACCCACTACACACACCGACGCACAAACCATCAGTCAACCCACATGCTCTATTTCCACTGAACACATAAGTCTAACCACAGCCACGGTAAACCCCACTACTTCCATCACACTTCCTGGGAGTTCACAATTACACACACCTCTATACACGTTCACAACTATCACCGCCACCACAATCCCCATGTTCATAGTCACTCCCATCACTGCCTCCCTTTTGAATCCATGGAGGTATCACCCACATCTGCACCTCTCCCACCCCCCATTTACCCACAATCTCCCATTCCCCCACCTCCCCTCTCACCCTTCCCCAGTACTGCATCCACAATTCCCTTTCCCTTTCCCTTTCCCGCTGCATTCAACACCATTTCTCCCACCATTCCTCTTAATAATGTATTTAATAATATGTATCAATGCATGTCCCAACTCCAGCAACACTACCAACACCTTGATAACCAACATACAAGGCTTTTCCGAAGCCACGAAGATCTCCAAGCACGATGTAGGGATCTTGAAGAGCAAGAAGCAGCTACTACAACAACAGCACGTGACCTTACAGGATCAATATGCACAATTAATAGCCAACCCACCCCAAGTAGATGATGAAGAACGACGACACATGGATGAGATGCTACATTCTCAGATCACGAAAACCTGAAACTTCGACGGAACTTGGGCCTCCTCCGCAAGCATATGTCTACAACGCTAGAGGAGAATAAAAGATTACAGAAACAGAACGAAGAAAATCTGGAGGCGGCCATGGAGGGTTCCCCACAGGAAATTGACCCAGAGCGATTCAAGGCCATTCCCTCTGAGAATATGAAGGTGGTGTTAGAAACTCATGCAGATCTAATGGAGGCCCATGCCGCTTTAGAAAAAGAGAGAGATGAGTTACGAAGACAGTTGGCCACCCGACAGACAGAACCCAGCCAGAGCACAACCGCAGAAGATACAGCTGAAGAGGTCACTAAACTCCGGGCCGAACTTGAGGAATTACGCAGCAAGGTCATGCAATACGAGCGTCAGCCCTCCCTCTGGTAGAGCCTGAGCCTGACAATCTTGTGCCAATTGAAGTAGAAGAAACATTGAGGATCCCTATGTCCCGATGCCAACACCCGGAGGTAAGCGAACAGAACAGGGCATGGACACAATTGAAATTGAGGCACCTGAATGGATGCAAAAATTAGAGAAAGTAGCCATGACGCATGATGACAGGGTGGCAGTCCAAATTGCACTGATGTCAAAATTGGAAGAGGTTGTAATCAAATCCGATTATTTTCAGAATCTCTCACACCATAGGTGGATCGGCCCATCGGACGACCTGTATGTTCCTTTTTGCGTGCTAATGGCGGATTATAATGCGGAGATCAAGCACCACACATCAAGGGAACCAACCTCTGCCACCCAATTTGCACCTGACGACATCCCAGAAAGTGCCAAGCAGGGACATATTCGCCAACCGACATGGAGAATTCGGCTGCTCGAAACCTACCCGGAAATGGTAAGAACATGGAACAACATGCCATTGTACATCAAATATAACCCATGTTATTGCCCTGTGTTTCGAAGGAGATCATGGCCGGAGTACACACAAACAGTACTGACGATTAAAGGATGCGAGAAGTGGCTCAATTATGTGTACTTCGCACCCCCTAAGGGCCCACCCACTATTGGATATATGATTTCGACGATTCGACATTGGGGGGGTCCGGTTCAAGAATGTACCTGATGTCATGACTCAGATGTGTCTGAAGATTCTCGAACTTATGTTGGTCACCTTCAGAACCTTCAAAAATGTCAAGGAACCGCATCTCTCAGCACTAGGATTTAATGAAGGTAATTAGGACCTTGTATACGACATGAGCACAACCCCATCGATTAATGTTGTGTATGCATGGCACGCTCGCATCAAATATCTACCGGCCTGCTTCAAACAAACGTTTGAAGAGATGTTTGTCACGGGCTTCTGGGAATATCACTCCGAGATATTCATTCCCAGACCATCCCATCTCTTGCAGTTGTTTGCAGTGGAACAAGCTCTCCATTCCGAAAAGCTACGTATTCCACATCCAGAGGTTCCTGGGCCGGTAGACTGGGATGCTCTACTCACAGATTTGGCCAAAGGATTGAGAATTGCCGAACACCACTTAGCGCAGGATGTCATCGAGTACTACATCCAAAAACCCACTCAACAAGGGTCTGTCAGGGACGACAGACGCGAGAGAGGGGGGGGTGTTAGTAGCGGACAAGGGACTGAAGGATTAACGAGGCATGGCAGTCAGAGAAGAGAGTCAGAAGGGAGAGAAGGCGCAAGCAGACAAGGGAGTCAACGAAGATCTGGCAAATAGGCCAATAATTTTCCTCATGAAGAAGCAAGTACGAGCACTCACGCAGATCTAGCACTAAGGCAACCTTTAACTTTTCAAAACCTCTACACCAATTAAAAGTGATTCTCATCACTAAACACCATTGTAAATACCATTTCATCTTTTTGTAGCTCCATTTTGTGCAAGCCAAGGAGTCCTTGAGCTTGAGGAGCCTTAGAAGTATCTACTGCCAATTTTCGTAATTTTTAGATCTCGTTTGAGCCCTCAAATAAGCCTTGGAACCTAATTTTTAACGAGGCCGGACACTAGGTCTGAACAGGGCCAAAGCTAGTCAAAAACTATAAAAGGAGCTAGAGAGCTCATTTTTTGAGGTTAGATTGTAATTGAAACAAACTTGTAAGAGCTTTTTGAAAGTAATCTAAGAACTCCATTGCTTCTCACTCTCTGTCTTGCCGTGTGTGCGCGTGTGTGTGTATGTGTGTGCATGTTTGTGTGCTTCTCACTCACGCACTTGTGCCTCCACTTGCTCGAGGTCTTCATACCATCCTCACGTCTTCCCGGATTGACAATTAAAGGAGGTGCTACTCATCACTGAGCTACAAGATTGCACTGCACTTTAGTGTTTTTCACTTCTCCGTATTCCTAGGTATGACTGAGTCTTCGTTCCTTACCATGACCGTGGGTGCTCTCATATAAGTAGACTTGGCTTCCCAAGGGCCTGTGAAGTGGGGTAATTCCTGGAGGGAGTTAGACTCGAATTCTAACCTCTCTTGACTTTGTGCACTCTCCTGCTCTCCATAAATGGAAGGAATATCTTGTGGGAATTGATCATGTGTGTCATCCACAAGTTCAATGGGAGGAGGGACTTCACTTTCTTTGGCCCATTTGTCTTCTTGAATCTCACGTAGGAATTCTGGAGTGAACCTATTCATAGAAGAAGAGTTGTCTGGTTCAGTGGAATTGGGCACATAAGCTTCCTGTGGGGGAAGGCTTATTCTTTTACTTGCCTCATCTCTTCCTTGATTTTTTTCTTCCTTGGCAGATCTTGCAATTATGCTCTCTAACTTCTCTAGGTGTCCATCCAAGTGCAATTGTGTCTTAGCTAAGCCAGAGTAGTTGAAAAGGTGACTGGCCTCAAACATGGTCTGAGCCAATGCGACCATTTTCGTGCAAAGCTTGGTTCTTTCTATATCTAGGTCAGCTCTAGGGTAGCACTTGTCATAATCTGTCACATTTGGCCCTTCTTGGATTCTGGCCTGATATGCCCTAAGCATCATGTCTATGTCTTCAGGAGTGGGATCAGCTAATACTGATCCTACTCTAGGGGGTGGTGGGATGGTCTGAGGTAGGTGGACAGATGGTGGGTTAGATGGTGATGGAAGTGAGGGTGGTGGTGGTATGTCAGAGTTAGTTTGAGAGGTGAATTCAACAATTTTGGCTTTTGTTTCTCTTATACTTTCTTCTAAGTCGCTCATCTTTTTAGACCATTGTCTTTTCATTCTCTCTCGGCTATCCCGCCAGGCTCTCGACCGTTTCTTGGTTATGCTCTCAGTTTCACTAACCTTTGCACTCTTTTCTTGACCTACTCTTGGGTTCTGCTGCAAAGCCTGGGCTCTACTGACCACTTCCACTGGTGCAGTGGAAGTGACACTTCCTGTTGAGTCTACAACTAACCCAATAACATTAATTGGAGTTATTTTTGGCATATTATTGGGATTCTTTGGGCAATCTCGTAAGAGATGTTCCTTCCCGCAATCTTGACAAAAGCCTTGAATTGTTACTGATTGGGATTGTGTAGGTGAAGACAGCGGGCAATCACGGATGAGGTGCTCTCCTTGACATCTGTAGCATGGTCCTCTAGGGAATGGGGTTCTTACCTGTCTAGGTTGAGGTCTAGTGGTGGGATTTGTGTACATGAAATTTGTGTAATCGGGCTCCCAACTAGGTTCACTCGGTTCTTCGCTATAGTAGGACTCACCATGTTCCGGCGACTGCATGTAGTAGGCATGTGGACTATCTATGTGAGTGGAATCAAAACTATGATCACTCGGGTCACTTTCTGAGAGCAATGGAGTCACTGGGACTATGGCTCTATTCAAATTTTCCTCAGCAGCTGCATACTTAACAGGAATCACGTTGGTTGGGGTAGGAGGTTGGTGAGCTAACACAGGCTGAGGCCTTTGTTGGTTTTGGCAGCGTTGTTGATAAGGTTGTTGTGGCCTACCATATTGCTATGGAGGGTACTGGTTCTGGTATCTTCCCTGTTGTGGATAGGGCTGAGGGTAGGGTTGCCTAACTGCTTGCTTATTGTATGGGTAGTCTTGTGCTGTGTGATTTGTGTATCTCCGCTCTATGGTGCAATATTGGCTGCTAGGGTTCACTTGGGGTTGAGCCATGATGGGACATACGTTCACCATATGGTCACCACCGCAAGTATAGCACCTCTTGGCTGGGGCAAATCTAGGAATTTGTTTACTAGGGACACCTAGTTTTGGAGCTACTTTCTCAACGAGTTCCTCAATTGATGTAGATTGAGAGGAAGAGATGCTAGAAGCACTATCGGAATCTTTGTAGATTTTTGAAAGCTCTAGTTCCTCCCCTAGGTTATCCTCAATGTCAATGCACATGCGTACACACTCTTCTATGGTCCTAGGGTCCTTCAAGTACACATAGGATCGCAACTTTGTACTTAGCAATCCATCCAAGAATAAGGCCACTTGTTTGGCCGGTGTGGGTAACTCAGGAACAAGGCATCTCTCAAGATATTGCCTAAATCTTCTTCCTGCAAGTCTCACGGTTTCTGGAAGGGTCTGCTTGAAGCTGTGTATTAATGAGGAAGTATTATGCCTTATGCCACTTTTAGTGAACTCGGTGATGAAAGCCTCTAAGTGTTGGTCTATGCTCCTAAATTGTCTCTCATTCAATGGTTGAAACCATGTAAGGGTTGTGTTCCTAAGGGTCATACCTCAGATTCCACTCTATTGGTTTCCGTTCTCGTTCTTTCTCTTCCCACTGGGTTGGCAAAGCTTACCTCCGGTCTATCTCTATGTCTGTCTCTTTGAGTTCCATGAGCATGCGATGTTCCCACTCCGGGGTGACCAAAGGACACATTAGATCTTGGTTGGGGGAAAATGAATTCACCTTTCCAAGTGTAAGCATGCCTATCATTTTCTGTAACCACAAAGACCCTCTCGGAAGCGTGATCTAAGTAGGTCACTTTGCCTAGGCTATCAGGATCTTTGAACTCATATATCATGATTGTTCCTACCTCATTCGGCTGATCAGATCTATACCTCCAAAAAGCTTCATGAGTCTCTTAGTTCAGGAGTAGATCTATGCTCTTATTGTCTTGGGGAATCCACTCTGGTGTGATAATCCTAGTGAGAATAGATTTGCCTCGGGGGGTTCTAAGTTCTACACCCAAGTTTTCTTGCTCTAGGTCACCTAAGTCCGCTTCTGGGATCACATTCCCAAATTCATCTGTCCTATCTGGATGACTGGTGACTACATATATTATCCCTTCTTTGTCCAAGTATGCTCCATTTTCAAACTTAATTGCTGGATGTTCTAGTCCAATGGATTGGTCAGGGTTTTTAATCTGGACCATAGATCTTCCTAGGCCGTCCTCATAGATGCTAGCACCTAATCGGTTGGTCCTAAGGTATTCGAGTTGCGTCTTGTAAGGGCCTTCTACCCTATGTAATATGGCACTCCTGAACTTCCTGTAGGTCTTTCCATACCGTGGGACATCTCTGACTCACTAGTTTCAGAGCTTGGGTAGTGCGAATAATGGCTCAACTACTGGGCCCAAGACCTAGCAGTATGATTGACACTAGCCTCTGAAGATCTAAGACTCTGTTTATCTCTCCCTAGGTGTCGTCCTGATCTAAGGTTCATAAGCCCAATCGAATAATCCCAAATTTCCCCAAGTACACTTTGCGTTGCTGAGTTCTTTGGTATTAGTCACTTGTCCTTTTTTAATTGCCCTTAGGGTGTCACTTCTTGTCCAATTAATCTCCGTCGCAAGGAACACTTAAGTTTTATCGTACTTTGAGTGTGGTCGCTCGATTTAAGTTCTTTTCCCTTAGGTTGTTTCGCAATTGTAATCTCCTAACACTTGCACTTGAGTGATTAGAGTTCTTGGACTTGGTTGTTCTTAACGTATCCCTAATTAATCAAAACCTCTATCCGTACTTAGCCTATGCTAGGGATTGACAGAGGGTGTTGAGAATTTCCAACCTTGAGTTTCTTTCCTTGGCTGCCCTTGTGTGCCCAGGAAGCGTGTTCCCAAGCTTGCACTTACTCTTGCTTAGAGTACCCTTTGATGCTCTCAAAGACCTGTGAAAGTCCCAAAGTTAGCTCAAGAACTGAATTCAGTTCACAGACAGATCACTTTCATGCATGTAATTCACAGACCCAATTGCCTTTTGTCTCTATGGAAAACAATCCCAAGGGAAACTTAGTTTTCCTACCCCGGGATATGGTCAACTTCAGATTACCCTATCTAACGAGCTTTCCAACAAAACAAAAATCACCGCAATCGGATTTCGTATGAGGAAATTATGTCCGTTCAGGGTTTTAGGGCTAAAACAGGTTAACCAGTAGACAGGACTTCTCGAAATGCTTTGGGTATAGGCCTCACAATGCTCTATTAACCCTTAATAGTTCCCCACAAATTGCCAAAAATTAGACCACTATTTTTTACCCTAAAAAATTGGCCAAATTTGCCCGTCAATCGCATTTGCAAGCTCTGTCAATTGCGATTGCTAGGTCAATCGTGATCGACGTGTCGGTCGCGATTGACAGGTCCGTCGTGGCTGTCAGTCGCGATTGATGGGTCAATCGCGATTGACACGTGGCCCGGATTTTCAATCGATCGTGGTCAAAGGGTCGTTGACTCTATCGGTTGCAATTGATGGGTCGATCGCGATTGACAGGTCCGTCGCGAGTGTTCAGTCAGTCGTGGTCAAATAGTCGTGGACTGGGTCGGTCGCGATTGACAGGTCTGTCGGGGCTGTCGGTCACGATTGATTGGTTGATCGCGATTGATGGCTCGATCGCGATTGACACGTGTCACGCGTAGATTCTGTCGGTCGTGGTCAGTCGATCGTTGACTCTGTCGGTCGCGATTGATGGATCGATCGTGATTGACAGGTCGGTCGGCAAGTGTCAGTCATGGTTTGTCGATCGCGATTGACTGGTCGATCGTGATTGACAAAAAACTAAGGAATTTTAAAATTTCAAACACATATTCATGTAGCTCTAGGCCTATACATCACAGTTATACACTGTTTTGCAAAATAGTCAACTTTTTTGTTGGTCACGATTGACAGAGGTCAACGCCTCGGGACCTGCACAGTCAAATTTTTTACCTGTTGGAGCTGGTGAAGCTGCTGGGGATGCTGATTCCTGCAGAAAATCTCAAAAACATAGAAAATCACAAGCACACAAACGCTCTCTCGCTCTCTCTCACAAGTGAAATGAGGGGAAAGGGGGGGATAGGATGATATGACCAAAAACTGAAATTTTTCGCGATGATGGAGATGGAAGTGGGAGGTGGTGATGATGATGGCGGTGATGAAGAAAACAAAAGAAAATAGAAAAAAGGTGAAGAAAATACCTATAACTCCAATGTGTCAACTCTACGTCTTACCATCACACGCTCGTCCTCAAAGCTCGATCCCCGACAACGACGCCAAAATTTGGTGTAGCTCAGTGATGAGTAGCATCTCCTTTAATGTCAATCCGGGAAGACGTGAGGATGGTATGATGACCTCAAGCAAGTGAAGGCACAAGTGCGTGAGTGAGAAGCACACCAACATGCACACACATACACACACACGTGCACACACGGCAAGACAAAGAGGAAGACAATGGAGTTCTTTTAGATTGCTTCCAAAGTGCTCATACAAGTTTAAATCTATTACAAGCTAACCTCAAAAATGAGCTCTCTATCTCTATTTATAGTTTTTGACTAGGTTTTGGCCTTGTCCAGACCTAGTGTTTGGCCTAGTTAAAAATTAGGTTCTCTGCCCTATTTGGAGGTTCAAACGGAGTCTACAAAATGTGAAAACTGATAGGTAGGTACTTCTAAAGCTCCTCAAGCTCAAGGACTCCTTGGCTTGCACAAAATGGAGCTACAAAAATATGAAATGGTATTTACAATGGTTTTTAGTGATGAAAATCACTAGTTTTGTAGGGATTTCTTCTGACATTTTGACATACATTTCCTGGAGCTCCCTACTTGCTCCTTCTTCTTGTGTGCCCAACTCTTTGATGCATGAAAAATTTAAATAGCCTACTTGCCAGATCTTCTTTGACTACTGTGTTGGCTTGTGCTTTCTCTTCGCTCCGACTCCCTTCGTAGGCTTCCTTGTCTTGTGAGTCCTTCGGTTCCTTGACTACTGCCAACATGGCTCTCCTAAAGTGATGCAAGAAAGATGATCCGCTCTGAGGTGGGTCCTACCTTTCCTAACAACCACTTCAAAGTCATATTCCATTAGTAAGAAGAACCATCTTACTAAGCATCCTGTGTTGCAAGGCTTATTGACCAGATATAGTAAATCTTGATGATCAGTGAAAAACTTGAACTTGTTGGCCAATAGATAGTGTCTAAACTTCTTCATGGCATATACTATGCCTAAGCCTTCTCTTTCCATTGTGGTATAGTTTCGTTCTGCTGCGTTCAACTGCCTACTAGCATATGCTATAGGAAGATCTAGGTTTCCTTCACCTGTTGGTTGTGCTACCACACATCCTATTGCATGATTGGATGCATCCACATGGACATGGAATGGTTTATTCCAATCAGAAGTTGTGCGTATTGGTGCTATGCACAAACATCTCTTCAGCTCATTGAAGGACTTTTTGCATTCATCGTTCCACTCAAAGTTTGTCAGCAAGGCATAAAGAGGTTTAGCTATAATTGCATACATGTGGATAAACCTGTGGTAATATCCACAATGGCCCATAAAGGCTTGTACCTCTTTAACCTTCGTTGGCCTTGGAAACTCTGCAATAGCTCTTACTTTGTCCTCATCTGCTGATATTCCATTCTTAGAAACAATATGACCTAAGGTTTTACCTTGACAAACCATGAACACACACTTTTCTGGGTTCAAACACACTCGATATTCTCTACACTTGTTGAAGATCTGTCTGAGCTTAGGGATGTGGTATCTTCTTTCTTGGGAATGAGCACATAAATTGTCCACATATACTTCTAAGCTCTTTTGCAAGAACTCTTTGAAGACATGACACATGAGCCTTTGGAATGTTGCAGGTGCATTGGTGAGTCCAAATGGCATCACACAAAATGCAAAGATTCCCCACTCTGTGGCAAAAGCTGTTTTGTGTTGATTTTCTAGGGCAATGGCTACTTGGTTGTAGCCTGAAAGTCCATCAAGGAGTCTATACACTTCCTTGCCTTTAACACGCTCCAATAGATGTTCGGTGATTGGAAGCGGATAGCTATCTCTTATCGTTGTGGCATTAACTTATTTAAGGTTAATACACACTCACAATTTTCCTCTTGGGCACCACTACACACCCATTCAATATGCTCAATCTCATAGATAAAACCAGCTTCAATCAACCTAACAATTTCTTCTTTTATTTTAGTTGCCTAAGTGTCAATATATGTGTAGGGCTTCTGTTTCGTGGGCTTGGCATCAACAGTCATGGGGATCGTATGAGACCAAATTTTCATATCTACTCCCTTCAAGTCTCTATAGTGTCATGCAGACACGTCCCTATATTCCCTTAATAGAGCTATAAGATCTATTTCTTCTTTTGTACTTAGGTTGTCTCCTATGTACGTACATCTCTCTTCATTCTCTTCAATGGTTACTACAATTTTCTTGGCCTTTTCTTTGTTATCATACGCTTCTCCTAAGATGGCCTCTGTCTTAGGCATTCATACAAAAACTTTTTGGTCTTCAACTTCATATTTCTTTAAATTTTTTGGTACCTCAAACAATGATTCCTCCTCTTCTTGTTTCATAGCTTTTCTCTTCTTTTTCTTTTGACCTCCTTCACTTCCATCCTTTGAATTTATAGTCTTAATGCTTGTGAGAGGTTCTTCTTCTTTTTGGGTAAATACTCCTATATCTTCTAGATAGTGCTTCTCTGAATTAAAGCAACTATCCATCATAATGGACTCTAGATCGTCATCATTGTCTTCTTCTTCTATGAAGTCACTAGGGTCACATTCTTCTAGCAAGGGATGACACATGAACACTGAAATACCATAACCCTCCTCATCACAATGAGGTGTCCAATGTTCTTCATTGACAACAATGTCCATGGTGACCAAGATTTCTACCCAACCATGAGGCGCAAATTCTCATCTTGAAATATCATCGGTGTATAGGTTGGGTCTTTAATTGGTCTTTCTCCTTGAGAAGTTCCTTCTTCTATCGCATTTAGGCGTCTTTCCTCTTCCTCTGCGACCTTGCACATCCATAAATGAGTATCTTCATGCATCCAAGATGGATCATGTGAACTTTCAGAATGCACAGAGATAGAATCTTCCTTCGCTTTGTGGATAGGATTCCACTATAGGGGTGGTACATCTCTGAAGGTGTAATCCTTCAAATTGACCTTCGTTGTAACCCCTAACTGCTGTAAGTACAAGGAGTTGGTTCCCCAATCTTGTGTTATTTGCAGTTTTCATAGGAAGGGTCTTCCAAGGATCATCTCATAGACATTATTTTTCTCAAAGTCACATATAACAAATGTATGTTCAAACTCTACACCACAAGTGGTTAGAGTTATCCCTTCTAGCAATCCTAGTGGTCTTTCAACATGGACATAGGCCATTTGAAGCTTTATTCTAGTTGGTCTTAATGTGGGTTTACCCCATTGCTTCCACAAGGAGGTGGTCGCAATGGCAACACCAGCACCTGAATCTAAGATCGCTTTGGTTGTGTAACCTTGGTAGGTGATTGGAAGGTAAGTATTACCTTCCTCACCTTCACTCATGTCCCCTATTTTATTGAGAGGTATCTCTGGAACTTTTTGCTCAGAGTCTACTTTTGGCATATCGGAATCAAGTTCTAGAACCTGATCCTTCACATGATTCCATAGCTCGGTTTTACTTTGAGCAGCTCTTCTATGGTGAGATGACACTAAACCTTAGTGTTATTCACGACATCAGTGTTCCTTGGAACCACTGAGTCTTCATGTCTTACCAATATTGTGGGAGCTCTGATCTGGAGAGATTCAGATTCCCATTAGCCTGTGAATTGTGGCGACTCTTGTAAAGAATTAGATTCAAAATCTAATCTTTCATCTTCTTGTTGCTCTACTTGGTCTCCATAAATAGATGGAATGTCTTGGGGAAATTGATCATGAAGGTCATCATTTTGAGGAATAGGAGGGGGATTATCCTTTTCCTTGGCCCATTTCTCTTCTTGTATTTCTCGCAAGAACTCTTGAGAGTACTCTTGAATTGAAAGAAGTGTTCCAGCATCTGTGGAATTAGAAATATAAGCTCCCATTGGTGGTGAGATTTCTCTTTCAATAATTGGTTGAGCCTGTGGAGGTAAAAAAACCTGGGGCTTGTTTACCAACTGCTCTAATCTTTCTAGTAAGCCCTGAAAATGCAAATCTGGTTTGATAGAGTTTGTCTGATTGAATGATTGACTGGTCTCAAGCATAGCCTGAGCTAGCTCTACCATTTTCATGCACAATTTTTTTAGGCATGGTATATGCAGCTAAAAAGTTTAGACATTATTTGCTTGCAAATAAGTTTAAATTTTTTACTGATCATCAAGCTCTACTATATCTAGTAAACAAGCCATGCAATACAGGTAGATTAGTAAGATGGTTTCTCCTACTCATGGAATATGACTTTGAGGTAGTGGTGAGGAAAGGTAAGACTCACTTGAGAGCAGACCATCTCTCAAGGCTCACATCTGGAGAGGCCCCACAAGGAGTATCAGATGATCTTCCTGATGCTTACTTGTTTAATTTGGAAGTGGTACCTCAGTGGGCTAAGACATTAGTGCCAATATTGACATACAGGCCTAGCCATCCAGTAGTAAACACTCAAGATAGGGAGGTAGTAAAGGCCCAGAAGTACCATATCATGGCAGGGAGCATGTACAAGTACACAGATCAAGGGATATTAGCATGTTGTGTAGAAGAGGATGAGTACGCAAAATGGTTGCAATTAGCACATGTAGGTGCATTAGAGCAACACTATTCAAGGCAAAGAACTCTATAGACACTAAGGAGACTTGGAGTGCACTGGCCAACTATGGTAGCCGATGTCCATAGGATGTGCAAGGAATGCCCAACCTGCAGCATTAGACCTCCTGTGGAACATGCCACTCTATATCAAGTGTCTTTAGTGCCAGATTGGAGCGAGCCATTAGTAGCCTTCTTGCAGACATTGAGAACCTTTACCCAAGATATGACATTGGCTAGACAAAGGAGCTTAGAGCAAGAAGCTTTAGATTATAATCTCATTGGAGATAATATATACAAACGAGGTAAAGATGGTTACCTCAGATTATGTGTCCATGAGAGTGAATATCTAAAGATCTTGGAAACTACTCACCAAGGTGTAGCAAGAGGACACTTTGGACCAGATAGAGTGATCAAGGAAATACTATTTGCTGGACTTTGGTGGCCCACCCTTCACATGGATGTACATACCTACATGAAGAGGTGTGATGTTTGTCAGTGAACTCAATGTCCTATACACAAAGATGAGATGCCGTTGAAACCTATGATGGGTGGATGTGCATTCTCTAAGTGGGGAATAGACTTTGTCGGTCCTATTAATCCCAAGATAAGGGTTCATATGCTGAATATATAATTGTGGCCACAGACTATCTAACCAAGTGGGTAGAAGTGAAAGCCACCATGAAGAACGATGCTCAGACGACTGCTAAGTTCTTATTTGAGAATGTGTTCACAAGATACGGGCTACCTATAGAGCTAGTCAGTGATAGTCGCACACACTTCTTGAATGAAGTCATTGAAAATCTTCTCCAAGAGTTTTTGGTGGTACAGAAGAAGTCTGCCCCCTATCACCCACAAGCCAATGGGCAAGCCGAAAGCACAAACAAGATTATATGCAACGTGCTTACCAAATTAGTGAATAGTAAACAGTCTGATTGGGATAAACAGCTACACCATGTTGTTTGGGCATACCGAGTTGCCTATAAAATGGTACTCCAAGCCACACCCTTCGAGATGGTTTTTGGCCAAAATGCAATGCTACCACTGGACTTCTTGATACCTACATTGAAAGTAGCACAAGAGCATGGCTGGACAGGCCATGAGCTCTCCTCTAGAATCTTTGACCTTGAACGACTAGGTGAAACAAGATTGAGAACGGGAACAGGAATTTACGCAGCCAAGAAAAGACAAAAAGCATATTTTGATGCACATGTGAAGGATAAGGGCTTGAAAGCAGGAGACCTAGTTTTATTCTACACTTTGAAGCAACATGCACGAAAACTAGAGAAGAGAGGTTCTGGACCTATGATCATAAATAGGATCTCAACGAGTGGAGCAGTTCAATTAGCTACACTAGAGGGTGATGTTCTTTCTAGTTACATTAGCGGATGCAGAGTCAAGTTATATCAAGAACCCCTCATGGAGGAGATGTTAAATCAACTCAATACTGCAAAGAAACGTAAAGAAGAGGAAAAGCGAATTTGAGAAGAGGCATAGGCAGAAGCATTGGAACGCATCCAAAGAATGAAATTGAGAAGACAGGGCAGAGAGCAGCCTAGGATAGATGCCTATGCAGATCCAGGATATCATATAGCTATGTGTGAAGTCTCTTGTGTAAGTTCCCATAGAATAATTGATCGACGTCCTTTTGTGACCGTAGAAATAAGACAAGGAAATAGTGCAAGAAATGTACGGGCTCTGATTGAGTCAGGTGCAGCCACTAGTGCTGTTAAACTTTCTTACTGTCAAGAATTGAACCTCAACATCAATCCTATAGAAGCATACCTTATAGGATTGGGAGATGTGGAAACCCCTTGCATGTGCAAGGTGGAACTTCCCCTCTACATTCAATATATTCTTATGACAGTTAAGGTACTAGTGTGTCAAGATGAGGACCTCACTGAGCCTCTTGTCTTGAGTCAAGACTGGATCTATGATCATGCAGTCAACCTAAACCTGAGAAGTGGACTTCTTCAGGTCTGGGTAAATCAGAATCACATTATAATCAAATTAGAAAATGAAGCACTCAAGGAACTAGGAAAGGCACAAACTCTTGGTCCTTCCAGGAGTACACATGAAGATGATGATGCTATTCTTGTCCAAAACTATGTGATGCAGAGGGATGATTGTCTCAACAAAGAAGTCAAGGATATGATGGAACTCCCTTCTTTTCCAAAGGCCATATGGATACGGCAACCAAAGGCAGATCAAATGCAAGAGAAGCAGATGACCTATGCTCGAAGCCAAAAGAAAGTACGAAGCATGGTGTCTCAACCACCAAAATAAGTGTGGGTGCAGAAAGGCGACCAACTTGTTGCAGTCCAGTCACAACCACTAGCTAAACTTCATATTAGTGATCAACAACACGACACTAATAAGAAGTCTTTCAAAAATTCTTTTGCAAAAGTGAAGTTTATCTGGGTACCCAAGAAGTCAATGAAGGCGGACCCACAATCAAGACAAATTTGGGTGCCGAAGGCTTGCTTGCGGGCTCAAATAGCCACATATAGACCACATCACCTACAACATGATTCCCTCACTCGAACAGCTGATTTTCACTCTTATTCGACACGCACAACACCTATTCGTCCATGAGCATGGATACAATCACTTGTAAATGGGTCCCTAAAAAGCCTCATTTTCGAGTAGACCTTCTGACAAACCCCTCCAGAGTCTCTAGAAAATCAAAAGAGAAAGCCATCCACTGTCTTTGGCAGCCCAAACCTTGGAATAAGCCACCTGATTCCATTGTAAAGCCACTTCCGCTTACTAACTGCATCCACACTACACCCGACCCCCCAATTAGCACATAGGTATCCCACATCCGCTAACCACACTTCACACTCACATCCACGCGAGCACTAACTAACCGACTAACTACGTTATAGTTCATCATGTTAATGTTGTAACGGGGACACACGAACACTTTGTGTCCATTTGCAATGTTAACATTCATTTTTATATTCTCACAGAAACGGCAATCGATTTCCTAAATATGGCCAAGGCTGCAGGAACGAGCTCCCAGGGAGGCACCAGTTCTCTGGTGGTAGACATTGAAAGTCTTCCGATTCAGGAGGAGTTGAAGGAAAGACCACAGGCGTTGAGAGCATTACATGTCATACCTATTCAACCCCCCCCCCCCCCCCAAGGGCACACATTTCTAGTAAGCAAGCACTCCCACTGGTTCAGTGAAGTTGCAGGACCTCTTGGAGAAGGCACCTATCTATGGGAGGCTGAGATATAGTTTAATGGACGCTGGGGCCGGCATCACTTCTTTACACGAGAGTTTGAGAGGCTTCAAAATAGTGAAGGATTGCAACCAATATGGAAGAAGGCTGGATTGTATGAGTACTTCAAAGCCCAGTTAACGAAGAAGGACTTCCTAAGGTGTTCATACTTGATTAGCATGCTCACTCCCAGTAAAGAGAAAAAGGGGTATTGCACCTTTGTACTACCTTCCCTTACAAGAGGAAATGAACTAAAGCGCTTCCAATTGACGAACAATTTGGTAAGGGAAGCTCTAGAAATGAGAGGTATGCACATCCCCACAGAGAAAGAGACAATGATTTCGGACAACATGAAGAACAAGAACTTAACTAAACTAAAGGATATGGTGGCAATGACACCAACTATTGCCATTCACCTCCAAATGTGCATGCAACACTTCACATTCCTGGCTCAAGAAAGATTCATGATGCCCCCCAAGAAGATTTGGTTTAGTTTATACTTAGCAGGCACCTTCAATAAGACAATTAATATGCCGCATTGGATCATTGACCATATCCATCTTGCACACCAATGTTGCTACAAGAAATAGAAATCAGTGCTCTATGGATGCTGTGCACTTACCAGGATTGTATATCGATGCTTGGCATATGATGTGCCAATTCAAAGAGCTCTCATTTGGACTAAGGTGCAAGATTTTTAGTGAAGAATATCAGCCGCAGGGCCTTCGTCAAAGAAAATGAGGAGAGCTCTTCAAATGCCATGTGCACAGGCCTGGGGTGCGACCGTGACACCAAAAATGACTCCACCACCCCAGAGGTGCATGTAGCCCTTTACCATCAGGCTACCAAGGCACAGTGGAGAAGGGCCTAATCTGGTGTTCCCACTGATACCCACCGATTTAGAGTTCCCTCATGGATTCACGCTCGAGGATTTAACTGATGAGGAGGTAGCAAGGATAATTAATGCAACTAATTTGGAAGTTGAAGTAGAGCAATTAAGTGGGCAACAAACTGTCACAGACCAGCCCCATCCGACTCAACCAGAAGTCGTCGAAGTAGATGAAGATTGAAGAGGAGACTGCAAAAGAGGAGCAAGATGACGAAGGGGAGCATGAACATGAGCAACACATTATCCCAGAACTTGCGAGAGCCCCTGCTTATATGAAGCAACTAAAATGGCTATATGATACTATCAACCTGGTTCAGGAACAACACAGATTATCTTTGGCAAGAGGAAAGGCCTTGATGAACCAGATACTTGAAGAAGAAGGTGTAGATGATCAATACAAGGCTACCCTCAACATGCTAGCTGATGCACTAGGAGTACTGGAGACCGTGCACACCGCCTTTGCACACTCACGGAGATTTGAGCGATGACACGGGAGATGTCCCCCCAGACCAGGGAAGCAGATAACTAGAAGATAGTTAAAGAAGCTACCCCTAAAGACTTCAACACTCATGTTTTTCTGAATGAGATTAAAACCAAGAAGTAGAGAAATGACCTTCTCACTTTGTACTCAAGTATTCGATGTAAGATGGGCTCTTCCATGTACTGAATTTCCTTTATATTTTTCATGTGTACATTTTGTATCTTGATGTTTAGGGCTCTATATCCATGGCATGAAGATTCAAATGTACTTTTCTAGTCACAGATCTTGAGTGTCTTAACCCTTGGCACTTTTTGTGAATCAAGTTGAGAGCTTTAAGGATTTTGGTCGGGGCCTACCCCTTGCACATTTGTAATAGTTCCTATTCAATATAATTCTTATCTTTGTTCCTTCAGAAAAAGAATTTCCAAAAAAGAGAGTGAAAGAGAATGTGATATAAGAAAGAATGTTAGTGAATCTCATTCTTCTTCTCAATGAAGGTTATTTAACAGTTGATCGTACATTAATAGGACATGAAAGAGTCTCTTTTGAAGTTTTTTTTGGAGAAAACATAGAAATACGTGTAAATTAATGAAGGTGCTTACAATTCTGAAAGGGGGAGAATCCCACAGGCAAAACAAGTAGACTTAGGAAGATCGAAAGAGCAGAGAACAATAACAAAATTCAAACCTTAAGTTTAGCCATGGAGGAATAATAGATCAAATACATGACTACACCATGTATAATCTTTCCAATGAATAAAGGAATAAAAGGGTATACCTCCATTAATTGGGGGCAATGTTGTATTTTGATGGTCTACCATGCCCTTCAATTTTGAAGGCTATCTATGCATGGTACTTGTATTTCAATTTTTAATGTAATTTTTAAAGGTCTAATGAAACCTTATGTTAAGATCTAAAATGGCATAAATGGGAAATATGGCCATCAAACATCAACTATGATTTGTGGAAACTTTTAATGTGGAGACATAGAGAAGTATCCTCTGATAGGGCTTCTTTTATATCTCAAATACTTTGGAGCCGATTATTCTTAAGCCTTGAAAGAATAAAAACACTGATCCTTCTTTCCACTTTTGAAAACTAATGGGTTCCAAATTTTCCAAATATGCTGTAGATTGTGAGCTCTCCACATGATCTTGAGAACAATTTCCATTTTGTAACAAGACCCCAATAGGATTTCTTTATATCCAAGCGAGAGATCATGTTTGGAACAATAAGGTTGTAGGGCTTGCTAGAATCTTTTTGCATGATTAGAATTCATAAAAATGTGGGCCAAGTCCTCCACATTTTCACATAATGTACACAAGCCTTCATTGATTTTACACTTCTTGGCTCTATTTCCACTCCATAGATCATTGTGATTGATCAGCCATTGCAAATAGGAGTGTTTTATATTCATAGGAAATGACCACAAACACTAAAATCTATACTTCCATTGTCTAGAACTCTAATTACTGTTCCATCTTTTATTTAATTTCTGTATTACTTTGTGGATCAATCCCCTCTGTAGCTTGAACTAGTGTAGAATATCTTTCGTAATTTCCATAGCTACAATTGATTTGTTATTGGGGAAGAGCAACAACTAAACTTTAAGAATGGACTTGTGATACAGTAAAACATATTTATAAGAAACAAACAAATTGGTAAAAGAGAGAATAAAGTTATCTTGGATCAACTCAACATTATGAATTAGGTCTTTCCATCTATTGAAACTAAATTTTTTACACGTGCTCTTTAATATCGACATGATAATTATGCCAAAGTGAAAGCCAATTAGTCCACATAGAATCATGCATAATATAAATCAAGGTTCCTAAAATAATAAAAATTTCAAAGTGCATTGATTCTATACATCCATCCAAGGAGACCACATTCTATGGAGTAAAATACCCTTAGAGGGACAAAAGATGGAGGGGAGATAATAACATCCCATAGTGAGTGATCCTTCTATGACTTATAACCTTGAAGACAAAATTTAGAAATATTAAGTTTTATAAGACCAACCTAGTGGTCATCAAAGCTAAAAACTCTAGAAATCCATTTAACAACCAGGTTATTAGCCATTTTAATAGGACACATGATACCCAAACCCCCCTCTTTTGTGGGAAGGCAATAGATCTCCCAGAAGACCTTGGGGGATTCTAGACACTTGAGGACTAGTCCCCCAAAGGAACCTTGTGGCTACAACAATGATGATAGGTGAAAAAAAAACATCAACAAGGCAGAGTGGTTGATCACAAAAACTCTATGAGACAAAGAGCTTTGGCGAGCATACCACTTGAATAATTTTTCATGGAACTTATTCATAACCCAATCGCAACATTGATGAAGGAGATTTTCAATCCCATGGCAAACCTAGGAGCCTAAAAAATTCACCATCTTTAATATCTCACAACCTTTTTCATTAAAACAAGGAGGAATCACATTGTTAAATGCTTGAAAACCAGTCTTTTTATTGTTGGGTGTGTGTAGAAGTGTGAGAGAAACACAACAAGCACACACAAGGAGCACAAACATAGCAACACACATGAAGAAGATGCATGGCTGGAATAGCTCTCTCTATTGACAATGAAGTGAACTGACATAAGAGCTAAATAATCTCCCTAAGTACAAAGTACCACCACATATGAGTGAATCATGTATGTGGTAACATGAGGAAAAAACCTCTAGGTAGTACTAGAGTAAAAAGTGCCCATATATAAGGACAAGGTTCACATCAAAGCTACTCAAGGAACACATAAGTGTAACAAACCCCCCTAGATCGAATCATGTGAACACATATAAGGAGTGACAGATCAGCCCCCATAAGGTAATAAGCCTAAAGCTTTGCAAAAAGCTTAAAAATTTTCTTGTGAAAGAGCTTTGGTGAATATGTCTACCATGTTATCTTGTGTAGGAACATATACCAAATCAATATCTCCTACATGAAGGCACTCTCTCACATAGTGATAATGCACCTCAATATGTTTGGTCTGTGCATGAAACATTCATTTTCATGCATCAACCAATGCACTCTAACTATCAGTGAGAATATGCGTAGCAGCATCAATCTCCATGAAAAGATCCATCGATAGGCATCTCAACCATATACACTCCGTTGTAATTGTAAAAACTGCCCTGTACTCAGCTTCACAACTCAATGTTGCCACTATAGGTTGCTTCTTATTCAACCAAGATATGCATGAGTCTCCAAGGAAAAAGCAATTACCACTAGTGGACACGCGAGTATCATAACAACGAGTCCAATCACTATCTATAAAAGCATGCAAGCATGGTTGAATATCTCTTCCATAAAAGAGACCTAAACTTAAAATGCCCTTGGGATATCTAAACACATGTTTCACCACTTGCCAATGCTTAGCTCCAAGGCTATGCATGAATTGACTCAATTGGGAAATTTTGCATACTATATATCCGACCTTGTGTTGCATGCATATATAAGACATCCCACAACTTGCTTATAAAGAGAAGTGCCAAATGCATCACTAGAATCCTCAACTGAGAATCTAAATCCTGTCTCAAGAGGTGTGGAAAGTGGCTTGCAATTCTCAAAGTCAAAATGTTGAAGTAGTTTTTCAACATACTTTGCTTGATGCATAACAATTCCCCCCTCATCAGATACAAACTCAATGCCAAGAGAGTAGCTCAAAAGACCAAGATAAGTGACATCAAAAGTATGCTACAAATCAGCCATAAGAATTTCAAGATTTGCATCACATGATGACCTAGTCAAGAGTATGCCATCAACATAAAGAATAAGCACTGTAAGATCAGCCCCATCTTTCCATAAATAGAGAGTGATTTCAATTGGACTACATGTGAAGCCAAGAGCAACCAAGTGCTTATGTATTTTTTCATACCATGCATGTGGAGCTTGCTTGAGACCATACAAGGCTTTATGCAAGCTATAAACCATATTCTCTTTCCCTTTCATGGAAAATCTAATAGGTTGCTTCACATAAACCTCTTCTTGCAAATCACCATTCAAGAAAGCCATTTTTATGTCCAACTGATGTACTTTCCAACCTCGATGGGCAGCCAATGCAACCACGGTATGAATGGTAGTCATGCAAGAAGTAGGTGCAAAATTCTCCTCATATTCAATGCCATATTGTTGCCTATATCCTTTGGCAACCAATCTAGCTTTGTAGCGATCAATGCTACCATCAGACTTTCTCTTAATCTTATAAACCCACTTTGTACCAATGGCATTTTTTCCTTTTAGTAATTCACATAATACCATTCCTATGTATGGAATCCATTTCTGATTGTATACCACTGATCCATTGTGGATCCTCACATGCATCTTCAAAAGTAAGTGGCTCTTCATTACATGCAGTTGCAATAAGACAATAATCCACAAAATTACTTGATGCATGATGAGAGCTTGATCTTGTTCTACTAAGTAAAGGTGCACTCAATTTGCTATCCTGCAAAGTTTGATAGACATGCGTTCATTATATAATACATCTCAACATGTACATCATGCATGGGATGAATTTCATGCTCATTTTCAACCATATTTTGATGCAAACGTTCAGCCATATGTTGCTGGAAATTTCCAGTAGTTTCGATAATTTTTGGCTGAAAAATTTCAACCATGTTTGGTTGGAAATTCTCTGCATTTTCAGCTCTATTATGCTAGAATTTTTTAGCCCTTTGAGCCTCAGTTTGCTGGTCTACATGGCTATAGTCAAGCGCATCATTTTATCGAACACATCTTGTGAGCTAACTGTTGGCTGTTTTTTGCATTCAAGTAGAGGGAAGACCGAATTCTCAACAAATACCACATCTCAACTCATAATAATTGTGTTCATTAATCGATGATACAAATCATATCCCTTAATTGCATCACTATAACCAACAAATATATATTTTTTTGGCTTGTCATCAAGTTTGTGATGTTGTTGTGATGGCACAAGAGCATATGCCAAACAACCAAACACCCGCATATGACTAACCATAGGCTTATGTCCATTCCAAGCCTCATAAGGAGTAATGACTCTAAATGCTTTTTTAGGGCAAAAATTTGACATATATTTTGCACACATGAACGCTTCCATCCAAAACTTATCAGGAAGGTGCTTTCCTTTAACCATACACTATGCCATCTCAAGGAGTTTTCTATTTTTCCTCTCGACAACACCATTTTGCTGAGGCGTATATGGCACCCTACATTGGTGTTAAATACTCTTTCAGGGAGAACAACATTAAACTCATGTGACATGTATTCAACACCACAATCCGTGCATAGAGTCAAGAGCTTTTGTGAAGAAAAATTTTCAGCCATAGCTAAAAATGCTTTGAAGAAAGAAAATACCTCATTCTTTGCTTTCATAGAATACACCCATGTATATTGAGTAGCATCATCAATGAAGGTAACAAAATATACATGCTTCCCAAAAGATGGAGTCTTGAGGGGACCACATACATCAGTATGAACAAGCTGCAATTTTCTTGTAGTGTGTGTATGACTATCTTTTGGAAAAAGAAACACGATGAATTTTTCCAAGAATGCAAACTTCACATGCATGCTTTTCAATGGACTCAAGTGTTGTCAAACCAATAACCATGTCCTTATTTTGCATGTAAAGCAAACTATTGAAGTTCAAGTGACCAAAACGAGCATGCCAGAGCTCCATTTTAGCCATGGAAGAAGTATGTGCAACCAAGGCATTCAAGGAAGCAGTCTTAAATATATATCCATGCCATACAAACCATTACATAATGTACTAGACATCACAATAATATCACCATTGCTGAAATCATGAACCATACACTTATCATCAACAAAGTGTACATGAAGTCCAACTTTGGCAATCAACGGAACTGAAATTAAACCCTTCTTGATATCGGGCACATACAATGCATTTTTCAAGAGATGCACACCTCCATTTGCAGCCATAAGCTCAATTCCTCCTACTCCAATGATAGGATACGAGGCATTTTTTGCACACACCACATGTCCTCCTTTGGGTACATCTTTCAAAGATGTAAAATAACCTTTTGCATGAATTTATGTGCTTTGAAGCACCACTATCAAAGAACCAATCTAAATCAGGCTCACTCACAACCATACATCTAGAATGCAAAGATGCATCATAATGACACGTAACAACACATGCCCGAAATTCTTGAGCCATGTTGGCTTCATCATTCTTTGCATTCGTTGAATTTTCAGCAATAGACATGCCACATTCCTTCTTCTTTTCATTGCGCTTAGCAAGCTTTCTACACTCATCAATAGTATGAACAACCTTCTGACAATATTTGCATCTCCTCTTCTTTTGCAAATCAGCATCATTGGAGGAATGAGTGGAAGAGGAAGGTTGATGCTTTGGTTTTGATGAACCCAAAGCTGAACCATACTTGCTTTTCCCCTTTTGTGAGATAGCAAGTGCTTGTGTTCCCTCAATCAACCCACTCCTATTCACTCTAGATTGCTCTTCTTGCAAAAGAAGAGGGATAACCTCATCAAATGCATACAAATTGGGATTCCCTTTTGCAACCAAATGGACTCTAGTAGCAAAGGTTTTAAAAGGTTCCGGTAATCCTTTCAACAATGTAGAAATGAGTGATGCATCCGGAATAATCTCATACATGTTTGCCAATTGCCCTTTCAAGTCCTTGATGCGTGTCACATACACATCCACCAAATCATTTTCAGCCATGCATACATCCTCAAGTTGCTTCCTCAAGTATGCAACACGTGCTTCATTACACACGGCATACAAAGAAGCAAGAGTGTCCCATGCTTGTCTTGATGTAGAACATGATTGAATGTGTGGAGCTATATGATGCTTTGCAAAAAGCGTAATCAATGCATGAGCTTGAACATCTTTTCCATCCTATCTAAGCTGCTCTTGCATAGATGGAGAAGGAGTAACCATTTTACTTGAAGAAGAAGCTCCATCTGTGACAGTAGACTGTGAAGTAGAAGAACTTGTGGGTCTTTGATCTACATCTGCCACTATGTTCCAAAGTTGTTTTGCAACAAGAACATGCTTCATCATGTAAGACCACATTGGAAAGTTGGTCTGTAGCTCAATGATGAGTAGCACCTCCTTTAATGTCAATCCGGGAAGACGTGAGGATGGTGTAAAGACCTTGAACAAGTGAGGGCACAAGTGTGTGAGTGAGAAGCACACTAACATGACACACATACACACACACATGCACACAAGGCAAGAACAAAGAGAGAGACAATGGATTTCTTTAGATTACTCAAAAGTGCTCTTACAAGTTCAATTCCACAAGAAGCTAACCTCAAAAATGAGCTCTCTAGCTCTATTTATAGTTTTTGACTAGCTTTGGTCGTGTTCAGACCTAGTGTTTGGCCTAGTTAAAAATTAGGTTCCTAGGCTAATTTGGAGGCTCAAACGAGCTCAGAAAATTATGAAAATTGATAGGTAGGTGCTTCTAATGCTCCTCAATCTCAAGGACTCCTTGGCTTGCACAAAATGAAGCTACAAAAAGGTGAAATGGTAATTACAATGATTGTTAGTGATGAGAATCACTGTTATAAAGATGTTGATTTGGAAAAAATTGAATGGCCTATTTGCCAGATCTTCATTGACTGCTCTATCTACTTAGTCCGTCTATTTGCTCTGACTCTTTCCATTGGCTTCCATATCTTGTCAGTCCTTGGGTGCCCTGACTGCTATCACCACCCCCCCCCCTCTCCCGTCTGTCGTCCTTGGCAGACCCTTGTTGCTGGGAATGCTGGATGTAATATTCCACAACATGAGTGGCAAGCTGATGTTCTTGGATGCGTAGTCCTTTGGCCAAGTCTGCCATCATGTGATCCCAAACAATTGGTCCTGGAATGTCTGGATGTGGCAGACGTAATTGATCTGCATGGATGGCTTGTTCTAGTGCGAATAGATGTAGCAAATGTGTTGGTCTGGGGATGAAACTTTCTGAATGATATTCCCAAAACCCTGTAGAGAACATTTCTTCAAAGGTCTACTTGAAGCATGCAGGTAAATACTTTATTCGTGCATGCCAGGCAAAGATTATGTTGACCGAGGGAGTCTAGCTCATGTTGTAGACTAAATTCTTGTTACCTTGAGAGAATCCAAGGGTAGAGATATATGGAGCCTGTACCTTTCAAAAGGTTTTGAAGACAATTATCATGAGCTGGAATATTTTCATACACATTTTTGCTGCTATGTCGGGTACATTCTTTAGACGTGTAGACCAATGTCGAATGGTTGATATCATGTATGCTACAGTCGGGGTCCCTCGAGATGGAGAAAAATATGGATAGTTGACCCATGCCGAGCATTCTTTATTGTTGCATAGCTTGATTGCAAATGCTTGCCATGATCTGCAATGGACCACTGGGCAATAGCATGGACTATACTTGATATACAGTGGCATGGTTGCCTAGGTGCTCATCATCTCAAGGTAATCAGTTAGTAACCGTGCATGCCAATTAGGTTGGAAGATCGAGCTAGCGCGTGCATCTTCCGATAAGTCCTTCGGCTCAAATTGAGTGGCAAATGTGGGCTCCTTCCTTGTATGCCTTTTAAATTCTTCATTATAATCATGTAGCAAGACATAGTAAGGCATGTATTATTGCGGCTCTGATGTTGTGATTAACCGTTGGTGGGATAGGTGTTGAAAGTAAGAGGATCGAAGAACAGTTTCTTCCAGATTTGTGAGGGATTGAATTTGCATGACGACACGATCATCATGTGTTTGTCCCACTTTCTCAACCCTTTTGACCCAATCCGGGACTCCAATTTCTAAAGTGTCTTGTCCTTCCTCTGTAACTCGGTCGTCGGGTGTTGGCATCGGCTCGTATGGTTCTTCATAGCTGTCATCGACGGGGATTTCCACCAGTGTATCAGGTTCTGGTTCTTCAGCTGGGGAGGGTGGCCTTTCATATGGTAAGAGACGTGCTTGGAGTTCTACCAGCTGCTTTCAGAGAGTCTCTAATTCGTCTATAGATTGTTGCAAGATTACCGGCTCCTGTTGAGTTGTGGGGGCACTGGCGATTTGCTTCTTTAGGTCAGCACATTCAGCTTCTTACTTTTCATATATGTGAATGTCATCTGATGGGACCGCTCTATACTTGGTAGGGCTAATGGCTGCTCCTATGGTTCCTTCCATAGCTGCTTCAAAATTGTCTTGGTTTTGTTGCTGAAGCCGCTTGTTCTCTTCTAATGCTGCTACCATATGCTTCCTTAATAGTCCGAGATTGCGTCTGAGTGTAGCAGTGGATATCATTTGTGCTTGGAGCACACTTTCAGTTCCTTGATTACTTTATCATCCACCATCGATATCTTTGACTCCAATTCTGTGTGAGCTTGCTGTAAAGTGGTATGTTCTGCTAGGAGCATTTGGTAATCAACTTCTAGAGTGTTGACTCTAGCGTGCAGGCGCTGAGATTCTGCTTGGAGGGTAGTAGTACGTTCTTCCAATTGATGGTATTCTTGTTGTAGTTGATGTGCACACTGAAGTAATGTATGAAATGTGCTATTTACATTATGAGATGCAAGGGGGAAAGTTTGGAATGCAGGGGAAGTGGGAATGGGAAAGGAGATAGTGAATGCTGTGTCTGCCAATGACATGGTGAGTGGTGAGGTGGGGGGTAGGGGAGTGGGAGATGGTGGAATCATGGGGAGAGGTGCTGTGGTTGGTGAAATGTCCATTGGGTCACACAGAGTGGTGTGTGCAGGGGCTACCATGTAAGTTGGTACGGTAGGTGAAGTGAGTGTGGTGTTTGTGTAGATGGATGTTGTTGCGAGCATCTGGGGACTGTGCCTCTGAGACACTATAGTGCGGATGTACTACTCCATGAAAGATGGGTATTGGGTGGCGATTGGGTTGAGTGAGGTATAGGGAGCAGATGGGAAGTATGGGTAATGGGATGGGGGTACCCATAATGGGGGATAAGCTGGGAAAAAAAGGATGCCTTCCGTGGGTGGGGGGGTTCCAACCACACTCGGAATTACGGGATGGCTAATGATGGGCTCGGAGGACAAAAGGGGTAAAGTGTACAGGGGATTGGTGATGGAAGAGAAGAGGGTGTCTGTAGCTCAGTGATGAGTAGCACCTCCTTTAATGTGAATCCGGGAAGACATGAGGATGGTATGATGACCTCGAGCAAATGAAGGCACAAGTGTGTGAGTGAGAAGCACACTAACATGCACACACATACACACACACGTGCACACAAGGTAAGACAAAGAGAGAGAAGCAATGGAGTTCTTTTAGATTACTTCAAAAGTGCTCATACAAGTTCAATTCTATTACAAGCTAACCCAAAAATGAGCTCTCTAGCTCTATTTATAGTTTTTGACTAGTTTTTGGCCTTGTCTAGACCTAGTGTCTGATGGAGAGTGTTAATCTCCAAAAGAACAACCTACTCTTGAGTTTAGAACACCTCTATGTCAAGAGTAAGTCAAAACCTTCACTAAATTATAGGTCCAATCTCCAAATTATCAAAATTAAGAAAATCTGTGAAGAAAGTGAAACACATAAAAGTCTGCTGCAGAATTTCTTCACATTGACTTATCAAACGTGTAAAGTTTTTGATGAAACTTTGTACGAATCATCTCCTAGGGATTGCGCATCACCTCCAAGTTGAATCACTTGAAAAACTTTAGTATAACTTGAGAAATTGTTTTCACAAGTTACCTATGTCAGAATCTGTTACTCAGAACAGTCGATTCTATACCCCTAACTTCTTAACTTTGGTTCTCACAATATCTAATCCGTTTTGCCAAATGCTTTTGGCCACGAGTAGATCACCTTCCAACTTAAAGATTAAGTGCTTGCTTGCACAAAACTTTAAACTATGGAGTGAGCATTGATCAAAAGATTAAACACGAAATTTGCGCCTGTTTCAGAGAACTGTAGACACTCAACACATATGAATGTTCCTACTAACAATTCTCCTAGCCTGATTACAATTAGACTCTGAAATTCAGGTCACAGGCTCATTAACTAACAACTTAGATATCCTCAAAAGGATTTCACAAATGATCAAACACAGAAGGAGCAGACACGAAAAGATCGGGCGCAAACTTTCTTCATTAACTCAGAAACTTACAACTGAGTGATGAGAGCTAACTCAAACTAACTTTTCTCTATTTCTTGGCTCCTAACTTCCTCAATCTTGGTTTCTACATATGCTCTCATAAGCTCTCATACATGCCCCGACTTTTCTCAAAGTATTTATAGACATCTATGTACAAACTCTCATCAAAACATAAGTATATGTAATCTGTGTTATAACTAATGTACATATGTGTACATGTCCTTCATTCTTGTGAATATATCCATTTTCTTCATTCCAAATCTTCAATTGGTGATTGATATGCACCAACAGCTCCCCCTCAATCATCAATTGAGGTTTCTCCTTTCTTCTTTATACCTGCCATGTCCTTAAACTTCTGTAGCTTTGGTCCATCCAAGCTCTTTGTAAGCATATCAGCTATCTGATCCTTTGTTGAAGTATGTATGACTTCAATCTCCTTATCCATCACTTTCTCTCTTAGAAAGTGATACTGAATCTCAATGTGTTTGGTCCTGGCATGAAAAACAGGATTAGCAGCTAAATACAATGAACTCATGTTATCTCCATATATGATTGGTATCCCATGCATAATATCAAGACTCTTCATCAATGTCTTGACCCAAATTACTTCCTTTGCAGCTTCAACCATGCCTTTATACTCTGCTTCTGTAGAAGATAAAGCAACTGTATGTTGCTTCTTGGAACACCATGAGATAAGTTTATCTCCCACATAACACATGTATCCAAATGTAGATCTTCTATCATCTGGATTACCTGCCCAATCTGCATCACTATAAATTTTGATATTTGTATCTGAGGTAAACCCATAATACAAACCTTCATTGAGTGTACCCTTAATGTACCTCAACACCCTTTGTCCTGCAATCCAATGTTCTTTCCTTGGGCAATGCATAAATTGAGACAAAACCCCTACTGCATATGATAAATCAGGTCTAGTTAGAGTAGCATAGATAAGGCTACCAACCAAACTCTGATATTGTCTCATGTCTTTGAATTCTTCACCTCCATACTTACTTAATTTGTGATTCACCTCCATTGGTGTAGGTGCTACCCTGCAATCATCCATTTTAAACTTGATTAACAAGTTCTTCAAATACCTTTCTTGGGTCACAAATACTCCATGTTGAGTATATGTTATCTCCATGCCCAAGAAGTATGACAAGTCTCCCAAGTCACTTATCTTGAACTCCTTTTCCATTTGCCTCTTAAGCCTTTGTATTCCTTCTTCATCTGTACCTGTAAGAATTATATCATCAACATATATGCACATGTATATGAAACCATTTTCACTTGCCTTGACAAGCAAGCTACTATCTGCTTTAGACACCTGAAATCCAAGTTCTTTTAGGAACTTCACAAGTCTATAGTTCCATGCCCTTGGAGCTTGCTTCAAGCCATACAAAGCTCTCTTGAGCTTGCACACATAATCTGGATACCTTTTATCTTTGAACCCTTGAGGTTGCTCCATGAATACATCATCTGAAATATAACCATTTAAAAAAGCATTCTTCACATCAAGTTGACATAGCTTCCAACCTTTACATGCAGCAATAGCAATAAGTGTCCTTATGGTTGTCATCTTTGCCACAGGACTATAGGTCTCATCATAATCAATACCATATGTTTGAGCAAAACCTTTGACCACAAGTCTAGCTTTGTACCTAGACACACTTCCATCTGCAAACCTTTTTGTCTTGTAGACCCATTTGCTTCCAATAATCTTCTGACTATTTGGTTTAGGAACCAAATCCCAAGTTTGATTCTCCAATAGTGCATCATATTCTTCCTGCATAGCACTCTCCCATTTTTCCTTACCTTTTGCCTCTTCATAAGTAGAAGGGTCTTCATCTGTATTCACCATGTAAGCATAATCTTTTGTGGCTAGAAATGAAGTATCATAACTATACCTTGTAGGTTGCCACCTATTTCTTGTTGACCTTCTGAGTTCTCCATTCCTTGAGGTTTCTGGCTCTTCACATTCAGGATCAAATCTTGGTGTCTCTTCCACCTCAACCTGCACTTCATTATTCTCTTGCTCATCAAATATTTGAACTTTTGATTTACCTTTTCTTTGACTCACCTCTTCTTCATCATCTGTATTGATTTTGATTGTACCTGCATACCAAGTGCTTTGTTCATCAAATGTAACATCTTTAGAAACCATAAATTGTTTTGTTGATGGACTCCACAACCTATAGCCCATCTGCTTGTCATCATAGCCAATGAAAACATACTTTTCAGCTTTGGGTTCCAATTTGTGTCTTAATTGTGATGGCACATATGCATATGCCACACACCCAAAAACTCTGCAATGATCTAAGGTAGGTCTCTTACCCCACCAAGCCTCATATGGTGTCATACCCTGCAAGGCTTTACATGGTAACCTATTGACCAAATAAGTGGCTGTATTTACAGCCTCAGCCCACAAATAATTAGGGCAATTTTTCTCCTTCATCATGGATCTTGCAAACTCAACAAGAGTTCTATTTCTCCTTTCTGCAACACCATTTTGTTGAGGAGAGTACCTGCAAGTAATTTCCCTTTTTATACCTGCATTCCATAAGTAATCACTGAACTCATTTGAGAAATACTCTCCCCCTCCATCTGACCTTAGTCTCTTCAACTTATGACCTGTAATTCTTTCTGCATATGCATGATAGTGTTTAAATGTATTAAACACTTCTGACTTATCTTTGATCACATAAATAGTGATCCACCTAGTAGCATCATCAACATAAATCACATAATACCTTGATCCATTTATACTGAAATCTTTTGATGGTCCCCACACATCTGTGTGTACCAACTCAAGCTTCTCTGAGTGCATAAAACCATGCTTGGAATAGGAATGTTTATGAGCCTTACCTAATTGACATGCCTCACATTTGTATGTCATATGTTGACCTGCAACATTAGGCAATCCAAGCACTGAACCATTGTTAACCATATCTTTAATACCTCTTTCATTGAAATGTCCAAGCCTCTTGTGCCAAAGATCTAACTCAGAGATCTTATGTCCTCCATATGTGAACATAGCATGACCAATGTTACCTTGAATCTTCAATGTAAATAGTCTTCCTTCTTTTTTTCCTGAAACAATCTGTTTATACCCTTGGCTAGGGTCTTCCACATATACTCCATCATTAGTAAACCTTACTTCATATCCCTTTTCAACAATTTGACCTACACTTATCAAATTCTTAGGGATTGTAGGAACATACAAGACCTTACTCAATAAGGTGCTTCCATCCTTGGCCTTCACTGATCCTATTGACTTCACATTGTGCTTTGTGTTGTCACCTGTTTGGACAACATGATTAAAAACTTTACTTTCCAAATCAGTCATCAAAGATATGTTACCACTCAGGTGATTGCTACACCCTGAGTCAATGTAGAAGACTCTTTGATCTTCACTCTGCCTTTCACAAGTTGCATTCATTATCAATGTTGAATCTTCCTTTTGATCTGAAGCATAATTGTAGTAGGTGTTGTTGTATTGTTGACTTTGGAATCCTCTACCTGCATTTCTTCCAAAGTAATTCCTTCCACCTCTACCTCTGTAATTACCTCTTTGATTTCTGCCACCTCTTCCTCTTGCATTATAATTTTGATTATATCCATTATTATTCTGAGTATTGTGCCAACAATCATTAGCTAAGTGATTTGTCTTACCACAAATCCAGCAAGCTTTGCCTCCATCTTTATTGTTCCTGCCTCTTCCTCTACCTTTGCCACCTCCTCTTCCTCTTAGGAAGTTGGCTTGAGTAGTTGTTCCTTCATCTTCACTTGCTTGTTGTTTTCCTTTGCTATTCTTCTTCTTGTCCTTTGAGTACATTGCATGACCTGTACTCTTGTCACCATCTCCTTTAACATCCTGCTCAAATGTTAGCATATGACCTAACAATTGATTTAAGTCAGGAGTGAAATGGTCAAGTGATAGTTCTGTAGACAAAATAAATGGCTTCCATTTGTCATCACCTCTCAACCCTGTAAGAATTTGCCTTACCAATTTATCTTCCTCAATGTCTTCATCAACAGCTCCTAAAGCATCTGCAATATCTTTCATCCTTGTCACATAATCTGAGATGGACTGAGAAGCCTTCTTCTTGAAGGTAGTAAACTCTGCCCATAAGGATGCCTTCCTTGACTTTGTAGTGTTCTGAAAATGCTCCTCCAAAGCATTCCATATGTCAGTAGCACTTTCAAGACCTCTAATGTGAGGTAACAAGTAATCATTGACTCCCATGTAGATAATGCTCCTAGCTTGAGCATCTTTCTTCATCCAATTTTTAAGATCTGCTAACTCTTCCCTAGTTGGAACACTAGGATCTCTGAACTCTGGCTTCTCTTCTTCTCCTGTGATGTAACCAATCAAATCTTTGCTCATAAGATGAGCTTCCATTCTCATTGACCATGCAGGATAGTTTTCCCTATCCAATTTCTCTATCTGTAGAGCATCTCCCATCTTGTGTC
Source organism: Ceratopteris richardii (assembly GCA_020310875.1). Lineage (NCBI taxonomy): Eukaryota > Viridiplantae > Streptophyta > Polypodiopsida > Polypodiales > Pteridaceae > Ceratopteris > Ceratopteris richardii. Next base: position 88,356,849 of record CM035410.1, read on the forward strand.
CACCTGTGTATTGAAAACTTCAAGCTTTACAAGCAATGTATGTACCTTTACTTCGAATTAGGCTTCTTTTGCCTTTCTTGATGTCGAGTAGACTTCTCCTCAGCCTTTTGACTCCAAGCTTTCACTTCTTAGTTCTTCAAATGTTGAACTTCTTGAATCTGCAGCAGTCGGGACCTTCCTTTCCTTGATTTGATGTCTCCTGCTCTGATACCACTGATGGAGAGTGTTAATCTCCAAAAGAACAACCTACTCTTGAGTTTAGAACACCTCTATGTCAAGAGTAAGTCAAAACCTTCACTAAATTATAGGTCCAATCTCCAAATTATCAAAATTAAGAAAATCTGTGAAGAAAGTGAAACACATAAAAGTCTGCTGCAGAATTTCTTCACATTGACTTATCAAACGTGTAAAGTTTTTGATGAAACTTTGTACGAATCATCTCCTAGGGATTGCGCATCACCTCCAAGTTGAATCACTTGAAAAACTTTAGTATAACTTGAGAAATTGTTTTCACAAGTTACCTATGTCAGAATCTGTTACTCAGAACAGTCGATTCTATACCCCTAACTTCTTAACTTTGGTTCTCACAATATCTAATCCGTTTTGCCAAATGCTTTTGGCCACGAGTAGATCACCTTCCAACTTAAAGATTAAGTGCTTGCTTGCACAAAAATTTAAACTATGGAGTGAGCATTGATCAAAAGATTAAACACGAAATTTGCGCCTGTTTCAGAGAACTGTAGACACTCAACACATATGAATGTTCCTACTAACAATTCTCCTAGCCTGATTACAATTAGACTCTGAAATTCAGGTCACAGGCTCATTAACTAACAACTTAGATATCCTCAAAAGGATTTCACAAATGATCAAACACAGAAGGAGCAGACACGAAAAGATCGGGCGCAAACTTTCTTCATTAACTCAGAAACTTACAACTGAGTGATGAGAGCTAACTCAAACTAACTTTTCTCTATTTCTTGGCTCCTAACTTCCTCAATCTTGGTTTCTACATATGCTCTCATAAGCTCTCATACATGCCCCGACTTTTCTCAAAGTATTTATAGACATCTATGTACAAACTCTCATCAAAACATAAGTATATGTAATCTGTGTTATAACTAATGTACATATGTGTACATGTCCTTCATTCTTGTGAATATATCCATTTTCTTCATTCCAAATCTTCAATTGGTGATTGATATGCACCAACAGTGTCCGGCCTAGTTAAAAATTAGGTTCTCTAGCCTATTTGGAGGTTCAAACAGAGTCTAAAAAAATGTGAAAACTCATAGGTAGGTACTTCTAAAGCTCCTCAAGCTCAAGGACTCCTTGGCTTGCACAAAATGGAGCTACAAAAATATGAAATGGTATTTACAATGGTTTTTAGTGATGAAAATCACTATTTTTGTAGGGATTTCTTCTAACATTTTGACATACATTTCCTGGAGCTCCCTACTTGCTCCTTCTTCTTGTGTGCCCACCTCTTTGATGCATGAAAAATTTAGATGGCCTACTTGCCAGATCTTCTTTGACTACTCTGTCTGCTTGTACCTTCTCTTCGCTCCGACTCCCTTCGTTGACTTCCTTGTCTTGTGAGTCCTTCAGTTCCTTGACTGCCAACACCCCCCCTCTCTCGCGTCTATCGTCTCCGACAGACCCTTGTTGAGTGGGTCGTTGGATGTAGTACTCCACAACGTCGGTGGCTAAATGATGTTCTGCTATTCTCAACCCTTTGGCCAAATCAGTGAGTAGGGCATCCCAGTCTACTGGCCCTGGAACTTCTTGATGTGGCATACGTAGCTTTTCTGAATGTAGGGCTTGTTCCACCGCAAATAACTGTAGTAGATGAGATGGTCTGGGAATGAATATCTCAGAATGATATTCCCAGAACCTGGTGATGAACATTTCTTCAAACGTCTGTTTGAAGCAGGCAGGTAGATACTTTATATGAGCATGCCACGCGTATACGATGTTAATGGATGGTGTGGTGCTCATATCGTAGACAAGGTCCTGATTGCCTTCATTAAATCCAATGGCCGAAAGATGAGGTTCTTTGATGTTCTTAAATGTCCTGAATGTAACCAGCATGAGTTCAAAAATTTTTAGGCACATCTGTGCCATGACATCTGGGACATTCTTGAACCTGACTGCCTAGTGTTGGATGGTTGAAATCATGTAGTTGACTGTGGTTTGGCCATAAGGAGGTGCTAGGTACACATAATTTAACCACTTTTCACATCCTTTAACTGTCAAAATTGTTTTGGTGTACTCCGGCCAAGACCTTCTTCGAAAGACAGGGCAGTAGCAGGGATTATACTTGATATATAGAGGCATGTTATTCCACGTGCGTACCATCTCAGGGTAGGTTTCAAGCAGGCGGATCCTCCAAGTAGGTTGATGTATATTCCCCTGCTTGGCACTTGCAGGGATATCATCCGGTGCGAATTGTGTCGCCGAGGTTGGTTCTTTTGTTGTGCGTTGCTTGATTTCAACATTATAATCTGCCATTAATACATAGAATGGAACATACAGATCATCAGACGTGCCAATCCACCTATGATGGGAGAGGTTTCTAAAGTAATCTGATTTTATGACGACTTCTTCCAATCGTGACATAGACGCTATCTGAACTGGAACTCTCTCATCATGGGTTGTAGCAACCTTCTCCAACCTTTGCATCCATTCAGGCGCTTCGATCTCAATCGTGTCCATTCCTTCTTCTGTTTTCTTACTGCCGGGTGTTGGCATGGGAACATATGGGTCTTCAAAAGTCTCCTCCACTTCAATTGGCACTAAGTCTTCAGGTTCTGGTTCCGCCAGGGTAGAGGGTTGACGTTCATATTGAAGAACTTTACTTCGTAGTTCTTCTAGTTCTGCTCTGAGTTCTGCGACTTTTGTAGATGTGTCGACTGCGGTTGTGACTTTGCTTGGTGACTTCTGCTGAGTTGCCAGTTGCTTTTGTAGATCATCTCTTTCTCTTTCTAATGTTGCGTGGGCTTCCAGGAGGTCGGCATGGGTTTCCAAGACGATTTGCATACTTTCAGATGGAATAGCCTTGAAATTCTGTGGGTCGATTTCATGCGAGGAACCTTCCATTGCTGCTTCCAGGTTCTCTTCGTTCTGTTTCTACAGTCTTTTATTCTCTTCGAGTGCTACGGACATGTGCTTTTGTAGTAAGGCGAGGTTGCGTGGAAGTTTGAGATTGTCTGTGATCTGCGCATGTAATATGTCATCAAGTTGTTGTTTTTCTTCAGTATCTGACTGGGGTGGATTGGCTACTAACTGCTCATGTTGTTCCTGCAAAGTGGCATACTGTTGTTGTAGTAGCCGCTTTTCCCTCTCTAAGTCAATGAATCTTCCTTGTAATGTTTCATGGCTTCTGAACAGACTTGTATGCTGAGCATCTAGGTGCTGATAATGTTGTTGTAGCTGAGACATACACTGGTACATGTTATTAAATACATTATTAATGGGAGTGGATGCAGGAAAGGTGTTGAATGCAGAAGGGAAGGGAAAAGGGAATGGGAGCGTGTATATTGTGCTTGAAAAGGGTGAAGTTGGTGGTGGGGGAATGGGAGACTGTGGACGTATGGGGGGAGGGAGAGGTGCAGAGGTGGGTGATATGTCCATGAGATCAAAAGTGGATGCAGTCGTGGAAGTGATTGTGAACATGGGAATTGTGGGTGCGGTGATGGTGGTGAAGGTGTAAAGTGGTGTGTGTAGGTGTGAATATGAACCGCCAGGAAGTGTGATCAGGGGAACGGGGTTTTCTGTGGCTACAGTTAGAATTACAGAGTCAGTAGTAGTGTAAACAAGAGAGGTGGTGAGCGGTTGTGTAGCTTGTGTCGGTTGACTAACGGTCTGTGCTTCGGTGTGGGAAGTGGATCCTAAAGCGGTGACATTAGTGGTTTCACTGGTTGTGGGAGGTGAAAGTGGCGGAGTTGGAGGGAGAGGGGGTAAGGGGGGTGACAGGGGTGCACTGGATGTATGGGCTTCCTCAGTGTCATGAATGGTATGAGCTGTGCCCGTGGTTGTGGAGGTGGTGCCCTGTGGTTCTGATACTAATACATTCATTTGTTTTCCTGATCGAGGGGGGCGTCTGCCGTATCGTCGCTCCGATCGTCGTGAATATGCGAGAGCGGTATGCATCGTCTCAGGTACCCCCAACGCATCAGATATCATGTCAAGGGTTGCTCGGTATTGCTCATCCACACCTTCCTCCGATCGTCGTGAATATGCGAGAGCGGTATGCATCGTCTCAGGTACCCCCAACGCATCAGATATCATGTCAAGGGTTGCTCGGTATTGCCAGGGACAGTTTGTGCTGTTCTTGAACTCGGTTGATAGTATCATACAACTTTTTCAATTGCTTTGTATAAGCCGGGGCACCCTCAAGTTCCTATAGAACTTCTTGCTCATATTCCTACTCTTCTTTGTCTGATAGTCCCTCTTGTTCGTCCTCTTGCTCATCTTCTTCATCATCCTGCACTTCGACTACTTCTGGTTGGACGGGGTGGGGTTGGTCTCCGACTGTCTGCTGCCCGCTTGCCTGCTCTATCTCCACTTCTAAATTCGTAGCATTGATTATTCTGGCTACCTCTTCATCAGTTAGATCTTCCAATGTAAAGCCATGAGGAAACTCTAAGTCGGTTGGTATAAGTGGAAACACCAGATTCGGTCCATCTGTGCTATGTCTTGGTAATCTGATAGTGAAGGGTTGCACGCACCGTGGAAGCCGTGGAGTTGTCTCTGGTGTCAGTGTCGCACCACAGGCCTGTGCACAGGGCATCTGAACTGCGCCTCTCATTTTCTTGGATGGAGGCCCTGCGGTGGATAGTCTACGTTGGAATTCTTGCATGCTGGTCCAAATAAGTGTCCTTTGAACTGGCACATCATATGCCAAGAATCTGTAAACAATCCTTGTGAGAGCACAACATCCATACAGTACCGACTTTTGCTTCTTATACCACCGTTGATGAGCCAAGTGGATTTGTTCAATAATCCAGTGAGGCATGTTGATTGTCAAATCGAAGACATCTGCTAAATATAAACTAAACCATATCTTCTTGGGTGGCATTTTGAACCTCTCTTGCGCGGGGAATGCGAAATGCTGCATGCACATCCAAAGATGAACGGAAATAGTAGGTGTCATTGCCACCATGTCCTTTAGTTTCATCAGATTCCTGTTCTTCATGTTGTCAAGGACCATAGTCTCTTTCTCGGTGGGAATATGCATACCTTTCATGTCGAGAGCTTCCCTCACCAAGTTGTTCGTCAATCTGAACCGTTTCAGCTCATTGCCCATTGTGAGAGATGGGAGGACAAAAGTGTTGTATCCCGTTTTCTCTTTGCTCGGAGTGAGGGTGCTAATCAAATATGAGCACCTCAGAAAGTCGGGCTTCAACAATAGGGCTTTGAAGTAATCGTACAGTCCCGCCTTCTTCCATATCGGTTTCAGCCCTTCATTATTTTGTAGTCTCTCAAACTCCCTGGTGAAGAAGTGATACCTGCCCCAGTGCCCGTTGAACTCTATCTCTGCCTCCCACAGGTAAGTGCCTTCTCCTAGAGGTCGTGCCACGTCACTGAACCAATGTGAGTTTTTGCTGACTGGCATTGTGTGCTCCCGGGGAGGATTCTGCACTGGTATGGCATGTAAGACTCTCAATGCCACTGGGCGTTCCTTCAATTCCTCCTCAATGGGAAGACTTTCAATGTCCACGATTTGAGGGTTGGTGCCTGCCTGGGAGCTAGTTTCTGCAGCCTCGGCCATATTGATGGGACTCGTCACCAGTTTTGTGAGAATATACAAATGAATGTTAACATTGCAAATGGACATCAAGTGGTCACGTGTCCCCGTTACAACATTAACAAGAGGTTTTAGTGATATGTTAGTTAGTCAGTGAGTGCTTGGTGATTGTGGGTGTGGTTAGTGGATGGATTGTCCTAAGAGCTAAATGGAGAGATGCAGTGTGCGAATGATGCAGTTAGTAGGTGGTGGTGAATTTACAAATGGGGTCGGGAGGGACCCATTTACAAGTGATTCTACGTGTGCTCATGGGAGAATATGTGTTCTTGCGTGATGTATAAGAATGGGTATCCGATGTTCAAGTAAGTGAACCATGTTGTGCCGGGTGTGGTTTCGGTGTAGCTATTTGAGCCCGCAAGCAAGCCTTGGGCACCAAAATTTGTCGTGATTGTGGGCGGGCCTTCATCGACTTCTTGGGTACCCATGTAAACCTCACTTTCACAAAAGAATTTTTGGAGGACTTCTTATTAGTGTCGTGTTGTCGAGCACTAATAGGAAGTTGAGCTAGTTGTGGTGGCTTGACCGCAATCAGATGCTCGCCTTTTCGTACCCACACTTTTTTGGGTGGTTGAGACACCGTGCTTCGTATTTTCTTTGTGCCTCGAGCATAAGTCGACTGCTTCTTCTGCATTTGATCCGCCTTTGGTTGCTGCATCCCTGTGGCTCTTGGAAAAGAAGGGAGTCCCGTTGTACTCTTATGCTTGTAGTTTGATTTATGCTTGTTGAGACAACCATCCTTCTGCATCACATAGTTTTGGACAAGAATAGCACTCTCAGCTTCATGTGTACCCCTGGAAGGACCAGGAGTTTGTGCCTTTCTTAGTTCCTTGAGTGCTCCATTATCTAACTCAACTGTAATTCGTTTTTGATTTACCCATACCTGAAGGAGTCCACTTCTTAGGTTTAGGTTGACTGCATGATCATAGATCCAGTCTTGACCCAAGACAAGAGGTTCAGTGAGATCCTCGTCTTGACACACTAGTACTTTAACTGTCAGTAGAACATCATGAATATAGAGGGGAAGTTCCACCTCGCCCATGCAAGGGGTTTCCACACCTCCCAATCCTATAAGATATGCTTCTATAGGATTGACATTTAATTTCAACTTTTGACAGTAAGAAAATTTAACAGCACTAGTGGCTGCACCTGAGTCAATCAAGGCCCTTACAGTCCTTGCACTCTTTCCTTGTTCTATCTCTAAGGTTACAAAACGACGTCGATCAATTATTCTATGATAATTATTACTTGAAACTTCGCACATAGCCACATGATATCCTTTAGCTACATAGTCATCTGTCCTAGGCTGATCTCTACCCTGCCTTCTCAACTTCATCCTTCGGATGCGTTCTAAAGCTTCTGCTTGTGCCTCTTCTCGAATTCGCTTTTCTTCTTCCTTGTGTTTCTTGTCGAGATCCTATTTATGATCATAGGTCCATAGCCACGTTTCTCTAATTTTCTTGCATGTTGCTTCAAAGTGTAGACTAAAACTAAATCTCCTGCCTTCAAACCTTTATCCTTGATGTGGGCATCAAAGTATGCAATCTGTCTTTTCTTAGCTGCATATATTCCCGCTGCCGCTCTTAGTCTTGTTTCACTTAGTCGTTCCAGATCAAGAATCCTCGAAGAGAGTTCATGACCCATCCATTCATGCTCTTGTGCTTCTTTCAGTGTAGGTATCAAGAAGTCCAATGGTAGCACTGCATTTTGACCGAATACTATCTAAAAGGGAGTGCCTTGGAGTACCGTTTTATAGGCAACTCGGTATGCCCAAACAGCATGGTGCAGCTGTTTGTCCCAATCAGAGCGTTTATTATTCACTAATTTGGTCAATACATTGCACAGAATCTTATTTGTGCTTTCGGCTTGCCCATTAGCTTGTGGGTGATAGGGGGCAGACTTCTTGTGTATAACCAAGAATTCTTGGAGCAGATTTTCAATAACTTCATTCAAGAAGTGAGTCCTTCTATCACTAACGAGGCAAAGAAGTCCTTCTTGTGAACACATTCTCAAATAAGAACTTAGCTGTTGTTTGAGCATCGTTCTTTGTGGTGGCTTTTACTTCTACCCACTTGGTTAGATAATCTGTGGCAACAATGATATACTCAGCAAGGGAACCCTTAGTTGGGGGATTAATAGGACCTACAAAGTCTATTCCCCATTTAGAGAATGCACGTCCACCCATCATAGGTTTTAGAGGCATCTCATCTTTGCACGTCCACGCATCATAGGTTTTAGAGGCATCTCATCTTTGTGTATAGGATACTGAGTTTGCTGACAAACATCACACCTCTTCACATAGGTATGTGCATCCATGTGAAGGGTAGGCCACCAAAGACCTGCAAATAGTATAGCCTTGATCATTCGATCTCGTCCAAAATGTCCTCCTGCTACACCTTGGTGAGCAGTTTCCAAGATCTTAAGATACTCGCTCTCATGGACACATAGCCTCAGGTACCCATCTTTACCACGCTTGTACAAATTATCACCAATAAGTGAGTAGTCTAGGGCTTCTTGTTCTAAACTTCTTTGCCTCGTCAGGGTCATAGCTGGAGGGAAGGTGCTCGTCCTGAGGAAGGCTACTAGTGGTTCACTCCAATCTGGCACTATGGACACTTGATAAAGAGTGGCATGTTCCATAGGTGGTTTAGTGAAGCAGATTGAGCATTCCCTGCACAACTTTTGGACATCAGCTTCCATCGTCGGCCAATGCACTCCGAGTCTCCTTAGTGTCTGTAGGGTTTGTTGCTTTGAGTAGTGTTGCTCTAATGCACCTACATGTGCTAATTGCAACCATTTTGCGTACTCGTCCTCTTCCACACAACAAGCTAGGATCCCTTGATCTGTATGCTTGTACATACTTCCTGCCATGATATGGTACTTCTAGGCTTTTACTATCTCCCTATCTTGAGTGTTTATGACTGGGTGGTTAGGCTCGTATGTCAACACTGGCACTAATGGCTTAGCCCACTGAGGTACAACTTCCAAATTAAACAACTAAGCATCAGGAAGTTCATCTGATACTCCTTGTGGGGCTTCTCCAGATGTGAGCCTAGAGAGGTGGTCTGCTCTCAAGTGAGACTTGCCTTTCCTCACCATGACCTCAAAGTCATATTCCATTAGCAAGAGGAACCATCTTACTAATCGGCCTGTATTGCATGGTTTGTTTACCAAGTATAATAATGCCTGATGATCGATAAAAAATTTGATCTTATTTGCAAGCAAGTAATGTCTAAACTTTTTGACCGAATACACCATGCCTAATTCTTCTCGTTCAGTGGTGGTATAATTCCGTTCAGCTGCATTCAACTATCTACTAGCATAGGCAATTGGAAGATCCATGTTACCTTCACCCATAGGTTGTGCAAGCACACATCCAATAGCATAATTGGATGCATCTACATGAACATGAAAGGGCTTATTCCAGTCTGGTGTGGTCAAGATTGGTGCTGAACACAATCTTCTTTTGAGCTCATTGAAAGAGTTCTCACATTCATCAATCCACTCAAAGTTAGTCAAAAGTCCATACAGAGGCTTGGCAAAGATGGCATACATGTGTATAAAGCGTCGATAATAACCACAATGCCCCATGAAAGCTTGTACTTCCTTGACATTCTTTGGCCTAGGTAGCTCTGCTATGGCTCTCACTTTCTCCTCATCCGTGGATATGCCATTCTTTGACACTATGTGTCCTAGAATCTTGCCTTGCCTGACCATTAAAACACACTTTTCTGGGTTCAGGCAGACTTGATATTCTCTACATTTGTCAAAGATTTGCCTGAGTTCTGGTATATGTGTCTGTCTAATGTTGGAATGAGCACAGAGGTCATCAACATAGACTTCTAAATTCTTCCTCAAGAACTCTTTAAACACGTGACACATCAATCTTTGGAAGGTTGCAGGAGCATTGGTAAGCCCAAATGGCATTACCCTAAAGGCAAATATGCCCCATTCTGTGGCAAAAGCTGTCTTATGCTAGTCTTCTAGAGCAATGGCTACCTGATTGTAGCCCGAAAATCCATCAAGGAAGCTGTACACTTCCTTGCCTGCTACTCTTTCTAGCAGATGCTCAGTGATAGGAAGCGGATAGTTGTCTCGAATAGTGGCTGCATTAACCTTCTTCAAGTTAATGCACACACGTAACTTTCCATTCTTCTTGGGCACCACTACAATGGGGGATACCCACTCAGTGTGCTCAATTTCATAGATGAATCCAGCTTCTACCAGTCTATCTATCTCCTCTTTGATCTTAGCAGCGTAGTTATCATTATAAGTGTATGGCTTTTGCTTGGATGGTTTGGCTTTTGCTTGGATGGTTTGGCCTCTGCTGTCATGGGAATGGTGTGAGAGCATATGTCAGGGTCTACACCTTTCAGGTCCTTGTAGCTCCAAGCAAATACATCTCTGTATTCTCTTAGCAAGGCTATCAATTCGCGCTCTTCTTCTTCCGTCAGGTCATGTCCTATGTAAGTACATCTCTCCTCTCCTTCTTCTAGGGCTACCACTATTTTCTTGGTGGTTTCTTTGTTATCATAGGCCTCTCCTGTTGTGCCTCTCGTTTAGGCATTCTTATCATGATTCTCCTGTCGTCTATCTCATACTTTTTAAAATTGTCAGGGACCTCAAACAAACACTCTTCCTCTTCTCGTGGGACTTCTCTCTTCTTCCTTTTCTTGCCCTCACTCTTGGTGGTCACTTGTGTGGTTAACCTCACATCATTAGTAAGCTCTTTGTGTCTCTGGGGTTGAAATTCTACTTCATAGAAGTATTCTTCATCTGATGCAAAAGGTGGGTCCATAATGATTGACTCTAGATCGGAGTCACTTGCATCCTCAAATGCATCAGGGCTAGGTTCACACTCTTCTAAAACTGCCTCTCCCATGATTGGTTCTATGGAGAAGACTGAAATGTCATAGCCATCCTCATCACAGTGGGGTGTCCATTGCTCTTCATTGATGGCTACATCCATTGTTGCTAAAATTTTTGCCCAGCCGTGAGGTTCAAATTCTTCGTCCGGAAATACTATAGGTGCATAGGCTGGGTCTTGAATTGATCTATGCGTTTCCTTCGCACCTACCTCTCTGGCTTTTTCTCTCTTCTCTTCTTCTACGGCTACTTTGCACATTCATAAGTGGGTGTCTTCATGCATCCATGAGGATCCTGATCCTATGGAATGCACAGACTCCGTATCATCCTTGGCTCTATGAATGGGATTCCATTGGATAGGAGGGACATCTCTATGAGAGTAATCTTTGAGATTCACTTTGGTCGTAACACCTAAGTGTTGCAAGTACAAGGAATTGGTTCCCCAATCCTGTACTACTTGCAACTGTCGCATAAATGGTCTTCCCAAGATCATCTCATAGGCATGGTTCTTGCCAAAGTCGCAGATAGCAAATGTATGCTCAAACTCTACACCACAAGTGGTGAGAGTTATTCCTTCAAGTAGTCCTAAAGGCCTCTCTATGTGACCATCAGCCATCTGCAATTTCATCCTCGTGGGGTTGAGTGCTAGCTTGCCCCGACGCTTCCATAGGGAAGTGGTAGCAATTGCAACTCCTGCACCAGAGTCCAGAATTGCCTTGGTTGTGTATCCTTGATGGGTGATGGGAAGATAGCTGTTTCCTTCTTCACCTTCACTCATGTCTCCTATCTTGTCCAAAGGTATCTCTGGCACTGTTCTATGGGATCCTACCTGGGAACGAGGTTTTGCTATCTCTGGTACTTGTTTGGCTACATGCTTCCATAGCTTTGGCCTTACTTTGAGTAGCTCTTCTAAAGTGAGGTTACACTGCACATTAGTTTTTCACTACCTCTGTGTCCCTAGGTATGAATGAGTCTTCGTTTCTTACCATGACTGTAGGTGCTCTCATACATGTGGACTTTGCCTCCCATGGGCCTGTGAAATGGGGTAGTTCTTGTATGGAATTAGATTCGAAGTCTAATCTCTACTGGGATTGAGTGCTCTCTTGCTCCCCTTAAATGGGGGGAATATCTTGTGGGAATTGATCATGTGCATCATCCACAAGTTCAATGGGAGGAGGGACTTCACTTTCTTTATCCCATTTGTCTTCTTGAATCTCTCGTAGGAATTCTGGTATGAACCGATTCATAGAAGAAGATGTGTCTGGCTCCGTGGACTTAGGCACATAAGCATCCTGGGCAGGAAGGCTTACTCTCTTACTTGTCTTGCCTTTACTTGGAGGGGTGGGTTCCTTTTCTGATTGTGCAATCAATCTTTCCAATCTTTCTAGCAGTCCCTCAAAGTGCAACTGTGTCTTAGCTGAACTAGAGACGTTAAAGAGGCGACTGGCTTCAAACATGGTTTGAGCCAATTCCACCATCTTAGCACAAATTTTGGTTCATTCAATCTCTAGTTCTGCCCTAGGGTAACACTTTTCATGATCGGTTACATTTGGACCTTCTTGGATTCTGGCCTGATATGCCTTAAGCATCATGTTAAGGTCCTCGGGAGTGGGATCTGCTAGGACTGATCCTACTCTAGGGGGTGGTGGGTTTGTGTGAGGTGGGTTGGAAGGTGTTGGATTGGATGGTGATGGGAATGGTGGTGTTGGAGTAGTGTGAGAGGGAGTTTGAGATGTGAGTTCAACTATCCTGGCTTTTGTTTCTCTTAGGCTTTCCTCGAGTTCACTCATCTTCTTAGCCCATTGGCTCTTCATTCTTTCTCTACTATCTCTCCAGGCTCTAGTCCTTTTCTTGGTTATGCTCTCAGTTTCACTAGCCTCAGCACTTTTTTCCTGGCCTAAACTTTGGTTTTGCTGCAATGCTTCAGCTCTAGTGACCACTTGCACTGGTGCAGTGGAAGTCACACTCCCTGTGGAGTCTACAACTAACCCAATAACATTAATAGGAGTGATTTTTGGCATATTATTGGGATTCTTTGGGCAATCTCGTAAGAGATGCTCCTTGCCACAATCTTGACAAAATCCTTGAATTGTCACTGATTGGGTTTGTGTGGGTGGAGGTAAAGGGCAATCACGAATGAGGTGATCTCCCTGACATCTGTAGCATGGTCCTCTAGGGAATGGGGGTCTTACTTGCCTAGGTTGAGGCCTAGAGTTGGGGTTTGCGTACATGACATTTGTATAATCTGGCTCCCAACTCGGTTCACTCGGTTCTTCACTATAGTAGGACTCACCATGTTCAGGAGACTGCATGTAGTAAGCCTGTGGACTATCTATGTGAGTGGAATCAAAACTATGATCACTCGGGTCACTTTCTGAAAGCAATGGAGTCACTGGGACTATGGCTCTATTCAAAATTTCCTCAGCAGCTGCATACTTTATAGGAATCACATTAGCTGGGGTTGGAGGTTGTTGGGCTAACACAAGTTGAGGCCTTTGTTGGTTTTGGTAGGGTTGTTGATAGGATTGTTGTGGCCTACCATATTGCTGTGGAGGGTACTGGTTCTGGTATCTTCCCTGTTGTGGATAGGGCTCGGGGTAGTTTTGCTTAACTGCTTGCTTATTGTATGGGCAGTCTTGTGCTGTGTGATTTGTGTATCTCCGTTCTATGGTGCAATATTGGCTACTAGGGTTCACTTGGGGTTGAGCCATGATGGGACATACGTTTGCCATATGGTCACCACCGCAAGTATAGCACCTCTTTACTGGGGAAAACCTTGGGATTTGTTTGCTAGTGACTCCTAGTTTTTGAGCTACTTTCTCCGCAAGTTCCTCAATTGATGTGGATTGCGAGGAAGAGAGGCTAGAGGCACTATCTGAATCTTTGTAGATTTTGGAAAGCTCCAACTCCTCCCCTAGGTCATCCTCGATGTCGATGCACATGCGTACACACTCTTCTATCGTCCTAGGGTCCTTCAAGTACACATATGACCTCAATTTGGTACTTAGCAATCCATCCAAGAATAAAGCCACTTGTTTGGCTGGTGTGGGTAACTCAGGGACAAGACATCTCTCTAGATATTGCCTAAACCTTCTTCCTGCAAGTCTAACTGTCTCTTGGAGGGTCTGCTTGAAGCTGTGTATCAATGAGGAAGTATTATGCCTTATCCCACTCTTAGAGAATTCAGTGATAAAAGCCTCTAAGAGTTGGTCTATGCTCCTGAACTGTCTCTCATTCAATGGTTGAAACCATGTAAGGGCTGTGTTCCTAAGGGTCAGACCAAAGGCATTATACTGCGTGAATAGGTCGTCAACTTGCTCAGCTCTCAAGACTTGCCTAAACTCGGCCACATGATCATATGGGTCTCCTGTGCCATTGAAGTAGTTCTTCATGGACTTAACTAGCTGAGTCAGCCTCAAAGTCCTCGTGTGCTCTCTAGGTCTTGGTAGAGGAAATTCATCCGCATTCCTTTGGTTCCTTGGGGCTCTAAGTCCCTTAGGTTCCACTCTATTTGCTTTCGTTCTCGTTCTTTCTCTTCCCACTAGGTTGGCAAAGCTTACCTCCGGTCTATCTCTATGTCTGTCTCTTTGAGCTCCGTAAGCTTGGGATGTTCCAGCTCCTGGGTAACCAAAGGACACATTCGATCTTGGTTGGGGGAAAATAAATTCACCTTTCCAAGTGTAAGCATGCCTATCATTTTCTGTAACCACAAAGATCCTCTCTGAAGCGTGATCTAAGAAGGTCACTCTGCCTGGGCCATTAGGATCTTTGAACTCATATATCATGATTGTTCCTACCTCATTTGGCTGATCAGATTTATACCTCCAAAAGGCTTCATTAGTCTCTAAGTTCAGGAGTAGATCTATGCTCTTATTGTCTTGGGAAATCCACTCTGGTGTGATAATCCTAGTGAGAACAGATTTGCCTCGGGGGGTTATAGGTTCTACACCCATGTTTCCTTGCTCCAGGTCACCTAAATCTGTTTTCGGGATAACGTTTCCAAATTCGTCTGTCCTATCTGGGTGATTGGTGACTACATATATGGTTCCCTCTTTGTCCAGGTATGCTCCATTTTCAAATTTGACAGCTGGGTGTTCTAGTCCAATGGATTGGTCAGGGTTTTTAATATGGACCACAAATCTTCCTAGGCCGTCCTCATAGATGCAAGCACCTAATCGGTTGGTCCTAAGGTATTCGAGTTGCGTCTTGTAGGGGCCTTCTACCCTATGTAAGTATGGCACACCTGAACTTCCTGTAGGTCTCTCCATATTGTGGGACATCTCTGACTCACTAGTTTCCGAGCTAGGGTAGTACGAATGATGGCTCAACTGCTGGGCCCAAGACCTAGCAGTATGATTGTTTGACACTAGACTCTGAAGATCTAAGACTTTGTCTATCTCTCCCTAGGTGTCGTCCTTATCTAAGGTTCATATGCCTATTTGAGTCGTCCCTATTTTTACCCAAGGTAAAACCTCGTTGCTGAGTTCTTTTGTATCAGTCACTTGATTCTTTTTTTATGTTGATTATCGTGTTTATGTTCTTGTCTGATATCATGTTGTCAGGAATACTTGGGTTAATTTCTGCACTTTAAGTTGATCGTTCCATGTTAAGTTCCTTTCCTTTAAAGTTATCGTTCACACACACGTCATCTCTTGAACTTGATTTCTTAGATAGTCTTTGACTTGTCTTGTGCCTATCGTTGCACTGACTTACTTCTAGCACTATTCGTACTTAGCATAAGCTAGGAATTGACAGAGGGAGTTGAGAGTATTCCAACCTCGCTTGCTGATCCCTTCCCCTTTGGTGCTCAAGAACCCGGTTCTCAAGCTTGCAAAAAGCCCTTGCTTTGGATGCCTTCAAGTGCTCTCAATGGACCTGTAAGAGTCCCAAGATTAGATCAAGACTTAAATACAAATGACAGACATATCACTTTCATGCATGTAATTCACAAACCAAATTTCCCTTTGCCTTTATGGAAAACAATCCCAAGGATCCTTCAGTTTTCCTACCCCGGGGTATGGTCAACTTCAAAATACCCTATCTAATAATCTTGATATTAATTTTACCGTAACTAGTGGAAGTTTTGGTTGTACTCCCCACGAGCTTTCCAACAAACAAAAACCACAACAAACGGATTTCGTATGAGAATTAGGCCAGTTCAGGGTTCTAGGGTTAAAACAGGGTAAAACAGGTTATCAGGAAAACAAGATTTTCTCTCAAGTTACAAGTGTAGGAACCTCACAAATCACCATTTGCTTGATAAGTATGCCTAGAATTTTCCCCAAAATCAAGTAATATAAACCCTAGAAAATTGACTGAAAAAGCCTGTCAATCGCGATCGACAGGTCTGTCAATCGCGATTGACAGAAGTGTCCATTTGGGCCTGTCGGTCACGATCGACACGTCAGTCGCGATTGACAGTGTCAATCGCGATCGACAGAGTCGGTCGTGGGTCCTGTCAATTGTGATCGACGGTGTCAATCACGACCGACACTTTTTTCGCAAATTCCGTCGTGATTTCAGTCGATCGGGGTTGTGTCCATCGCGATGGACACGTGGCAATGCGAGAAATTCAATGAATCGTGGATTTTTAGTCGGTCACGATCGACGGTGTCAATCGCGATTGACTGAATCCTATGTGGCAGTCGGTCGATCATGGGGTCTGTCGATCGCGATCGACACGTCTGTCGATCACGATTGACAGGGTTGTCGGTCGCGTTGAGAGAGGCTGTCGGTCGCGATTGACAGAGGCTGTCGGTCACGATTGATAGAGAAACACGGAATTTTTTAATTTTATGTAGTGATTTGGAAAGTGCTCCTCATGTGTGTCATTGTGGTGTGCTTTGTTTTACCAAATGAGCGATTTTTCTATCGGTGACACAGAGACAGGACCGAGCTTTTCCGTACCTGCACAGAGTGCTAGAGATGATGGGATAGCCAGATCCTGCAACAAAACTCAAGAAACATGCAAAAACAGTGCACACAAATCGCTCTCTCGCTCTCTGTCACAAGTGGAATGAGGGAAATGGAAGGGGAAACTAGATATGATAAAAAAACTGAAATTTTTGCGATGTTGGAGATGGAGATCAGATATGGTGAGGATGATGGTGGTGACGATGATGAAGTAAGAAAGAGAAAAATAAGGAAAAAGTAAAGATATTACCTACAACGCCAACATCACAACTCTATGTCTTAGCATCACACGCTTGTCCTCAAAGCTCGATCCTCGGCAACGGCGCCAAAATTTGGTGTAGCTCAGTGATGAGTAGCACCCCTCCTTTAATGTCAATCCGGGAAGGCGTGAGGATGGTATGATGACCTCGAGCAAATGAAGGCACAAGTGTGTGAGTGAGAAGCACACTAACATGCACACACATACACACACACGTGCACAGAAGGTAAGACAAAGAGAGAGAAGCAATGGAGTTCTTTTAGATTACTTCAAAAGTGCTCATACAAGTTCAATTCTATTACAAGCTAACCCAAAAATGAGCTCTCTAGCTCTATTTATAGTTTTTGACTAGTTTTTGGCCTTGTCTAGACCTAGTGTCCGGCCTATTTTAAAATTAGGTTCTCTAGCCTATTTGGAGGTTCAAACGGAGTCTAAAAAATGTGAAAACTGATAGGTAGGTACTTCTAAAGCTCCTCAAGCTCAAGGACTCCTTGGCTTGCACAAAATGGAGCTACAAAAATATGAAATGGTATTTACAATGGTTTTTAGTGATGAAATCACTATTTTTGTAGGGATTTCTTCTAACGTTTTGACATACATTTCTTGGAGCTCCCTACTTGCTCCTTCTTCTTGTGTGCCCACCTCTTTGATGCATGAAGAATTTAGATGGCCTACTTGTCATATCTTCTTTGACTACTCTGTCTGCTTGTACCTTCTCTTTGCTCCGACTCCCTTCGTTGACTTCCTTGTCTTGTGAGTCCTTCAGTTCCTTGACTGCCAACAGTGTCCTGTGAGGTTGCGTCACGAAAGGAGAAGGATGCGGATGAGGTAGGGTTGTAAGTGAAGGTAGATGTGATGACTACTGTTTCTTCCATGGTGGGAGGTTGTGGTGGGGGTGGAGAAAGGGGGGATGGGGGGTGCGGGGGTGAGATGGGTGATGTCTGAACAAAAGTCTCAGTAGTGAGATCAAGGGTGGTGGTGGGGGTAGTTGTGGTTTCGATGGTTATTTTTGGTTCTATGATGGGTATTCTGATAGTCTTACCTGCTCGTGGTAATGTGTTGACTCTACGTTTGTCATACCTCACGGACTGGTGAACTGCTGTGTGGACAGCCTCTGGAACTCCTAACTATCCTGACACTAATTTGAGGGTGTTAATTAAATTTTGATCTACTCCGTCATTTGCTAGCATTTCTTCCATCAAGGCTTGGCCAGATGCAAGGGAGAGTTGGTGCCTTTCTTGCACTGTTTTGATCGTATCGTATAACCTTTGTAGTTGAGTTGTGTATGCAGGCACACCTACAAGTTCTAGAACTTCTTGTTGCGCATCTTGATGCCCGTGGTCATATTCCTCCTCATCCTCCTTATACTCTTCATCTTCCTTGTCCTCTTCATCCATTTCAACTATGGTAACAAGTACTTGGGAGGTTGTTGCCTACGGTTGAACATTCCCTACTTGTTGTTCCTCTTCTGCCTCCAGATCTACATCTCTTAACAATTGTTTGAAGTCTTCATTCGTGAGTTCTTCCAAGGGTGCAACACAGGGAAATTCAAGATTGGTTGGGACGGGAGGAAATATCAAATTAGGTCCATCGGTGTTGCATCTTGGAAGTCATAGTGTGAATGGCCGAACTCTTTGGGGTGGTGGGGTAACGTCCGGTGTTAGGGTGGCTCCACGTGGTTGAGCACAAGGTACTTGGACAGTTCCTCTCATCTTCTTGGAAGGGGGTCCAGTGGATGTCCGGCCTCTAAACTGTTGTACTCGATTCCACATCAGGGCCCATTGAATAGGGATGTCATAAGCCAAACACCTATAAATGATTCTAGTTAGAGCACAACATCCATATAAAACGTGCTTCCGCGGCCATCGTTTGTGGGCTAGGTGTATCTGATCAATTATCCAGTGGGGTAAGTTGATGGTGAGGTTTTGTGTCTTTGCCAGATACAAAGTAAACCATATTTTCTTGGGTGGCATGGTGAATCTATCTTGGGCAAGAAAAGCAAAGTGTTGCATGCACATTCCGAGGTGTATTGCAATATTGGGCACCATGGCCACCATGTCCTTGAGCTTGATGAGGCTCCGATTCTTCATGGAATCATGTGAAGAGATGGATAGGTATGTGCTTGAAGATGAAGAGGTGTTGCAAAATCCTTGATCTACACCAGCCAAATGAACTCCAGGAGTATATGGTGGGCCCTTTTAGCTTGCCAATGGATGTATTAGACACCCTATGTACCTTGGAAGATCACTCTCAAAAAGATAGATCGAAACAGATAAGTTGGAGTTAGCTCAGAGGTGAAAACTTGCTATTCTTGGTTCACACACCTGTCCAGTGTTTTACATAATTCTCTAAGCACACCACTAATTAGCTTAATTCCTCTTGGGGAAATCTTGGTAGCTTAAAGAGCTAACTTCCAAGAGTAATCTCATCAAAAATAATAAACCACACACTGAGAATGAGTTTTAACAAGTGATGACAGCATCCCGATTTTCATGGGCTGCTATAGTTTGAGACTAGTGAGCAGAAACATGAACATAACTCAAAAAGTAGGAATCCAATGATTATGAAAATTTGTATGCTTATACTAGACCCTAAGCGGAATCCAACAAGCTTTAAATCATTGAATTTGGATAAGTAACCACTGAGAAACAGCTCTGACAAGATGAGTAAAAAAAGTCGGGTACCTGATAGAGAAGTGAAAATGACAGATAGGGTTGACTTCAACTGAACATAACTGAAGATTGCAACATTCAAATGACATAAAAATTTGTGAGCATATAGTAAACTTATAGAGCTAACTTTACCAAATTAAATCACTGAAAATGATGCACCAAGCTCAGAGAAACAATCTCTGAATCTGGCTGAGAAAACTGAGAGTAATGGCTGTGAGTAGTACACTTCACAAGAACATGGACATATGAACTCAAATAATCATGAAAATGAAAGTATATTGCTTGTACAATACAATGACTTACTGATACATATGTGTGCCTTGTAATCACACCTTGATATGGCATAAAGCTCAGCTCTTGGAGGTCTTCACATAGGTCTCTCTAACCACGACTAAAACTGCCATCTATTTATAGTTGAGTTTGGGAGGCTAACTTCCCTCAATCACTCTCCAATCAATCAGTGATTGATTTGATTCTCTACCTACCACAAATCATGAATTCATGTCTCCTCTTTCCCTTTTTGATCATGTGGACTCAACCACTTAAGATTCTTTCACTTTTACATTAAGTAAACTCTTCAAAAGTTACAAGAGGTAGTTCACAAGTGAACTTTACATAGTCTTCTTTTTAAAGCTTCTTCTAAGACTTTGTGAGACTCAAGCAAATACTTAGGCTTGTCATAGACTTGCTCCAACAAATCAGGCACCAGGGTCTCCTTCTCTGTTGGAATATGCATTCCTCGCATATCTAGGGCCTCTCTCACTAAGTTGTTTGATAACCGAAACCTCTTGAGCTCATTCCCCCTTGTCAGAGATGGAAGCACAAATGAGATTGTATGTTTTGGGTGCTTGCTTGGAGTCAAGGTATTGATGAGATAGTAGCATCGCATGAAGTCAGGCTTTGGGATCCAGGCACTGAAGTATGCATCCAATCTTGCCTTCTCCCACATCGAACGTAGGCCTGCTTCATTTTGTAACTTTTCCAATTCCCTTGTAAAGAAGTGGTATTTACCTTGCTTTCCATTGAAGTCCAATTCTGACTCCCATAGGTATGATCCCTCTCCCAAGGGTCCTGCAACTTCACTGAACCAGTGGGAAGCCTTTCTTACAAGCATGGTATGGCCACTTGGGGGTTCCTCTATTGGTATGATTTGGATGGCCTACAACTCTTCTGGTCTTTCATTTGTCTCTGGCATAATTGGTAAACTCTCTAAATCCACCACTTGCTGGCTTGTGCCTGCTTGAGAGCTTGTTCCTGCAGCCTCGGCCATGTTGAAGAAATAGCTGCCGGTTCTGTGAGAATATATGAATGAATGTTAACATTGCAATGGACACAAAATGACACTATGTTCCCGTTACAACATTAACTTGATGAATTGTGATGTGGTTAGTTGGTTAGTGAGTGCGTGTATGATCGTGAGTGCGATTGTGGTTAGTAGATGACAGTTCTTATGTGCTATTTGAGGTGGTTACGTGGGGTGTGGATTCAGTTAGTATGCGGGGATGATCTTACAATGGGATCAGGTGGTTTATTACAAGGTTTAGGCCGCCACACATAGTGGATGGCTTTTCTTTTTTATTTTTGGAGACTCTAAAGAGCTTGATCAGAATGTCTACTTGGAAATGAGGCTTTTTAGGGACCCATTTACCAGTGATTCTACCCATGCTCAAAGAAGAATATGTGTTTTTGTGTGTCAAATGAGAGTGGGATTCAGTTGTTTGTGTGAGTGACTTTTGCTGTACAGGATGTGTTTTATGTGCAGCTATTTGAGCCCGCAAGAAAGCCTTAGGCACCCAAATTTGTCTTGATTGCGGGTCAGCCTTCACCGACTTCTTGGGTACCCAGATAGACTTTACTTTTGTAGAAGAATCCTTGAAGGGTTTCTTATTAGTGTCTTGTAGTTGATCACTAATATGAAGTTGAACCAGTGGTTGTGGTCAGATAGCAACAGGATGCTTGCCTTTTCGCACCCACACTTGTTTCGATGGTTGAGACACCGTGCATCGTACTTTCTTTTGG
Source organism: Ceratopteris richardii (assembly GCA_020310875.1). NCBI lineage: Eukaryota > Viridiplantae > Streptophyta > Polypodiopsida > Polypodiales > Pteridaceae > Ceratopteris > Ceratopteris richardii. The sequence goes on from CM035410.1 coordinate 88,378,384, forward strand.
CTTCGAGCATAGGTCATCTGCTTCTTCTCCATTTGATCCACCTTCTGTTGGCGTATCCCTCTGGCTTTGTGCCTTTCCTAATTCCTTGAGTGCATCATTTTCTAACTCAAGTGTAATGCGGTTCCGATTTACCCAGGCCTGAAGAAGTCCACTTCTTAGGTTTAGGTTGACTGTATGATCATAGATCCAGTCTTGACCCAAGATAAGAGGTTCAGTGAGATCCTCATCTTGACACACTAGTACTTTGACTGTCATTAAAACATCTTGAATGTAGAGGGGAAGTTCCACCTCGCCCATGCAAGGGGTTTCCACACCTCCCAATCCTATGAGATATGCTTCTATAGGATTGATACTTAACTTCAATTCTTGACACTAAGAAAGTCTAACTGCACTAGTGGCTGCACCTGAGTCAATCAGGGCCCGTAACGTCCTTGCGTTATTTCCTTGTCCTATTTCTAAAGTCACGAAAGGACATCAGTCAATTATTCTATGAGAGCTCACACTTGAGACTTCACACATAGCCATATGATATCCAGGGTCCGCACAGTCATTTATCCTAGGCTGATCTCTACCCTATCTTCTCAATTTCATTCTTCGAACGCGTTCCAATGCTTCTTCCTATGCCTTTGCGTTTCTTGGCAGTGTTGAGTCTATTGAGCATTTCCTCTGTGAGGGGTTCTTGATATAGTTTGACTCTGCATCCGCTAATGTAACTAGGGAGAACATCACCTTCGAGTGTGGCTAACTGAACTGCTCCACTTGTGGAGATCCTATTGATAATCATGGGACCATAGCCTCGCTTTTCCAATTTCCGTGCATGTTGCTTCAATGTGTAGACTAGTACTAGGTCTTCTCCCTTCAAGCCCTTATCTTTCACATGTGCATCAAAATATGCTTTTTGTCTTTTCGTGGTTGCATAAATTCCTGCTGCAACTCTTAATCTTGTTTCACCTAATCGTTCTAGGTCAAAGATTCTAGACGAGAGCTCATGGCCTGTCCACTCGTGCTCCTGTGCTACTCTCAATGTAGGTATCAAGAAGTCCAATGGTAGCACGACATTTTGGCCAAATACCATATGAAAGGGTGTGGCTTGCAGTACCGTTTTATAGGCAACTCTGTATGCCCAAACATCATGGTGTAGCTGTTTGTACCAATCAGAGCGTTTATTATTCATTAATTTGGTGAGCACATTGCAGAGAATCTTGTTGGTGCTTTCGGCTTGTCCATTAGCTTGTGGATGATAGGGGACAGACTTCTTATGTGCTACCAAGAATTCTTGGAGAAGATTTTCAATGACTTCGTTCAAGAAGTGAGTGCCTCTATCACTAACTAGCTCTATAGGTAGCCCGTATCTGGTGAACACATTCTCAAATAGGAACTTAGCTGTCGTTTGGGCATCATTTTTTATTGTGGCTTTCACTTCTACCCACTTGGTTAGATAGTCTGTGGCCACGATGATGTATTCAGCATGTGAACTCTTGGCGGGGGGGCTAATAGGGCCTACAAAGTCTATTCCCCATTTAGAGAATGCACGTCCACCCATCATAGGTTTCAATGGCATGTCATCTTTGCATATAGGATGCTGAGTTTGCTCGCACACATCATACCTCTTCACGTAGGTATGTGCATCCATATGAAGGGTTGGCCACCAAAGACCAGCAAATAGTATAGCCTTGATCACCCGATCTGGTCCAAAGTGTCCTCCTGCTACACCTTGGTGAGCAGTTTCCAAGATCTTCAGATATTCACTCTCGTGGACACACAATGTAAGATACCCATCGTTTCCTCACCTGTATAGATTATCACCAATGAGTGCATAATCTAAGGCTTCTTGTTCTAAACTTCTTTGCCTAGCCAGGGTCATGTCTTGAGGGAATGCTTTCGTCCTCAGGAAGGCTACTAATGGTTCACTCCAATCTGGTAATAGAGACACTTGATACAGTGTTGCGTGCTCCACAGGTGGTCTAATACGACAGACTGGGCAATCCTTACACAACTTATGTACATCTGCTTCCATAGTAGGCCAATGCACTCTGAGTCTCCTTAGTGTCTGTAGGGTTCTTTGCCTCAATTAGTGTTGCTCTAATGCACCTACATGTGCTAATTGCAACCACTTCACACACTCATCCTCTTCCACACAACAAGCTAATATTCCTTGATCTGCTTGTACATACTTCCTGCCATGATATGGTACTTTTGGGCTTTTACTATCTCCTTATCTTGTGTGTTTATTACTGGGTGGTTAGGCCCGTATGTCAAATTTACTGGCACTAATAGTATGAGAGTGAGGTTGAGAGGTGAGTTCAGTTATCTTGGCTCTCGTTTCTCTTAGGCTTTCCTCCAGTTCACTCATCTTCTTTGCCCATTGTCTTCTCATTCTCTCGCGGCTATCTTTCCAGGCTCTCGTCCGTTTCTTGGTTGTGCCCTCAGTTTCACTAACTTTGGCACTCTTTTCTTGGCCTAAACCTTGGTTTTACTACAAAGCCTGAGCTCTGGTGACTACTTGCACAAGTGATGTGGATGTTATACTTCCTGTAGAGTCTACTACTAACCCAATAACATTGATAGGGGTGATTTTTGGCATATTATTGGGGTTCTTTGGGCAATCTTGTAAGAGATGCTCCTTTTCGCAATCTTGACAAAAGCCTTGAATTGTCACCGATTGGGGTTGTGTAGGTGTAGGCATAGGGCAATCACGAATGAGGTGATCTCCCTGACATCGATAACATGGTCCTCTAGGAAATGGGGGTCTTACTTGCCTAGGTTGAGGTCTAGAGTTGGGGCTTGCGTACATGACATTTGCGTAATCTAGCTCCCAACTAGGTTCACTCGGTTCTTCACTATTGTAGGACTCACCATGTTCAGGAGAGTGCATGTAGTAAGCCGAGGGGCTATCAATATGTGTAGAATCAAAGCTACGGTCACTAGGGTCACTTTCTGAAAGTAATGGAGTTACTGGGACTATAGCTCTATTCAAATTTTCTTCAGTAGCTGCATACTTTATAGGAATCACATTGGCTGGAGCAGGGGGTTGTTGTGCTAGAACTAGTTGAGGTCTCTGCTGGGTTTGGTAGGGTTGCTGATAGGGTTGCTGGGGCCTATTGTACTACTGTGGTGGATACTGGTTCTAGTACCTGCCCTATTGTGGATATGGTTGAGGGTAATTTTGTCTCATAGTTTGTTTGTTATAGGGGTAGTCTTGTACAGTATGGTTGGTGTATCTTCTCTCTATCATGCAGTACTGCCTACTAGGATTCACTTGGGGATGAGCCATAATGGGACATACACTCGCCATCTGGTCACCTTCGCAAGTATAGCATCTTTTCACTGGTGCAAACCTTGGTATTTGTTTACTTGAGACTCCTAACTTCTGAGCTACTTTGTCGACGAGTTCCTCAATAGATGTGGATTGCGTGGAAGAGAGGCTAGTAGAACTATCTGAATCTTTGTAGATTTTTGGAAGCTCCAATTCCTCCCCTAGGTTATCCTCTATGTCGATGCACATACGCACACATTCTTCTATGGTCTTGGGGTCCTTCAAGTACACATATGATCTCAATTTGGTACTTAGCAATCCATCCAAGAATAAAGCCACTTGTTTGGCTGGAGTGGGTACCTCAGGAACATGTCATCTCTCTAAGTATTGCCTAAACCTTCTTCCTGCAAGTCTAATAGTCTCTTGAGGTGTCTGCTTGAAGCTGTGAATCAGTGAGGAAGTGTTATGCCTTAAGACACTCTTAGAGAATTTGGTAATGAAAGCCTCTAGAATTTGGTCTATGTTCCTGAAGTGTCTCTCATTTAGTGGTTGAAACCACATAAGGGCGGTGCTCCTAAGGGTTAGACTAAAGGCATTGTATTGCGTGAACAGGTCCTCAACTTGTTTAGCTCTCAAGACTTGCCTAAACTCGGCCACATGATCGTAGGGGTCTCCAGTGCCATCAAAGTAGTTCTTCATGGACTTAACTAGCTGAGTTGGCCTCAAGGTTCTGGTGTGTTCCCTAGGCCTTGACAAAGGAAAATCATCAGCATTTCTTAGGTTCCTCAGGGCTCTTGGTCTCTCAGTTTCTTCTCTATTCGTCTCTGTTCTCATCCTTTCTCTTCCCAATGGGTTAGAAAAACTTACCTCAAGTCTTTCTCTATTCCTGTCTCTTTGAGCTCCATGAGCTTGGGACGTTCCACCTCTTGGGTGGCCGTAAGAAACATTAGATCTTGGTTGAGGAAAAATAAATTCACCCTTCCAAGTGTAGGCATGTTGTGAAGAGATGGATAGGTATGTGCTTGAAGATGAAGAGGTGTTGCAAAATCCTTGATCTACACCAGCCAAATGAACTCCACGAGTATATGGTGGGCCCTTTTAGCTTGCAAATAGATGTATTAGACACCCTATGTACCTTGGAAGATACTCTCAAAAAGATAGATCAAAACAGAGAAGTTGGATGTAGCTCAGAGGTGAAAACTTGCTATTCTTGGTTCATACACATGTCCAGTATTTTACATAATTCTCTGAGCACAACAGCAATTAGCTTGATTCCTCTTGGGGAAGTCTAGGTAACTTAAAGAGCTAACTTTCAAGAGTAATCTCATCAAAAATAACAAACCACACACTGAGAATGAGTTTTAACAAGTGATGATATCATCCCGATTTTCACGGGCTGCTACAGTTTGAGACCAGTGAGCAGAAAAATCAACATAACTCAAACTGTAGGAATCCAATGATTATGCAAATTTGTATGGTTATACTAGACTGTAATTTGAATCCAACAAGCTTTAAATCACTGAATTTGGATAAGTAACCACTGAGAAACAGCTCTGACAAGATGAGTGGAAAAGTCGGGTACCTGACAGAGAAGTGAAGATGAACAGACCCTGTTGACTTCAAATGAACATAACTGAAGATTGCAACATTCAAATGACATGAAAATTTGTGAGCATATAGTAGACTTGTAGAGCTAACTTTACCAAGTTAAATCACTAAAAATGATGCACCAAGCTCAGAGGAAACATCTCTGCAAGCTGACTGAGAAAACTGAGAGATATGGCAGTGAGTAGTACACTTCACAAGAACATGGAAATATGAACCCAAATGATAATGAAAATGAAAGTATATTGCTTGTACAATACAATGGACTTACTGATACATATGTGTGCCTTGTAATCACACCTTGATATGGCATAAAGCTCAGCTCTTGGAGGTCTTCACATAGGTCTCTCTAACCACGACTAAAACTGCCATCTATTTATAGTTGAGTTTGGGAGGCTAACTTCCCTCAATCACTCTCCAATCAATAAATGATTGATTTGATTCTCTACCTACCACAAATCACGAATTCGTGGCTCCTCTTTCCATTCTTGATCAAGTGGACTCAACCACTTAAGATTCTCTTACTTTTACATTAAGTAAACTCTTCAAAAGTTACAAGAGGTAGTTCACAAGTGAACTTTACAGTCTTCATTTTAAGGCTTTTTCTATGACTTTGTGGGACTCAAGCCAATATTTAGGCTTGTCATAGACTTGCTCCAACAGCTCCCCCTCAAGCCAAGTATGCTTGAGGTCTTCAATCTTCCAAGATTACCTGCAAACCTATCATAGCCTTGAATTTGCAAAGCTTTGTACCATCCAATGCTTTGGTTAGAATATCTACACATTGTTGATGAGTGGACACATATGATATTTGAATATCTTTGCTTAGAACCTTCTCTCATACATAGTGATAATGAACTTCAATATGTTTAGTCCTTGCATGAAAAATAGGATTAGTAGCCAAATGAATAGAACTCATATTGTCACCAAAAATAGTTGGAGTTCCAAACTCCAATCCAAGATCTTTGAATAATGTCTTCATCCACATAGCGTCTTGTGTAGCTATGGCAAGACCTCTATATTTAGCTTCAGTAGAAGAGAGAGCAATTGTGGGTTGCTTCTTGGATGACCATGAAATAAGCTTTGAACCTGCAAAGGTAAGATAACCTGAAGTGCTCCTTCTATCTTCCTTGGAGCCAGCCCAATCTGCATCAGAAAATAGCTTCAAACCTAAATCAGATACATAAGGATAATAAAGTCCTTCATTTATGGTTCCTTTGAGATACTTGAGAATCCTTTTGGCAACATCCATATGTGGTTTCCTTGGTGTGTGCATAAATTGGCTTAGCACACTCACACTGTAACATATATCTACTCTTGTCAATGTGGCATAGTTGAGACTACCCACTAGACTTTGATATGATGTGATGTCCTCTATGAGTTCACCTTCATGTGAGCTCAATTTGTGATTGACCTCCATTGCAGTACCTGCAATCTTACAATCTTGCATCTTGAATTTTGCCAACATGTCCTTAATGTACTTTCTTTGAGTGAGAAACAAACCATGATCTTTGTAGACAACTTCCAAACCTAGGAAGTAGGTAAGTGAACCCAAATCACTTATGTTGAACTCTTCTCTCATCTACTAAGCAAAACTCTAATAGTAGGCATCTTTGCCACAGGAGAGAAAGTCTCCTCATAATCAATTCCCTGAGTTTGTGCAAAGCCTTTTGCCACAAGCCTTGCCTTATACCTGTTAATTGAACCATCAGAATTCTTCTTGAGTTTATAGACCCATCTTGAGCCTATTACCTTCATGGATGAAGTCTTGGGCACCAAATCCCAGGTGTTGTTTTCCTCAAGTGCTTCAATCTCTTCCTTCATTGCATGCTTCCATTCTGTTTTTTCTTTGGCCTCTTCGAATGATGATGGCTCCTCTTGGTTTATGTCCTGTGCTATGTAGATAGAATGTTTAGTTACTAATGAGGTGTCAAACCCATACCTTTCTGGTTTTTTCTTTTCCCTCATAGATCTTCTTAGGCCATGATGTGATGATTCTGCCTCATGTCCAAGTTCCTGCAATTTTGCTTTACCTTTAGACTTCCATGCTTTGACATTTTCCATGTGAGATTCTTCATCATCCTCTGAGGTGTCTTGTTCTTCAATCTTTGATTGTTCTCTACCAAGCTTTGGAAAATCTTCTTCAAGATCATATGGTAAATTGATCTTCCTACATGAATCTTCATACCATGAATTGTTCTCATCAAAAACTACATCTCTGCTTACCAAGAATCCTTTGTTGGTAGGGTTGTATAACCTGTAGCCCTTTACACACCTTTCTGCCTTTGGATCCATCTTGCCTCTAACCTGTGAAGGAACATGAGCAAAAGCAATACATCCAAAAATTTTACAATGATCTAAGCTTGGTCTTCTTCCATTCCAAGCCTCATATGGAGTCATCACATCAAGGGATTTTGAAGGCAACCTGTTAATCAAGTAAGTGATTGTAGATACAGCCTCAGCCCATAAGTAATTAGGTAAATGCTTTTCATTTAACATAGACCTTGCAGGTTCAACAATTGTCCTATTCCTCCTTTCTGCCACTCCATTTTGCTCAGGAGTGTACCTTGTAGTTACCTCTCTTTTGATTCCTCTTTCTTGAAGAAAAGAATCAAACTCATGGGAGAAGTATTCTCCCCCTCCATCTGACCTTAGCCTTTTTAGTGATTTACCTGTTTGATTCTCCACAAGAGCCAAATATCTTTTGAAACATGAAAAAACTTCATCTTTGTGTTTCATAAAGAATAGGATAGTCCATCTGCTGCAATCTTCAATAAAGGAAACATAATACCTTGATCCAGATATTGAAGCTTCCTTGCTAGGTCCCCATACATCTGTATGAACCAACTCTAAGAGATCTCCATGCATATAACCTTTCTTCATGAATGGTAACCTGTGAGACTTTCCAAATTGACATGCACTACACTTATAAATCATATGTTGTTTTGACAAATTAGGAAGTCCAAGTACACTTTGGTCCCTGCAGATTTGCTTTAATGACCTTTCATCAATATGTGCTAACCTTTTGTGCCATACTTCCAATTCTGTGAGTGTCTGACTACCATAATTAAAGAGAGCAATGTTTCTAGTGTCCTGTAATTCAAATGTGAACAATCTACCTGTCTTTTCACCTTTTGCAATTCTTTTGAATCCTTGACTTGGATCTTCAACAAATGTTCCTGCCTTTGTGCACCTGACTTGCAACCCTTTCTCTACTATCTGCCCAACACTTATCAAATTCTTTGTAATGGTAGGGACATAGAGTACCTTACTGAGTAGGTTGATGTTTCCATCAGGTGCTTTGACATTGCCTATTTTCTCCATAGGATGTCTTGTGTCATCTCGTGTTTGTAGCTCATGCTTATTCCTTGGATCTTCTAAATCTGATAAGAGTGCCACATTTCCTGCCACATGATTTGAACAACCTAAATCTATGTAGAAAACATGCTCATCGGATTTACCTTGTGGCATAGCCATGTTCATGATCAATAATGAATCCTCTTTGTTTGATTCTTCTGTGTAGTTATTGTAGTCTCTCCTTCCTTTATAGCCTCCTTGATAGTTTGAATGATTGTAGTTGTTGTAGTTGCCATGGTAGTTGTTGAACCTTCCTCTTGAGTAGCCATAACTTCCTCTATTGTACCCTCTGCCTCTTTGATTCCTGGAATTCCTAAAGCAATTTTCAGTTGTATGATTAGTTAATCCACAAATAGAACATGAGTTGGAGTCTTGGGATCTCCCCCTGCCTTCTCTACCTCCTCTTCCTCTACCTCTGCCATGTCTTCCTCTACCTGCATAGTTAGCTTGATATGTACCTACTTCATCATCCACTTTCTTTGCCTTTCCTTTGTTATCTTTGGACTTGCTTTTATCCATGTATAAAGCTGAAGATTGATTACCTTTAGAGCTTTCTCCATTTTTGATAAGCTTTGCCTCTTGAGTAAGTATTTGTCCAATGAGTGTGTTGAAATCAGGTACATGCATGTCCATGTACAAATCCATAGCTGTGGTGAATGCTTCCCACTTGTCATCTGCCTTCAAGCCATTGATAACTTGGCATAACTTCATCTCTAGCCACATAACCATATAAACTTCTACCTTGGAGATAAGCTTCCATTCTTAATGACCAAGCTGAGTAGTTACCTCTCTCCAATTTGTCAATTGATGAAGGAAATCCATCTGCCATGTTGTCCAACCTTGCTCTGATACCACTGTGAAGAGATGGATAGGTATGTGCTTGAAGATGAAGAGGTGTTGCAAAATCCTTGATCTACACCAGCCAAATGAACTCCAGGAGTATGTGGTGGGCCCTTTTAGCTTGCCAATGGATGTATTAGACACCCTACGTACCTTAGAAGATCACTCTCAAAAAGATAGATCAAAACAGATAAGTTGGAGTTAGCTCAGAGATGAAAACTTGCTATTCTTGGCTCATACACATGTCCAGTGTTTTACATAATTCTCTGAGCACAACAGCAATTAGCTTAATTCCTCTTGGGGAAGTCTAGGTACCTTAAAGAGATAACTTTCAAGAGTAATCTCATCAAAAATAACAAACCACACACTGAGAATGAGTTTTAACAAGTGATGACATCATCCCGATTTTCACGGGCTGCTACAGTTTGAGACCAGTGAGCAGAAAAATCAACATAACTCAAACTGTAGGAATCCAATTATTATGAAAATTTGTATGGTTATACAAGACTGTAATTTGAATCCAACAAGCTTTAAATCACTGAATTTAGATAAGTAACCACTGAGAAATGGCTCTGACAAGGTGAGTGAAAAAGTCGGGTACCTGACAGAGAAGTGAAGATGAACAGACCCAGTTGACTTCAAATGAACATAACTAAAGATTGCAACATCCAAATGACATGAAATTTTGTGAGCATATAGCAGACTTATAGAGCTAACGTTACCAAGTTAAATCACTAAAAATGATGCACCAAGCTCAGAGAAAACATCTCTGCAAGCTGACTGAGAAAACTGAGAGATATGGCAGTGAGTAGTACACTTCACAAGAACATGGAAATATGAACCCAAATGATAATGAAAATGAAAGTATATTGCTTGTACAATACAATGGACTTACTGATACATATGTGTGCCTTGTAATCACACCTTGATATGGCATAAAGCTCAGCTCTTGGAGGTCTTCACATAGGTCTCTCTAACCACGACTAAAACTGCCATCTATTTATAGTTGAGTTTGGGAGGCTAACTTCCCTCAATCACTCTCCAATCAATCAACGATTGATTTGATCCTCTACCTACCACAAATCACGAATTCGTGGCTCCTCTTTCCATTCTTGATCAAGTGGACTCAAACACTTAAGATTCTCTTACTTTTACATTAAGTAAACTCTTCAAAAGTTACAAGAGGTAGTTCACAAGATCCTCTCCGAAGTATATTGTCTAGATAGGTCACTTTTCCTGGATGATCAGGGTCTTTGAACTCATAGATTGTGATCATTCCTACCTCATTTGGTTGATCAGGTTTATACCTCCGAAAGGCTTCATCAGTCTCTCGGTTCAAGAGTAGATATATGCTCTTGTTGTCCTGGGGAATCCACTCTGGTGTGATAATTCTAGTAAGAACAAATTTGCCTCGAGGTGTTTTAGGCTCTCCACCTATGTTTCCTTGCTCTAGGTCACCTATGTCTGTCTCCGAGATCACATTCCCAAATTCGTTTGTCCTATCTAGGTGACTGGTGACTATGTATATGGTTCCTTCTTTGTCCAAGCAAGCACCATTCTCAAACTTGACTGCTGGGTGTTCTAGTCCAATGGGTTGATCAGGGTTTTTAATTTAGACCATGGATCTTCCTAGGCCGTCCTCATAGATGCTAACACCTAATCGGTTGGTCCTAAGGTATTCCAGCTGCGTCTTGTACGGGCCTTCGACCCTTTGTAAGTATGGCACGCCTGAACTTCGTGTGGGCCTCTCCATACCATGAGACATCTCGGACTCGCTAGTTTCAGAGCTAGGGTAGTGCGAATAATGGCTCAACTGCTGGGCCCAAGACCTAGCAGTATGATTGACGCTAGCCTCTGAAGACCTGAGACTCTGTCTATCTTTTCCTAGGTGTCGTCTTGATCTAAGGTTCATATGCCTAATTCGATAGCCCCAATTTTCCCAAGTACAACCTCGTTTCTGAGTTCTTTTGTATTAGTTGCTTGGTTCTTTTTTTGTTGATTATAGTGTTTATGATCTTGTCTGATATCACGTCGTCAGGAATATTTGAGTGATTTTTTTCGCACTTTAAGTTGATCGTTCCACGTTAAGTTCTTTTCCTTTAAAGTTATTGATCGCTCACAGGGATTATGTTTCAGCTTGGACTTGAGTATTTAGGTAGTCCTCAACTTGATAGATGCCCATCGTCTCCCTGACTTACTTCTAGCACTACTTGCACTTAGCCTAGGCTAGGAATTGACAAAGGAAGTTGAGAATGATCCAACCTCACTTGCTGATCCCTTGCTTTTTAGTGCTCAAGAACCTTGTTCTCAAGCTTGTAGAATGCCCTTGCTTTGGAAGCCCTCTAATGCTCTCAATAGACCTGTAAAAGTCCCAAAGTTAGCTCAAGACTTAGAATCAAATGACATAACAAATCACTTCCATTCATGTAATTCAGATATCAATTTGCCCTTTATCCTTATGGAAGACAATTCTAGGGAACCCTCAGTCTCTTACCCAGGGGTATGGTCCCCACGAGCTTTCCAACAAGCCTAAGATCACTCCGAACAGATTTTGTATGAGGACGTTATGACTGTTTAGGATTCTAGGATTAAAACAGGGTTAAAACAAGCTAACATGCCAATAGGGTTTCCTCAAATTATTTGCTTATAGCCTCCTTATATGCCCTATAGCCCAATATTTATGCCTAAAATTAGCCACAATCCTCAAATTAAAAAAACCTAAAAATTTGGCCGAAATTGGCTGTCAATCCTGATCGACTGAGCTGTCAATCGTGATGGACAAAGCTGTCCGTCATGGCCTATTAGTCGCGATGGACATGTTTCAATCGCGATTGATGGGTGTCAATCACGATGGACAGGGGTGTCGGTCGCGATTGATGGGTCAATCGCGATTGATTGTGTCAATCGCGATGGACTAAGATTTTCGGGGTTTTTGCGTGACTTTGTGTCAATCGGGTCTATGAGTCATGATGGATACATTTTTTCACCGAGATGGGGTGTCAGTTGCGATGATTCTGTCAGTCGCGATGGACAGGGGTGTCCGTCGCGATGGACACGTGTCGGTCGCGATGGACTGCTGTAAATTGCGATGGATAGGCAGTCCATCGCGATGGATACCGTCTATCGCGATTGACAGAGGTGTCCGTCGGGGTCTGTCGATTGCGATGGACAGACTGTCCGTCGCGATGGACACTGTCAATCACAATTGATGCTATCAATCACGATTGATGCTGTCAATCGTGATTGATGCTGTCAATTGCGATCGACAGAAAAAATGCAAATTTTTTAGAAATTTTTGTGGATTTGTGATGTGCAAAGTCTCTAGTCTACTGTGGTGCACTTAGTTTTACCAAAGGAGCAATTTTTCTGTCAATCGCAATTGACAGAGATGAATGCCCCGGAGACTGTGCAGAGCTTTTCCGTACCTGCGTGACGTGCTGGAGATGATGATACAACAAAAACCTGCAAGAACACTCAAGAAACATGCAAAAAACAGTGCACACAAATCGCTCTCTTGCTCTCTCTCACAAGTGAAATGAGGGAAATGGAAGGGGGAAGGTGATATGACCAAAAAACTGAAATTTATGCGATGATGCAGATGGAGGTGGGAGATGGTGAGGATGATGATGGTGAAGTAAGAAAGAGAAAAATAAGGAAAAGTAAAGAAATTACCTACAACGCTGTCACAACTCTACATCTTACCATCACACGTTCGTCCTCAAAGCTCAATCCCCAACAATGGCACCAAAATTTGGTGTAGCTCAGTGATGAGTAGCACCTCCTTTAATGTCAATCCGGGAAGACGTGAGGATGGTATGAAGACCTCGAACAAGTGAGAGCACAAGTGTGTTACTGAGAAGCACACTAACATGCACACACATACACACACACGTGCACACAAGGCAAGAACAAAGGGAGAGATGGAGTTCTTTAGATTACTCAAAAGTGCTCAATTCCACAATAAGCTAACCTAAAAAATGAGCTTTCTAGCTCTATTTATAGTTTTTGGCTAGCTTTGGTCCTGTTGAGACCTAGTGTCGGGCCTAGTTAAAAATTAGGTTCCTAGGCTAATTTGGAGGCTCAAACGAGCTCAGAAAATTATGAAAATTGATATGTAGGTGCTTCTAATGCTCCTCAAGCTCAAGGACTCCTTGGCTTGCACAAAATGGAGCTACAAAAAGGCAAAATGGTAATTACAATGATTGTTAGTGATGAGAATCATTGTTATAAAGATCTTGATTTGGAAAAAATTGAATGGCCTATTTGCCAGATCGTCGTTGAATACTCTGTCTACTTAGTCGTTCTATTTGCTCTGACTCTTTTCACTGGCTTGCTTGTCTCCTCAGTCCTTGGGTGCCCTGACTACTATCAACATCGTCTCATCAAGCTTATCTTATGCTTGAAGCATGCCAAACAAGTCATTGCTTCCTACCATTTCAGTTAAGAACAAGAATAAGAGGAGAAACAAAAAGGTAAGAAGACAAAGCAAAGAAAAACAGAACAAAGCCTTTAGAGAAACAAGAACAATCAAAACAAACTCAAGACCTAACACTAGAACATGAACAAAAACAAGATCCTAAGCAAAAACTAAAGAAACCAAGATTTTGGTCTAGAGGTACATCAGAGATGCATGTTAAAACAAGAAATGATAAGAACACTATCACTGTAAATGCATTAGTAGATTCCGGCTCCAAAATCAATGTGATTTCAAGAGAAATCTATGATAAATTACGATGGCCCATAGATAAAGATTGTGGATGGCGTATGAGAACTGCAGATAATGGTGTAGGTATCCTATATGGAGCTTGTGCTAGTGTGTCCATATCTATAGGAGGAATCACAGAAGAATTTCACTTTTTTATTCAAGATAATTGCTCCTAAGAAGTTCTCTTACGTCAACCCTTTATTTGTGAGAGTCGTATGGAAACTAAAGCCATGGATGATGGGTCTACCTATGCTAGAATTAATTCTAAGCATAAAATGCAATCACTTCAAGTCATGATGGTAGAGTGAATCATCCTAGGAATTGATTGTCGATTACAAAGAAACCTATTGTTCCTCAGGGTCATGAGCATGCTTGTAGTGATTGTACACCTCGATTCACATTTGGAGCTACATATGATCAAAATTTCAGATATAATCCATTGTTGAGTGGGACAATAGTGGACATTGGTTTGACATCTCACAACCAACCAACCTGTACAATAGTTTGTCACTTTGTTTTCCACATTCTAGATTAGATTTTCTTCATAAGAGTCAATTATCTAAGTCTTTTATCCAAAAAACCCAAAAAGATTATAAAACCAACAAAATCATGGAACATGATGAGAACATTGAGCATGTGATTGAGACATCTCATTGTTTCTCTACTCGAGGAGTTAGAGTTATGTATTCAACAAAATTCTAATTCCTATATTATTCTTCTTTCTTCCCTTGATGAGTATGCTCTTATCCAAGAATATGCTCTCAATGTTGACAAATGCTCAAAATTTAATCAAACACATGATGCCTTAGTTGAAACAAAGTACGAAACTATAGATTAAAAAGTCAAACCCATAGCTCAACCATTACCCCAAGGAAGTAATGAAAAAAATTATTAATGTGAAAAACGATCGAATTCTTCGAGATAAGAAAAATGTAGGACATACATTCACAGATGAGACAATCAAACAGGTGAAAATTGGTAGAGATGATGACTTTCTTTTGCCAGCAGAGAGAGATAAATTTGAGAGAGTCATATGTAGCCATGGAAAAGCCTTTACTATGTATCCTCATGAGATTGGTTGCGTAGATTCTAAGATAGTGACACCCATGATAATCTTTACTATTCCATATATTCCATGGAATCTTCGCCCTATAGCAGTTCCAAAGGCTTGCTTACCTGAGCTAATGAAACTACTTAAAGAGAAGATAAACATGAGAATTTTAGAGCCATCTTTTGCACCTTACTCTAGATAGTTCACTGTGCCTAAAAAGAATGGGAAACTACGTTTTATTCAAGATCTCCAACCTATCAATAAAGTCACCATAAGGAATGTAGGAACAGTGCCCATTGTAGATGAGTTTACTGAATCATTTTCAGGACATTCTATCTATTCAATGGGTGATTTATATTCGAGATATGACCAATTCCAATGAGCAATTGATAGTCGTTACATAACCACAATGAAAACTCCTTTAGGCTTAGTGCGAATGTGTACTTTACCTCAAGGAGTGACTAATTTTGTGGCATGAGTGCTATGAATATGGTTGTTGGCAGTAGTCTTGGTACACCAGGACTTACGAGACGTGAAAGTCAAAGAAGGGAGTCAGAGCGAAGGGACAGCACAAGCAAACAGGGCAGTCAAAGAAGATCTGGCAAGTAGGCCAATATTTTTTCAAGACACTAATGCAGATCAAAGAGATGGACATGCAGGGAGGAAGAGCAAGTAGGGAGCTCGAAGATATGTATGGCAGATCACTAGAAGAAATCCCTACAACAACAGTGATTCTTATCACTAACAATCATTGTAAATATCATTTCACATTTTTGCAGCTCCATTTTCTGCAAGCCAAGGAGTCCTTGAGCTTGAGGAGCCTTAGAAGTAGTTGCGTACCAATTTTCGTATTTTGTAGATCTCGTTTGAGCCCCCAAATAAGCCCTGGAACCTAATTTTTAACTAGGCCGGACACTAGGTCTGGACAGGGCCAAAACTAGTCAAAAACTATAAAAAGAGCTAGAGAGCTCATTTTTGAGGTTAGATTGTAATTGAAACAAACTTGTAAGAGATTTTGAAAGTAATCTAAAGAACTCCATTGATTCTCCCTCTTTGTCTTGCCGTGTGTGCGCGTGTGTGTGTATGTGTGTGCATGCCTGTGTGCTTCTCACTCACGCACTTGTGCCGCCACTTGCTCGAGGTCTTCATACCATCCTCACGTCTTCCCGGATTGACATTAAAGGAGGTGCTACTCATCACTGAGCTACACCAAATTTTGGCACCGTTGCCGGGGATCGAGCTTTGAGGACGAGCGTGTGATGGTAAGACGTAGAGTTGACGCGTTGGAGTTGTAGGTATTTTCTTCACTCTCATCGATTTTCTTTTACTTTCTTTACCATCTTCATTTCCATCATCATCATCACCATCTCCCACCTCCATCTCCATCATCGCGAAAATTTTCAGTTTTTTTACTATATCCCCATCTCCACCTCATTTCCCTCATTTCACTTGTGAGAGAGAGCGAGAGAGCGAATTTGCATGTGCTGTTTTTTGCATGTTTTGTGAGCATTCTGCAGGTACAGGCCGCATCATCGTCCCCAGCACCCTGCGCAGGTACGGAAATCTGAGTAACTGTCTGTGTGTCGCCGAGCTCTGTCAATCGCGACCGACAGAAAAATTGCTCTAATTGCTAAACAAAGTGCATATCCATGACCTACAGGCCTAGAGCTTCCCAAAAATGTGTTTAGTTTTTTGAAATTCCACAGATTTCTGTCAATCGCGATCGCTCTGTCAATCGCGATCGACAAACCACGACGGACAGACCTGTCAATCGCGATCGACACGTCAATCGCGATCGATAGCCCACGACGGCTCTGTCAATCGCGACCGACAGAGTCAACGACCGATTGACCGCGACTGACGGATCATACGCGCAACACGTGTCAATCGCGATCGAGTCATCAATCGCGATCGACTCATCAATCGCGACCGACGCAGTCAACGACTGTTTGACCACGACGGACAGACCACGACGGCTCTGTCGATCACGATCGACACAGTCAACGACTGATTGACCACGATCGACAGACCCTTGCGACCGACCTGTCAATCGCGATCGACTCATCAATCGCGACCGACAGAGTCAACGACCCTTTGACCACGACTGATTGACTTTTCGTAACCCCTGTCAATCGCGACTGACCAGTCAATCGCGACTGACAGCCACGACGGACCTGTCAATCGCGATCGACACGTCGATCGCGACTGACCTGTCAATCGCGACCGACAGACTTTGCGAACGCGTTAGAAGGGCAAATTAGGTCAAATTTTCAAGGCAAAATTATTGGTCTAAATTTTGACTAAGTGTGGGACAAACACTAGGGTGTAGTATGGCATCGCAAGGCCGTGCCACAAGCTACTCGAGTATTCCTGTTTGACTGTTAGCTTGTATTGAATCCTGATTTAACCCGCTAAACCCTGAACAGTCCTAACTTTTTCATACGAAATCCAATTTTTGAGCTCTTGGGCTTGTTGGAAAGCTCGTGGCATATACTACACGCCCTCAACTGTTTTTTATAAAGATAATGCGTTGATTTTCAGAGAGGGTATTTTGAAGTTGACCATACCCAGGGGGATCAAAGTTAGGGGTCTTTAGAATTATTTTCTTAAAAGTCACAATGCAAATATGTGTTTATGTTACATGAATGAAAGTGGTTGGTTTTGTCCTTTGAATCTAAGCATTGAGCTAACTGTGGGACTTTTATAGGTCCATTGAGAGCAACAGAGAGCATCCAAAGCAAGGTTTCTTTGCGAGCTTGAGAACCGGGTTCTTGAGCACCATAAAGCAAGGGATCAACAAGTAAGGTTGGACACTTTTAACCCCCTCTGTCAATTCATAGCTTAGGCTAAGAACGACGAGAGGTAGGAGTAAGTCAGAGCGACGGTAGGCAGTTATCAAGTTGAAGAGTACCTAAAAACTCAAGTTCAAGCTAAAAACTTAATCTCTGCACTGTCGATAACATAAAGGAAAAGAACCTAACGTGGAACGATCAACCTAAAGTACGGAAAACATTCAAGTGTTCCTGACGACGTGACATCAGACAAGACCATAAACACAATAATTAACTAAAAAGAATCAAGTGACTGGTACCAATTGATCGGCAACGAGGTTGTACTCTGGAGAAAAATTGGGCTAATCAGTTAGGCATATGAACCTTAGATCAGGACGACACCTAGCAAGAGAGAGACAAAGCCTTAGGTCTTCAGAGGCTAGTGTCAATCACACTGCAAGGTCTTGGGCCCAGCAGTTGAGCCACCACTCATACTACCCTAGCTCTGAGACCAGTGAGTCAGAAATGTCTCAAGGCATGGACAGACCTACGGGAAGTTCAGGAGTGCCTTACTTGTACAGGGTGGAAGGCCCTTACAAAACACAGCTGGAATATCTTAGGACCAACCGACTAGGTGCTAGCATCTATGAGGACGGCCTAGGAAGATCCGTGGTCCAGATTAAAAACCCTGACCAATCCATAGGACTAGAGCACCCAGCTGTCAAGTTTGAAAACGGTGCATACCTGGACAAGGAAGGAACCATATATGTAGTCACTAGTCACCCGGATAGGACAGATGACTTTGGGAATGTAATCTCAGAAGCAGACCTAGGTGACCTGGAACAAGGGAACATGGGTGCGGAACCTAGAACCCCTCGAGGTAAATCAGTTCTCACTAGGATTATCACGCCTGAGTGGGTACCCCAAGACAACAAGAGCATAGAGTTGCTTATCAATCGAGAAACTGATGAAGCCTTTTGTAGGTATAAATCCAATCAGCCAACTGATATAGGAAATATCATGATCTATGAGTTTAAGGATCCAGATAGCCCAGGTAGAGTGACCTACTTAGATCACACTTCGGAACGGATCTTTGTGGTGACAGAAAATGATAGGCATGCCTACACTTGGAAGGGTGAATTTATTTTCCCCCAACCAAGATCAAATGTATCCTATGGTCACCCTGGGGCTGGAACTTCCCAAGCTCATGGTACGCAAAGAGACAGAAGTAGAGAGAGACCAGAAGTAAGTTTTGCCAACCCAGTGGGCAGAGAAAGAACGAGAACGGAGACGAATAGGGTAGAACCTGAGATGCTTAGAGCCCACAGGAACCAAAGAAATGTAGACGGATTCCCTCTGCCGAGGCCTAGAGAGCACACAAGAACTTTGAGACCCACCCAGCTAGTTAAGTCCATGAAGAATTACTTTGACGGCACAGGAGATCCCTATGATCATGTGGTGGAGTTCAAGCAAGTCTTGAGAGCTGAACAAGTGGAAGATCTGTTCACGCAGTACAATGCCTTCGGTCTAACCCTTAGGAACACATCACTTACATGGTTTCAGCCATTAGATGAGCGTCAGTTCAGGAGCATAGACCAACTCCTAGAGGCATTCATTGTAGAGTTCTCTAAGAGCGGCATAAGACACAATACCTCCTCATTAATTCACAGCTTCAAACAGACCCCCCAAGAGACTGTCGGATTGGCCGGAAGAAGATTTAGACAATATCTTGAAAGGTGCCCTATTTCGGAGCTACCCACATCTGCTAAACAAGTAGCCTTATTCCTTGATGGATTGCTGAGTACGAAATTGAGATCCTATGTGTATCTGAAGGACCCTAGGACTATAGAAGAGTGTGTACGCATGTGCATTGACATTGAAGATAACCTAGGGGAAGAACTAGAGCTTTCCAAAATCTACAAAGATTCAGATAGTGCATCTAGTCACTCTTCCACGCAGTCCACATCAATTGAGGAACTGGCCGAAAAAGTAGCTCAGAAATTAGGTGTAACTAGCAAACAAATCCCAAGGTTTGCCCCTGTGAAAAGGTGCTATACATGCGGTGGTGACCATATGGCGAACGTCTGTCCCATTATGGCTCAACCCCAAGTTAACCCTAGTAGCCAGTACTGCACCATAGAACGGAAGTACACAAACCACACTGCGCAAGATTGCCCATACAACAAGCAGGCAGTTAGGCAACCCTACCCTCAGCCCTACCAACAAGGCAGATACCAGAACCAGTACCCTCCACCACCACAATATGCTAGACCCCAACAAACCTACCAACCACAATATCAGGCCCTACAGAGACCCCAACCGGTACTAGCTCAACAGCCCCCAAACCCCGCTAACGTGATTCCAGTAAAGTATGCTGTTGCAGAAGAAAACCTGAATAGGGCCATAGTACCAGTAACCCCATTGATCTCAGAAAGTGACCCAAGTGACCATAGCTTTGATTCTACACATGTCGATAGTCCCCAGGCTTACTACATGCAGTCTCCAGAACATGGTGAGTCCTACTATAGTGAAGAACCAAGTGAACCTAGTTGGGAGTCGGATTACACGAACGTCATGTATGCAAACCCCAACCCTAGGCCTCAACCTAGGCAGGTACGACCACCCTTTCCTAGAGGACCATGCTACCGATGTCAGGGGGATCACTTCATTCGTGATTGCCCCTTGCCTCCACCTACACAACCCCAGTCAGTAACGATCCAAGGTTTTTGCCAAGATTGTGGAAAAGAACATCTCTTACGAGATTGCCCTAAGAATCCTAATAATATGCCAAAAATCACTCCGATCAACGTTATTGGGTTAGTGGTAGATTCCACAGGAAGTGTCACTTCCACTGCTCCCGTACAGGTAGTCACTCGCGCTCAAGCCTTGCAGCAGAATCAAGGAATAAACCAGGATAAGAATTCAGAGGTTAGTGAAACCGAGAGCGTAACAAAGAAAAGGACTAGAGCATGGAAAGATAGTCGGGAAAGAATGAAAAGACAATGGGCTAAAAAGATGAGTGAACTTGAGGAAAGCATAAGAGAAACCAAAGCTAGGATAACTGAAATCACCTCTCAAACCCCCTCTCACACTATCCCATCACCACCACTCCCATCGTCCTCCTACCCGCCACCTTCCAACCCACGTCATACGATTCCACCACCCCCTAGAGTAGGATCAGTATTAGCTGATCCCATTCCGGAAGACATAGACATGATGCTTAAAGCATATCAGGCCAGAATTCAAGAAGGGCCAAATGTCACAGATCATGACAAATGTTACCCTAGAGCTGACCTAGAGATAGAACGAACCAAGCTTTGCGCGAAAATGGTCGCCTTGGCTCAGACTATGTTTGAAGCCAGTCGCCTTTTCAATTACTCTGGCTCAGCCAAAACGCAATTACACTTGGATGGATTCCTAGAGAAGTTAGAGGGAATAATTGCAAGATCTGCCAAGGAAGAAAAAAATCAAGAAAAAGATAAAGCAAGCAAAAACATGAACCATCCCCCATCGGAAGCTTATGTGCCAAATTCCATGGAACCAGACAATTCCCCCTCCCTAGAACGAATAGAGAGGTTAGTGGCACAATCAGAAAAGGAACCTGCCCCTCAAAGAAAGGAAAGGGCAAGAGAACGGATAAGCAAGCCTCTTCAGGAAGCCCATGTGCCTCCTCAAGAAGCTTATCTTCCCCCCCAAAAGGCACAAGAGCCTCTCTCGGAAGCTTGTGTACCTCCACAGGTTGCCTACATTCCTTCTCAGGGAGCGTATGAGCCTGTTCGGAAAAGTAATAGAATAAGTAACCCTCTCCAGGGAGCTTGTGCTCCAGCTATCTATGAGAACGAGGAAAGAGCCCACAATAGAATAAGCCCTCCTTCCCAGGTTGCTTATGCGCCCAATTCTACGGAGCCAGACACTTCTTCTTCTATGAATCGGTTTGCACCAGACTTCCTACGAGAGATTCAAGAAGACAAATGGGATAACGAAAGCGAGGTCGCCCCTCCTTTTGAACTTGTGGACGATGCACACGACCAATTCCCACAAGACATCCCATCTATTTACGGGGAACATGAGAGTGCTCAGTCTCACGAGAGATTGGACTTTGAGTCTAATTCCATACAAGAGTTACCCCACTTCACAGGACCATGGGAGGCAAAATCCACATGTATGAGAGCACCCACAATCATGGTAAGGAACGACGACTCAGTCATACCTAGGAACACCGAGGTAGTGAAGAACACTAATGTGCAGTGTAATCTCAAGTTAGAAGAGCTGCTCAAGGTTAGACCTGAATTATGGAAACATGTAGCCAAACAAGTACCAGAGATAGCAAAACCCCGTTCCCAGGCAGGATCCCATAGGACAGTGCCAGAAATTCCCTTGGATAAGATAGGAGATATGTGTGAAGGTGAAGAAGGGAACACCTATCTGCCCATCACCTACCAGGAGTACACCGCCAAGGCAATTTTGGACTCAGGTGCAGGAGTTGCGATTGCCACCACCTCCTTATGGAAGCGTTGGGGCAAGCCGGCACTCAGGCCAACGAGAATGAAATTGCAAATGGCCGATGGTCACATAGAAAAACCCCTAGGATTGCTAGAAGGAATAACTCTCACCACTTGTGGTGTCGAGTTTGAACATAGTTTTGCTATATGTGACTTTAGCAAAAATCAGGCCTATGAGATGATTTTGGGAAGACCATTCATGCGACAGTTGCAAGTGGTACAGGATTGGGGGACCAATTCTTTGTACCTGCAGCACTTGGGTGTTACAACCAAAGTTAATCTCAAGGATTATTCTCATAGAGATGTCCCTCCTATCCAGTGGAATCCCATCCATAGAGCCAAAGATGATACAGAATCGGTGCATTCCATAGGGTCTGGATCCTCATGGATGCATGAAGACACTCACTTATGGATGTGCAAGGTAGCAGTAGAAGAAGAGAAGAGAGAGAAAGCCAGAGAGGTAGGTGCAAAAGAAACTCATAGACCCATTCAAGACCCAGCCTATGCACCTGTAGTTTTCCCAGACGAGGAATTCGAACCCCATGGCTGGGCGGAAATTTTAGCAACCATGGACGTAGCCATCAATGAAGAACAATGGACACCTCACTGTGATGAGGATGGCTATGACATTTCAGTCTTCTCCATAGAGCCAATCATGGGAGAGGCAGTTTTAGAAGAATGCGAACCTAGCCCTGATGCATTTGAGGATGCAAGTGACTCCGATCTAGAGTCAATCATTATGGACCCACCATTTGCATCAGATGAAGAATACTTCCATGAAATAGAATTTCAACCCCAGAGGCATGGAGAGGTTACAAATGATGTAAGATTAGCAACGCATATGACCCCGAAAGAAGAAGGAAAGAAACGAAAGAAGAAAGAAGTCTCACCAGAGGAGGAAGAATCTTTGTTTGAGGTCCCAAAAAATTTTAAGAAGTATGAGATAGATGACAGGAGAGTCATGATAAGAATGCCTAAACGAGAGGCACAATCAGGAGAGGCCTATGATAACAAAGAAACCACCAAGAAAATAGTTGTGGCCATTGAAGAAGGCGAGGAGAGATGCACGTATATAGGCCATGACCTGACAGAAGAAGAAGAGCACGAATTGATTGCCTTGCTAAGAGAATACAGAGATGTATTCGCTTGGAGTTACAAGGATTTGAAAGGGGTTGACCTGGACATATGCTCGCACACCATCCCCATGACTTCAGACGCCAAACCCTCTAAGCAAAAGCCTTATACATATAACGATAATTACGCTTCTAAGATCAAAGAAGAGATAGATAGACTGGTTGAAGCTGGATTTATCTATGAAATTGAGCACACTGAATGGGTATCCCCCATCGTAGTGGTGCCCAAGAAGAATGGCAAACTGCGTGTGTGCATTAACTTGAAAAAGGTTAATGCAGCCACAATTCGAGATAACTATCCGCTTCCCATCACAGAACATCTCTTAGAAAGAGTGGCAGGCAAGGAAGTGTACAGCTTCCTTGATGGATTTTCGGGTTACAATCAAGTAGCCATAGCTCCAGAGGATCAGCATAAGACAACCTTTGCCACAGAATGGGGCATTTTTGCTTTTAGAGTAATGCCATTTGGGCTTACCAATGCACCAGCTACCTTCCAGAGGCTGATGTGCCATGTGTTTAAGGAGTTCCTGAGGAAGAGTTTAGAAGTCTACGTTGATGATCTTTGTGCTCATTCCAACATTAGACAAACCCATATTCCTGAACTCAGACAAATCTTTGACAAATGTAGAGAATATCAAGTCTGCCTGAACCCAGAAAAGTGTGTTTTTATGGTCAGGCAAGGCAAGATTCTAGGACACATAGTGTCAAAGAATGGCATATCTACCGACGAAGAAAAAGTGAGAGCCATAGCAGAGCTACCTAGGCCAAAGAATGTCAAGGAAGTACAAGCTTTCATGGGGCACTGTGGTTATTACCGACGATTTATACACATGTATGCTGTCATTGCAAAGCCCATGTACGGACTTCTGACTAACTTTGAGTGGACGGATGAATGTGAGAATTCCTTCCAAGAACTTAAACGAAGATTATGTTCAGCACCAATCTTGACCACGCCAGATTGGAATAAGCCATTCCATGTTCACGTGGATGCATCCAATTATGCTATTGGATGTGTGCTTGCACAACCTACTAGTGAAGGTAATATGGATCTTCCAATTGCCTATGCCAGTAGACAGTTGAATGCGGCTGAACGGAATTACACCACTACAGAGCGAGAAGGATTAGGCATGGTATATGCAGTTAAGAAATTTAGACACTATTTGCTTGCAAATAAGTTTAAATTTTTTACGGACCATCAGGCACTGTTGTACCTAGTAAACAAGCCATGCAATACAGGTAGATTAGTAAGATGGTTTCTCTTACTAATGGAATACGACTTCGAGGTTGTGGTAAGGAAAGGTAGGACTCACTTACGAGCAGACCATCTCTCTAGACTCACATCTGGAGAAGCCCCACAAGGAGTATCAGATGACCTTCCTGATGCTTACTTATTTAATTTGGAAGTGGTGCCACAGTGGGCTAAGCCATTAGTGCCAGTATTGACATATGGGCCTAACCATCCAGTGGTTAACACGCAGAATAGGGAGATTGTGAAATCCCAGAAGTACCACATCATGGCAGGAAGCATGTACAAGCACACAGATCAAGGGATCTTGGCTTGTTGCATAGAAGAGGATGAGTACGCTAAATGGTTGCAATTAGCACATGTAGGTGCACTAGAGCAACACCATTCAAAGCAACGAACTTTACAGACACTACAGAGATTCGGAGTGCATTGGCCAACTATGGAAGCGGATGTCCAAAATTTGTGCAAGGAATGCCCAATCTGTTGCACTAAACCACCAGTGGAACATGCCACTCTTTATCAAGTATCCATTGTGCCAGAGTGGAGCGAACCTCTAGTATCCTTCCTGAGGACAAACACATTCCCTCCAGACATGACTCTGGCTAGGAAAAGGAGTTTAGAACAAGAAGCCTTGGATTACTCACTCATTGGTAATAATCTGTACAAACGCGGTAAAGATGGTTACCTGAGGTTATGTGTCCATGAAAGTGAATATCTCAAGATCTTGGAAACTGCTCACCAAGGTGTAGCAGGAGGGCACTTTGGACCAGATCGGGTGATCAAGGCGATACTATTTGCGGGCTTCTGGTGGCCCACCCTTCACATGGATGCACATACCTATGTGAAACGGTGTGATGTATGTCAGAGGACTCAGTATCCTATACGCAAAGATGAGATGCCACTGAAACCTATGATGGGTGGACGTGCATTCTCTAAGTGGGGAATAGACTTCGTAGGTCCTATTAATCCCCCAGCGAAGGGTTCTCATGCGGAATACATCATTGTTGCGACAGATTATCTCACCAAGTGGGTAGAGGTAAAAGCTACGACAAAGAACGATGCTCAAACAACTGCCAAATTCTTGTTTGAGAATGTATTCACAAGATACGGGCTACCTATAGAGCTTGTAAGTGATAGAGGCACTCATTTCTTGAATGAAGTGATTGAAAATCTACTCCAAGAATTCTTGGTAATACACAAGAAGTCTGCCCCTTATCACCCTCAAGCTAATGGACAAGCTGAGAGCACTAATAAGATCCTATGCAATGTACTGACGAAATTAGTGAACACCAAACGCTTTGACTGGGACAAACAGCTACACCATGCTGTTTGGGCATACCGAGTGGCCTACAAAACGGTACTCCAAGCCACCCCCTTTCAGATGGTATTCGGCCAAAACGCTGTGCTACCCTTGGACTTCCTGATTCCTACATTGAGAGTAGCACAAGAGTATGAATGGACAGGTCATGAGCTCTCCTCTAGGATCTTTGACCTTGAACGATTAGGAGAAACAAGACTGAGAGCCGTCGCAGGAATATATGCAGCCAAGAAGAGACAGAAGGCATATTTCGATGCCCATGTGAAGGATAAAGGCTTGAAAGCAGGAGATCTAGTCTTAGTCTATACACTAAAACAACACGCGAGGAAGCTAGAAAAGAGAGGCTACGGACCTATGATCATCAATAGGATCTCCACGAGTGGAGCAGTACAATTAGCCACGCTAGAAGGTGATCTCCTCCCAAACTATATTAGCGGTTGTAGAGTCAAGTTGTATCAGGAACCCCTCACGGAGGAAATGCTCAGCCGACTCAACACTGCTAAGAAACGCAAAGAGGAAGAAAAGCGCATTCGAGAAGAGGCTCAAGCAGAAGCTTTAGAACGCATCAGGAGGATGAAGTTACGAAGGCAAGGCCGAGATCAGACTAGAACAAATGACTATGCAGATCAAGGATATCCCATGGCCATGTGTGAAGTTGCAGGAACAAGCTCGCATAGAATAATCGATAGACGTCCTTTCATAACCATAGATATAGGACGAGGAAAGAGTGCAAGGACCGTAAGAGCCTTGATTGACTCAGGTGCAGCCACTAGTGCGGTTAGAGTGTCTTACTGTCAAGAGTTGCAGTTAACTGTCAATCCAGTGGAAGCATATCTCATAGGGCTGGGAGGCGTGGAAACCCCTTGCATGGGCGAGGTGGAACTTCCCCTCTACATTCATGATGAGACAATGACAGTTAAAGTACTGGTGTGTCAAGATGAGGATCTCACTGAACCTCTCGTCTTGGGTCAAGATTGGATCTATGACCAAGCAGTCAATCTAAACCTAAGAAGTGGACTTCTCCAGGTTTGGGTCAATCATAGTCGAATTACAGTAGAATTAGACAATGCAGCACTCGAGGAACTAGGAAAGGCACAGACTCCTGGTCCTTCCAGGGGTGCACATGAAGTTGACCATGCTGTTCTTGTCCAAAACTATGTGTTGCAGAGGAAGGATATTCGCCAAAAAGGAGTCCTGGATGCAACGGAACTCCCTTCTTTTCCAAAGGCCAGAAGGAGGCAGCAACCCAAGGTGGATCAAAGGCAGAAAAAGCAAAGTACTACCTATGTCCGAGATCAAAAGTACCTGCTCAGCAGAAGGTCTCAGAAAATAAACCATGTGTGGGTGCGGAAAGGCGAACAACCGGTTGCACCTCCGTCAACTACACGGGCGAAGTTTCTTATTAATAACCGACAACATGACACTAATAAGAAGTCTTTCGGAAATTCTTCTGCTAACGTGAAATATATTTGGGTGCCCAAGAAGTCGATGAAGGCTAGCCCACAATCAAGACAAATTTGGGTGCCTAAGGCTTGCTTGATGGCACAAGTAACTACGCTGAGGCCACAACCTAAACATCATAACGCAGCTACGCATACTGCCAGTATTCACTCGTTCTCAACGCTCAAGAACACACCAAGACCCAAGAGCGTGTATGTAATCAATTGTAAATGGGTCCCTAAAAGGCCTCATTTTCAAACCGCGACACCGAGAAAGCTCTCTAGAATCTCTCCGAAACCGAAAGCAAAGCCCATTCACTGCATTTGGCAGCCTAGGGCGTGTAATAAACCCCCGACCCCAATTTGTAAATTCATACCCACTTACTAACTGCATTAGTCTGCTAGGACAACCCAAGCACTAACTACACACACTGTCTTCATACACTTACTAACCACTAACTCACCATCTACCTCATGTTAATGTTGTAACGGGGACAACAACGGATTTATTCTGTCCATTACGATGTTAACACTTGGTTCTATATTCTCACAGAACCAATCAGCAAACAAGGCCATGGCAGAAGCAGGTACCAATTCTCAAGCCGGATCTGGTGCCCAGATTGTGGACATAGAAACACTTCTCCTTGAGCCACGTCTCACAGCAAGGCCACAAGAACTTCAAGCCGTACATGTGCTCCCCATTCAGGATCCTCCTCAAGGGCACACTTCTCAAGTAGGTAAGCATGCGCATTGGTTCAGTGATGTTGCTGGACCACTGGGCGATGGAACCTATTTCTGGGAAGCAGAATTGGAATTCAATGGCAAATGGGGTCGATACCACTTTTTCACACGCGAGTTTGAAAGCTATCAAAACGCTGAAGTCATGAGATCAGTTTGGATCAAAGCGGGTGTGGACAGTTATTTCAGGGCCCACTTATCAAAGCCGGATTTTTTACGATGTTCATATCTGATCAGTACAATCACGCCAAGCAGGACCAAGGGAGGCGACAGCACCTTTGTGTTGCCATCACTGCTGCCGGGTAATGAGCTTAAAAGGTTCAAGTTGAACCTCAATCTGGTAAGAGAAGCATTGGGTATGTATGGCATGCACATCCCAACAGAAAAGGAAACCATGGTTCTAGGTCGAATGAAGCACAAGGATCTTAATAAGTTGAAGGATATGGTAGCGATGACACCTACCATTGCGCTTCACCTGCGAACCATCATGCAACATTTTGCTTTCCCCGCCTAGGAACGATTCACAATGCCCCTGAAAAAAATATGGTTCAGCTTATATCTAGCAGAGACAGAAAGCCTTCCCATCAATGTGCCCCACTGGATCATAGATCAGATCCACCTAGCGCATCAAAGGTGGAACAAGAAACAGAAGAATGTGCTCCACGGGTGTTGTGCTCTGACCAGAATAATCTATAGATGCTTGGCTTATGACGTGCCTGTTCAGCGGGCACTCGTATGGTCCCGAGTCCAAGAATTCCAGAGAAGACTATCAGCAGCAGGTCCCCCATCAAAGAAGATGAGGGGGGGAGTCCAATTACCCTGTGCTCAACCAAGGGGAGCTACCACTACACCAGAAATCACTCCTCCCCAGACACGACGAGTTAGGCCATTCACAATCCGGCTACCAAGACCAAGCACAGAGGGGCCTAATTTGGTGTTTCCACCCATTCCATCAGATTTGGAATTTCCACAGGGATTTACTCTTGAGGACCTCACGGATGAAGAAATTGCCAGATTAATCTATGACTCTAACCTCGAAGCTGAAGCAGAGCGAGCTCAGGAACCACAACCCCAAACAACAACATCGGCCCCCACCCAACCACAAGTTGTAGAAGTCGATGTAGATGAACAAGAGGCAGGAGGAGACGAAGAAGAAGCCGACGAAGAACAACATCAAGAATATGACGAACTCTCCGAGTTAGCAAGTGCCCCAGCATATTCGGCACAAATCAAGAGACTATATCGAACCATGCGACTGGTTCAGGAACAGCATAAGATGTCACTAGAATCGGGCAAGAGACTCATGAACGACTTGCTAGCTGAGGAAGGTGTGGACGAGTTGTTCATTGAGTCCATGAACCTTCATGTCGACGCCGTAGGATTGGATGAGGCCATTCATGAGGCAATGGCCTACATTCACAGGTTTGAGAAAAGGGTTCCCGTTCGTCCCAGGAGGTCCGGGAAGCAAATTCGCATCAATGTATCAGCACCAGGCGAGGCAGCGCAAGCAGAAGAATATCAGGAAGCACCGTTGTCACCACCATCCCCACCTCGCACTACCCAATTCACCCCACCACACGACACTAGCACTACCACGTCCACTACCACTACCATTGTCATGGGCATTCCACTCTCTCCGGGAATCCAATTCGGGGGAGTCACCATGCCCACCTTCACCACCCTGTTCACTGACGTCACATCCACTCCACCCACGATCCCCATCTACACCGTCACTCAAACAATTGACACGATGGAAACATCACCTGCCACAGCACCGCTCCCTCCCCCCATGCCACCTTCATCGCCCATACCCCCTCCACCCACCTCTCCACTTGCATCCACATCATTCACATCTCCCATTCCCGCCCCCATTCCCCCTGCATCTTCACCCCTCCCAGCATTATTTAATGTAAATAGCATATTTTTAGCATTAAATCAATGTGTATACCAGCTCCAGAATGAGTACAGAGCTCTGGACGACCGGTATCAACAACTGGCAACGCACCATCAGAACTTACAAAGACAATTTCACATTCTACAAACAGAAAATGCAGAACTGAATCAACGCTACACAACGCTTGAGCAGGCTCACCAAACATTATTGGAGGCACCCCAACCATCGACAGACTCAGGTGTCAAACAACTAGAAGCTTTGCTCGAAGTATACCAAGCCGATAATCTCAAAGTCCGGCGTAACCTGGCACTTCTCAGGAAACACATGGCGGCCGCCCTTGAAGAGAACAAGAGACTGCAGCAGCAAAATGAAGCAAATCTAGAAGCAGCAATGGAAGGCTCTCCCCACGAAATTGATCCAGAGCAGTTTAAAGCTGTACCCTCAGAGACAATGAAGACCATCTTGGACAGCTATGCAGATCTATTAGAAGCTCATGATGACTTGGAAAGGGAACGTGATGCGCTGCGCAATCAACTCCAAGAGCAACAGACAGCACCCAGAGTCACAGAAACGACCACGACTTCAGAGGAAGTCAAGACATTGAAAGAGCAGGTGGCCGAATTACAGGAAAGATTACTCACACACGAAAGGCAGCCCTCTCCAGTTGTCGAACCAGAACCCGAGGATTTGGTACCCATCGAGGTAGATGAGACGTATGAGGAACCATACGTTCCTATGCCAATGCCAGGTGGTGAGCAAACCGTAGAAGGAATGGATACGTTAGAAATTGAAGTACCTGAGTGGCTCCAGACACTAGAGAAAACAGCATCAACTCATGAAGATCGAGTGGCAGTTCAAATCCAATCTATGGCAAAGATAGAGGACACTATTATTAAATCAGAATACTTCCGCAGCATGTCCCACCATAGATGGATCGGAACCAATGATGATCAATACGTGCCATATTGTATACTCCTGGCGGACTACAATGCAGAAATCCAACAAAGATGTGGCAAACCTCCAACGTTTGCTACACAATTTGGGCCAGATGACATCCCCGAGAGCGCTCAAAAAGGATCCATTCATCAACCCACCTGGAGGATCCGACTCCTCGAAACCTACCCGGAGATGGTTCGCACCTGGACGAATATGCCTCTTTTTATTAAATATAACCCTTGTTATGTTCCTGTATTCCGCAGACGCACATGGCCAGAGTTTACCCTTGCAGTCTAGAATATCAAGGGCTGCGCCAAATGGTTAAACTACGTCTATCTAGCACCCCCTCAAGGACCTCCCACCATCAATTATATGATTTCCACCATACGGCACTGGAGCATCCGATTAAGGAATACCCCTGATGTGATGGCCCAGATGTGCATGAAAATTTTTGAATTAATGCTTATTACATTCAGGACATTCAAGAATATCAAGGACCCACACTTCTCAGGCGTCGGATTCCTTACAGGAAACCAAGATTTAGTTTATGACATGAGCACCACTCCTTCCATAGAGGTGATATATGCTTGGCACGCCAGAATAAAATACCTCCCAGCCTGCTTTAAACAAACATTCGAGGAGATGTTCATAACAGGGTTCTGGGAATACCACTCAGAAATATTTGTACCCAGACCCTCACATCTCCTCCATTTATTTGCTGTGGAGCGAACCATTCACTCAGAACAATTACGGGTGCCACATCCAGATGTCCCAGGGCCAGTCAATTGGGATGCATTGCTGACAGATCTAGCATGGGGACTCAGGTTAGAAGAACACCACCTCGCCGCAGATGTTGTCCAATATTACGTACAAAAAGCAGCTAGACAAGGGTCTGTCAGGGGCGACAGACGCGAGAGTGGGGGGGGTGTTGGCAGTAGTCTTGGTACACCAGGACTTACGAGACGTGAAAGTCAAAGAAGGGAGTCAGAGCGAAGGGACAGCACAAGCAAACAGGGCAGTCAAAGAAGATCTGGCAAGTAGGCCAATATTTTTTCAAGACACTAATGCAGATCAAAGAGATGGACATGCAGGGAGGAAGAGCAAGTAGGGAGCTCGAAGATATGTATGGCAGATCACTAGAAGAAATCCCTACAACAACAGTGATTCTTATCACTAACAATCATTGTAAATATCATTTCACATTTTTGCAGCTCCATTTTGTGCAAGCCAAGGAGTCCTTGAGCTTGAGGAGCCTTAGAAGTAGTTGCGTACCAATTTTCGTATTTTTTAGATCTCGTTTGAGCCCCCAAATAAGCCCTGGAACCTAATTTTTAACTAGGCCGGACACTAGGTCTGGACAGGGCCAAAACTAGTCAAAAACTATAAAAAGAGCTAGAGAGCTCATTTTTGAGGTTAGATTGTAATTGAAACAAACTTGTAAGAGCTTTTGAAAGTAATCTAAAGAACTCCATTGATTCTCCCTCTTTGTCTTGCCGTGTGTGCGCGTGTGTGTGTATGTGTGTGCATGCCTGTGTGCTTCTCACTCACGCACTTGTGCCGCCACTTGCTCGAGGTCTTCATACCATCCTCACGTCTTCCCGGATTGACATTAAAGGAGGTGCTACTCATCACTGAGCTACACCAATGGTCTTGCATGATTTTATCCCTCATATAACCGTGCCATTCATTGATGATATTCCAATCAAAGCGAGTGAGGAACGTGTAAAGGAAATTACTTTAGATTCATATGGATGTCATAAATTTGTTCTTGACCATATCTTTGATTGTGAACGGATATTTCAATGATTTGAAGAGGTAGGTCTCACATATTCCATAGAACAATCTATTTTTGGTGTCAACGAGGTTCTTATTGTTGGACATTTATGTGCTCGTTATGGTCGAAAACCTTACCCACAAAAAGTTGATGCCATTAGCAAGATTTTTGAAACATGTAACTGTTGAGGAAACACTCACGAATTTGACGCAACAAACAAAGAGAGAAACAGAATCTTCTGGAAAATCAGTGCACAGTTGTACAATATACGATGTCAGGGCGCGGTGTGCGCATAACAGAGCAATTAACCACGGCGGGCGCATAAGGCGCGCATAACCTGAATTGAAGAGTGACAGCGCAGAGGAGCGCCAAAGGAAAGTGTATATATATACAGCAAGATTTGAAGAACTAGAAGAGAGGATGATACACAGACGGAGAACACAGAGAGAGAGATGATGCGTGTGAGATGCGCGTATGAGTGAAGAGAGAGTTAGAAGTTCTCAGAAGACGCCAGAGATCGCGTATGTACAGATGAATAACACCAAGCCTGAAGTGTCGGGTTTTTTCATCTGAAGAGAGATGGTAATAAGAAACTACTCACTGTAGGAGAGTTTCTGTAGCTTGAGCAAGAAGAGGCCAAGCTTACTTGTACACATCTTCTCTAATTGAAAACACATGTTCATGTGGACGTCTGCGTGCAATCTTTACTTGTGAAGAATCTGAAGCTATTTCATGTTACGGTAGGATGTTTCGTTTATCGTTAACTGTCACGACTCGTTACTAAACGAGCTTCAGTACCTTCTCTGTAAACACATGTTTCGGTGAATAACAGTTTACTCAATAAACATATTTCAGTAATTTCCGGTCAGTTACAGTTTCTCAGAAAATAAGATTTTTCGATAGAACAACGAAGTATAACTCGCAGCAGAGTTCGAAGCTTTGTATGAGAGATAGCTCATCTTGTAGCTAGACGTCTCTACTTTAAGCTGATCACAGTTTACGGTGGAATGGAGATGTACACACAGTACAAAAGTTAACCAAAAAGTAGCACTTCAGAACTGTGAAGTTTTTTCTTAAACTTCAGAAGAGTTCATTAAGTGGAGAAAGCTCACGAATCACTTTGGTACTTCTTGTATGTTCACCTGAAGTAATTATAACTAGAGTAGAAGCTCATTTCGGTGAAGTTACGGTACGATTACGGTGTCTGTCCAGTGACAGTCTGGTGAAGTTCCGGTGGAACTTGTGTCGCAGGATAACACAGTTAAAGCGACGTTAATTAGGCTGAGCTACTGTTGATTACAGAGGTGTTCTAAATCACTCTAGTTTAGCATTCTATTACGGTGGCGCGACAATTTCCGTAGGCCTGACAGAGTTCAAGCTTTGTCGCGAAATCCACCTTCAGGGCGAAAGTAATTCCGCATCAGTGGTATTAGAGCTGAAGTTTTTCACCAACAATTGGTATCAGAGCCGGTTAGCTTCCCAAGAATCGATATAAGAGCCGGATCATTCCACGAGAGGAAGAAGATCATGGGAGATCACGTCCAAATTGATAAACTGGACAGAGATAATTATCCCGCATGGGTAATGCGCATGGAAGCCTTACTTATGAGTAAGGAGTTAATGGTGTACGTGACCGGAGAAGAAAAGAAGCCGACTTTCGAAGATGATAGCCAACCAGAAAAGGAAGAGATATAAGCTTTGAAGCTGTGGCAAAAGAAAGATGCAACGGCAAGAGCCTACATCTACAACACTGTTTCAGATCATCTGCTACCGCACATTAGAGGTCTGGAGAAAGCAGAGGACATATGGAGTGCATTGGAAGATCATTTCCAAAATACTACGAAAGCCAGGAAGGCTAGCTTATGGTCCGAATTTACAACATTCAAAAAGAAGTCGAGTCAAAGCATCAGTGACTACGTTACTAAAATGAAGGATCTAGCAGATAGTCTACGATCCATAAATGAAGAAGTCGAAGATCATAGATTGATAGCGCAAGTGCTGACAGGTTTGAGAGGAGATGAAAGGTGGAAACCTTTCGTACTATCAACTGAACTCTCCTTAAATCATTTTGTACCAGATTTAAATCAGCTGCTTGGTTTGATGCTCACATATGAGCAAGACCTGAAAGGAGACGCAGACAAAGGACATAGCTCTGCAATGTACATGAAGAACAAGAAGAAAGACAAAGGCAAGTCAAAAGATGAAGAAGAGTCGAGCTCTCAGGCCTATTACGCAAGAGGTAAAGGCACTGGCAGAGGAAGAGCAAGAGGAAGAAGCCGCCAGAATACCACCAAGAAAGCTTGCTGGATTTGTGGACTAAGTAACCATCTGGCGCATGACTGCTGGCACAATCAACAAGGATCAAATCAAAATCAAAACAACAATAGCAGAGGCAGTAGCGGAAGAAATCAGAGTAAATTCCAAAGAGGAAGACAAAGCCAAAGAGGAGGCTACGGTAGAGGTGGAGTGAGAAGTTGGGGACAGAGCCAATCCTACAACACCACCTACAACAACTATGCAAATGACACACAGAATGAAAGTCATACATCATTGATGATGAACTCAATCAGCACATCTGATAACGAAGATCTAAAGGTATTCTATATTGATTCTGGATGCTCTAATCATTTGTCAGGAAATATAGAACTAATGTCAGAACTAGAGAAAGGTAGTTCTAGTCACACTGTTCAAACAGGTGACAATACAAGACACAAAGTACAATCAATCGGAAAAGTGAAATGCAAGAGTGGAGCAGATTTGCTAACCAATGTTTTGTATGTTCCAACAATACCGAAAAATCTGATCAGTGTGGGACAGATAGTCGAAAAAGGTTTTCAGGTCAGATTTACAAACAAAGGAGTATTTGTAGAAGATCCCAAGAACGGATATTATCAGATCGTTTCTGGTAAGAAAGAAGGCAGACTCTTTACCTTAAGAGTACAAGGGAACATTGGCCAAGCGCTGCTCACACATGATGAAAAGGTAATTACAGAACTTGATCTCTGGCACAAGAGATTAGGTCATTTTCACGAAAAAGGAATCAAAGCTATGATAGCGAATCAGTCTGTACTGGGATTACCGAACGTACAGAACCAACATATGATTCACAAATGCGAAGCTTGTCAAATGGGAAAAGCCCACAGGTTACCTTTCCAGAAGAAAGGATTCAAACATGACAGTGTGCTGGAACTCATACATACAGATGTATGGGGACCAACGAAAGAAGGATCAATCAGCGGATCAAGGTACTATGTTTTATTCATTGATGATGCAACAAGGTGGATAACTCTTTATGTTTTGAAGGAAAAGTCAGAGGTGTTTGGAGCCTTCAGGCATTTTCATGCATATGTTGAAAGACTTACCGGACGAAAACTTAAAAGACTAAGGTCTGATGGAGGGGGAGAATACTTCTCCCGAGAATTCAATGACTATCTTTGGAATGCAGGTATTAAGAGAGAAATAACCTGCAGGTATACACCACAACAGAATGGTGTAGCAGAAAGGAGAAACCGAACTCTAGTCGAGTTTGCACGAGCTATGCTAAAAGAAAAAAATTGCCCAGATTATCTTTGGGCTGAAGCCGTAAATACAGCTACATACTTGGTAAACAGATTACCATGTACAGCCTTAG
The DNA here is from genome assembly GCA_020310875.1 of Ceratopteris richardii. Taxonomy (NCBI): domain Eukaryota; kingdom Viridiplantae; phylum Streptophyta; class Polypodiopsida; order Polypodiales; family Pteridaceae; genus Ceratopteris; species Ceratopteris richardii. The sequence continues at coordinate 88,414,580 of CM035410.1, forward strand.
AAGGAATGACTCCTTATGAAGCTTGGTGGGGAAAGAAGCCAACACTTGATCACTGCAAAGTGTTTGGATCAGTAGCGTATGCTTATGTACCGTCTCAACTCAGACATAAGCTTGAACCGAAAGCAGAGAAATATGTGTTCGTCGGATATGATGAAAAGCAAATGGGTTACAGATTATGGAGCCCTCTAACCAAGCATTTTACTGTTTCCAGGGATGTAACATTTGATGAACAGAAAAGCTGGTATGTAGATCAGAGTCATACAGCTGAAGAATTTGAAGAAGAGATAAAAAGAAGAGAGAAAGGTAAAACAATCGTACAGGTAAACAAAGAAGACGAGGCAAGTACGTCTAGGACCGGAACAGGTATAAGGAACGAAGATGAAGACATGTATTCAGATGCACATGAAGAATATGAGCTAAGAAGGTCAACTAGAGTAAGAAGACAACCGGAAAGATACTCGTATGATACATCGTATATAACTAAGAACGATTATGCATACATGGTCAAGGACGATGATGAACCTCAGAGCTATGACGAAGCCAAAGGCAAGAAGCAATGGCAAGAAGCAATGGCAAGAAGCAATGGAAGAAGAACTCACCGCACTGGAAGAAAACAAGACATGGGAGCTTGTTCCTAAACCGAATGATAAGAAAGTAATTGGAAATAAATGGGTGTTCAAAATAAAGAAACTTGCAGATGGAAGGATAGCCAGACATAAAGCGAGACTGGTTATCAAGGGCTATGCTCAGACGCATGGCATAGACTATGACGAGACGTTCAGTCCGGTGGCAAAAATGTCAACCATAAGGACAGTGATTGCTATAGCAGCATCAAAAGGATGGAAGCTAAGTCAGCTAGATATAAAGAATGCATTCCTGAATGGGTATATATCAGATGAAGTCTATATGGAACAACCGGAAGGTTTTATAAGCTCCAGATACCCAAAATTTGTTTGCAGGTTAAGGAAAGCACTTTATGGACTGAAGCAAGCTCCAAGAGCTTGGAACTACAGACTTGTGAAATATCTCAATGAACTTGGATACCAAAGTTCGAAGGCAGATGCAAGTCTACTCATCAAAAGGACAGAAGAAGGAATGATCTACATTTGTATCTATGTAGATGACATAATAATTACAGGTACCTCAGATGCAGGAATCACAGAGGTAAAGAAGCTACTAGAAAAAGAATTCAAGATCAGTGACCTGGGAAAGTTATCATACTTTCTAGGTATGGAAATCACATACACAGATCATGGTGTATATGTCACACAAGAAAGGTATCTCCTGAACTTACTGAAGAAGTTCAATATGGAAAATTGCAGAGAAGCTTCAACACCGCTTGAAGTAAACCATAAACTTAGCAAATATAGTGGAACAGAATTCAAGAATATGAAAAAATATCAATCGTTAGTAGGTAGCTTAATTTACGCTACGCTAACAAGACCGGATCTCAGCTATCCGGTGGGAATTCTGTCACAATTTATGCATTGTCCGACAGATCAACATTGGGTTGCAGGACAGAGAGTCCTTAGATATATAAAAGGAACTATAAGGGAAGGATTATATTATCCTTTTACGTCAGATATAAAGCTCAGAGCATATAGTGACTCAGATTGGGCAGGAAGTCAAGATGACCGAAGATCAACGCACGGGTATATGATATACCTTGGCGATAAGCTGGTAAGCTGGTGTTCGAAGAAACAACACACAGTAGCTTTATCGTCAACAGAAGCAGAATACAAAGGACTGGTAGAAGCAGCCAAAGAAGTAATATGGATGCAGACTTTACTTAAAAGCATGGGTATAGATCAAAGTATACCGATCATACATGGAGATAATATGAGCTCGCTGTATCTTGCAGCGAATCCTGTGTTTCACGCAAGAACAAAACACATAGAGATTCAGTATCATTTCCTAAGGGAAAGAGTAATGGAGAAAGAGATAGAAATAGTCTACACTCCTACGAAAGATCAGATTGCAGACATTCTGACCACGAGCTTGGATGGAACAAAGACAAACAGATTCAAAGAGATGGCAGGAATAAAAGAAAGGAAGATATATGAAAGACCGGAAGATGTCAAATTAGTGATTGAGGGGGAGCTGTTGAGGAAACACTCACGAATTTGACGCAACAGACAAAGAGAGAAACAGAATCTTCTGGAAAATCAGTGCACAGTTGTACAATATACGATGTCAGGGCGCGTTGTGCGCATAACAGAGCAATTAACCACGGCGGGCGCATAAGGCGCACATAACCTGAATTGAAGAGTGACAGCACAGAGGAGCGCCAAAGGAAAGTGTATATATATACAGCAAGATTTGAAGAACTAGAAGAGAGGATGATACACAGACGGAGAACACAGAGAGAGAGATGATGCGTGTGAGATGCGCGTATGAGTGAAGAGAGAGTTAGAAGTTCTCAGAAGACGCCAGAGATCGCGTATGTACAGATGAATAACACCAAGCCTGAAGTGTCGGGTTTTTTCATCTGAAGAGAGATGGTAATAAGAAACTACTCACTGTAGGAGAGTTTCTGTAGCTTGAGCAAGAAGAGGCCAAGCTTACTTGTACACATCTTCTCTAATTGAAAACACATGTTCATGTGGACGTCTGCGTGCAATCTTTACTTGTGAAGAATCTGAAGCTATTTCGTGTTACGGTAGGATGTTTCATTTATCGTTAACTGTCACGACTTGTTACTAAACGAGCTTCAGTACCTTCTCTGTAAACACATGTTTCGGTGAATAACAGTTTACTCAGTAAACATATTTCAGTAATTTCCGGTCAGTTACAGTTTCTCAGAAAATAAGATTTTTCGGTAGAACAACGAAGTATAACTCGCAGCAGAGTTCGAAGCTTTGTATGAGAGATAGCTCATCTTGTAGCTAGACGTCTCTACTTTAAGCTGATCACAGTTTCCGGTGGAATGGAGATGTACACACAGTACAAAAGTTAACCAAAAAGTAGCACTTCAGAACTGTGAAGTTTTTTCTTAAACTTCAGAAGAGTTCATTAAGTGGAGAAAGCTCACGAATCACTTTGGTACTTCTTGTATGTTCACCTGAAGTAATTATAACCAGAGTAGAAGCTCATTTCGGTGAAGTTACGGTACGATTACGGTGTCTGTCCAGTGACAGTCTGGTGAAGTTCCGGTGGAACTTGTGTCGCAGGATAACACAGTTAAAGCGACGTTAATTAGGCTGAGCTACTGTTGATTACAGAGGTTTTCTAAATCACTCTAGTTTAGCATTCTATTACGGTGGCGCGACAATTTCCGCAGGCCTGACAGAGTTCAAGCTTTGTCGCGAAATCCACCTTCAGGGCGAAAGTAATTCCGCATCAGTGGTATTAGAGCTGAAGTTTTTCGCCAACAGTAACAACGTGAGGGAGGTACGCAGATTTCTTGGTGCTTGCATCTTTTATGTTATTTGGATCCCACACTTTGCTGAAGTTATTGATTGTCTCTGTGACTTGTTGATGAAGAAACAAAAATTTATTTGGACTGACAAATACACAAGCTATGGGTAAATTGAAGAAATTATTGCTTGAAGCTTCTATCCTGAAGCGTGTAGACTATTCTATTAACAAACCTATTATATTGACTGTTGATACTAGTCCTATTGGTATAGGTTGGGTCATAAGTCAAGATGATAGTGAAGGGAATATATATGCAATTAGGTTTGGGGCTAAAATTTTACCTGAAACACAACGAAAGTATCCACATATCAAACGAGAACTATGGGGTATGGTAACAATTTTGAAAGCACACAAAGAATATTTCATAGGTGCAAATGTCAAAGTTGAGACTGATTGTTTGCCTCTCATTGGAATGATAGCCAATTGTTCATCTCTTGATATAGCCATGATTAGATGGATCTCATATATTAAGTTCATAAATCTTAAGTTACTTCATATTTCAGGTAAGTAAGAATGTGAACTTAGTTGACTATGTTCCACATATATACCAGTATGAGCAATTTCATGAGCCTAAATATGAAGATGAATGGAGAGACATAGGAAAGTATCTGAGTACACTGCAACCATTACCTAGCGGGACTACGAATAGATTCTGTAACATTAGGAAACGAGCTTATAACTTTTTCCTACGTAACAGTTATCTTTGGAGACATGCTAAGGGTAAGGTTAAGAATCCACAACGATTCCTAGGAAAGAGAGGTCTTCAAATTGCAAGTAATGAAGGAAATGTGTGAGACATTATGGGCAGGTTATAAAGGATTTTTTGGAACATATGAAAAAATTAGAAGCGCCTATTATTGGCCTAGGATGTATGTTGACATTAGTAACTACGTTTCTACATAGTTTACTTGTCAACTTCATTCGTTAGTCAAACATAGAGATTCGTTGCATTCTACTTATCCACCGTGTATTCACTACAAGTGGGTAGTAGATCTTGTAACTATGCCTAAAGGGATTGACAAAATGCATAACATTGTACTTGCAAGAGAAGACTTAAGTAATCATGTAGAGGGACATCCACTATGATCTAAGACCACATACAATGTTTGCAAATTCTTGCTTGAAGATGTCATAAGTCGCTTTGGGTAACATGACTTGAAGGTTTATTTTGGTAACATGACTTTCATATATAAACATGCATAAGTATCCTCTATCAAAAGCATAATTGTTGAAGTCCTAGCTCTTGCTACTACATGTTTCTACATCCTTAGTCCACCTCACAACACTTGTATCGGAATTTAAACGACTATTCTCCATCATCAAAAATGGTTGTACCTTGTATCAGGGTTTAATTTCTCCTCGTCACAAAAAAAAAAGCTGCTACATGTTACCAAGAAGTTTACACTTTCTTCTACCCCAAAAAAGTGATCATAACCATAAAGTCACCGAATCATCATTATATAAAAAAAAGGAAAGAGCAAGCCAAAGAAAGCTAAGGAGACATAGCAGAATAAATCACAGGCTATATAGGCAGATTTATGCATTAGTGGAGTTTAGTTAGATTTCCTTGGATGTTATTAGAGAAAGAGAATATTCATATTTATGTAGGAAGAAGTTGATCTATAATATACTAAAGATGAAAGATGTCTCTTGAAAATCCTAAATCTTTGTTTATAATCGTATTAAGGTAGATTCCTTTATGAAAAAGGTACAATTTTTTCTTCAAGATGAGAGGATCCGATACCCAAAACGACTACATCACTTTCCACTTCATATTGATGCTTGTTTGTTTTTTTCTTTACATGTTGTCAATGTTGCCAGTTCATTTGCATATATGTTGCCTATTTGTTCATGCATACTCATGTCGTTTGTTTCAATTCTTTCTTTCATGCAAATTTTGCTTCATGTCATGTTGCCTACTCATTCATGCATATGATCAATTTCTTGTTCCATGTTTCTTATGTTGCTATAAAAGAATTTGATGCATGAAACTTTTTGTTTTTCAGAAAGATTAGAGTTGTGGTTCCGAAGGAATTAGAGGTTTAGTGAGGGTGAATGTCGTCAAGATTTTCTCTCCTCTCTCATTCATGAAGGCATACAGGAAACACATTCGGTGAAGGTAGCCATAATTTTCTGAGAACTCCAAGATGCATCAAAGATGTCAAAGGGAGTTTACATGCAAACTTTGGAAGAAATTAGGAAAATCCAAGGTAGCAGTCAAAGTTGGTCAAATTTTGGAAATTAGGGAAAAAATTCTAATTTCTCTAAATCGCATGAAACTTCATATACTTGTAAAGCCTATCAAAGTTAGTCTATAGCCTCAATTTCACATGTAAATGGATTTTCTAGCACATTGATATGCCATGTGCATTTTGTAAAAAAAGTAATTTTTCCACTTAGACCCTACAAAATCTTGTATGGGAATTTTTATTAGCCATATGGTTTGGCATGTATAAATATCATATGTGGATACATATTTTTACAAATTTTCAAGGCTATCAGAGATTCCTAGACACCTTAATGCCACCTTGCAAGCTTCCAAATGTAGTCAAACTTGTATAAGGAAGATTGAGATGGGAGTTTTTTCTGCATATTCCTAAAGGAGACCTTTCAAAACATAGAGCTACAAATTTTCATCTTCATCAATTGATATTTGAAGGGTCAAAGAGCACAAAATCTAGTTTTCAAGGTCACTGCAGTTTCCTAGAATAAGAAAATTGAAGGCTTGAAGGACTGCCACATGGCAAACAATGATTGAACCATGTTGTACGATCAGGATGAGCTCACATTCAAGGGTGGAGATGCACTAAAGCATAAAGCAAGGAGGATCCACAATTTTTTTTCATCGCATAAGCCTTTTTTGATGGTCAAAGATCAATAATGCAAAGTTCATCAAAAAATAGTAGCTTATCCTATCTAAAATTGATGTGAGCATTGATCCAACGGTCTAGATCAGCTCCAAATCCAATGGTGGAGAATAGATGCGTCTAATTTTCACCCCTTTGCCCTAGATATCATATAAAGAACCAATCTTAGCCATCCATTTGATAAATCCAATGGTTGTAATCAAAAGCAGTTGATCCTAGGGTTGAGAGTTTATTTCTCTAGATCCAAGGGCCCAAATTCATTCAAAAACTCTATAAAACCCCCGCAAACTCCTAGAGCATCATTGTTGGGCATCCATATGGCCTTTGCTAGCACGTGGTTTCATTAAGATGATCACCTTTAGTTGAGTGTGTGAGGATCCAAGGTGGGCTAGTAAGAGCATAGTTCTTAGAATCATTTCTTAGACTTCCAATCTAGGATAGGCTCATAGACCCAATTTCTCTTTCTTTGCTCACCCTTAGTGGAGCTTGTGAGTGAGTTAGAGCTGGTTTTATGAGTCCTAGACTTCTTTAGAAACACATTACGGTCCTAGAAAGACATAGGGTCAATGAAGTGGAACCTATCCTCTTACGTGTGACATTCGGTTGAATTGTCATGGTGAGAGTGTCGTGCGGACCACCTTTGACTAGTAGAATGCTTAGCTTGATGTTTCACAACATTCATGTATATGTATGTCATAACAATATCTTCCAATTCATGTCTCTTGTCTCTTGTCTCTTAGTCTCTTATATGTTTTTACATGTCCCCTTCTATCTCTTTCTGTGTGAGAAGGATCCAAGTCATGCATTGAACCAGTGAGGATGATCCATTTAGATTGAGAGAAAAAGTTTCTATTCATTTATACATCATGACCCACATGCATTCATACCACCCAGAAAACCCATGCATATGATTCGGTTTTGAAAGTGTATAAGAAGATTCATTCTTCCTTTCAAAAATTGATTCATGTGTGTGGTGTTCTTTTTAATATCATCATGCATACATCCACAAGAACCCATGCATATGAATTAATTTTCTAAAGTGTATAAGAAGCTCCATTCTTGGACCATTATTTCTTTCAAAAATTGATTCATTTGTGTGGTTTTCTTTTTGTTCTCATCAAGCATTCATCCATATGTTCCCCTTTCATAATCAAATAATGACATCTCTCCTCCCTATACCCAACTTCATCTTCACCTTCACATTTTTTATCACATAAACCTTCCAACACTCACTAGCTTCACACACTCTGCATGTGCCGCGATCACACTTAATCCACCCGGATTGGGATCACCTCCATAATGTTCTTCCTTTCAAAAAGATGGTTCAATTTGGGCTACTTAGAAATTGCTGCTTTTCTATAGTGATGTTTGTGGTCTTATGCAGACACCTTCTTTTGGGAACTATCTTTACTTCGTGACTTTCATCGATGATTTTTGTAAGCATGCATGGTTATATCCATTGAAGGTAAAGTACAAAGTGTTTATGTGCTTCAAATAGTTTTTGGTTTTGGCTGAAAATCTGTTTGCATGTTAAATGGGCACCCTCCATTTTGATCGAGGGGTGAATATATGTCTTCTGACTTTAATGCATTTTTGGCTAAACGTGGGATAAAACATCAGTGTACAGTGCCATATACACCTCAACAGAATGGAGTTGCTAAATGAAAGAAAAGGTCACTCATGGAGATGGCGAGGTGTATGGTCAAGAGTCACACTTTACCACATAGTTTCTAGCTTGAGGTTGTTATGTGTGCAACATATGTGCTTAATAGGTGTCCCACTAAAGCATTGCAGTCTATCACTCCATATGAGGCTTGGCATTGTCGCAAGCCATCTCTTGCTCATCTATGTGTTTTTGGTTGTCTAGCATATGCATTAGTGCCTGAACAACATTGCAGAAAATTGGATGATAAAGTAGTAAAATATATTTTTGTTGGGTACAATTAATGAAAGTAAAGGCTATCGTCTGTATCATCTGTTGGTGCACGACAATCAATAATTGATGTTTTGATGAAGAGTTGAAGTCAAGGTTTGAAGGAAAGATTCAAGTTGTGAAGCATTGTTGGAAACAGTCAGAGGCACAGCCAGAGGCACAGACGGCATGGAAGCATGTAAAGACGGAGCAGGGAGCCAGTCGGATCATTTTTTCAAAACAATTATGTTTTTATTACCTCTTCAAACATCCAACAGTGATTTTCATCACTCTTGTAACATATGTAATATAGACAAAACCCCATTTTGTAATTCATAGCTCCATTTTGTGCAAGCCGAGGAGTCCTCGAGCTTGAGGAGCTTAGGTAGAATACGCGTACCAATTTTCGTTATTTTTAGACATCGTTTACCCTTCCAAATAGCCTCTAGGACCTATTTTTTAACTATGCCGGTCACTAGATGTGAAACCGGTCAAAACTAGTCTAGAAACTATAAAAAGAGCTAGAGAGCTCATTTTTGAGGTTGGTTCATGTTGGCTATTGTGAGCTTAGAGCTAGTTTGAGCTTGTAAGAGTATTCTTGAGTAATAGAGCTAATTTCCCACCTTCCATTGTGTCTTGCTTGTCTCTTCATTGTGTGTGTGTATGTGTGTGTGCATCTTTGTGCTTCTCACCTTCACTCTCACTTCATCTCACGTTCACGATCTTCATATCACTCCTACCTCTCCCACGGATTGACATTAAGGAGGTGAAGCTTCTTAACGTGGTTCTCACCATTGTGCTAGAGCAACACCAAATTTGGCGCCGTTGCCGGGGATCGAGTCTAGGACGAATGTGTGATGGTAAGAGTATAGCAAGAAGTGGCGTTGGAAGGTAAAAATTTCAGTTTTTGTTGTTGTTTTTACTTAGTTTTTAGTGTTTTTCACCTCCCCCACACTCCATCTTCATCATCGCATCATCATCTTCATCTCCAAAAAAATCAGAAAATTCACCATATCCACCCATTCACCTCATTTCCCCTCATTTGTGCATGCGAGAGAGCGAGAGAGAACTTTTGTGCTTGTGTGTGCTTGTGTTTTCTTGAGTTTTCTTGCAGGTACAGAGCTCCAGTGCATCAGGAAAGCTTGGAAAAGGTAAAAATTTACTCTCTGTCAAAGATCTGCCGAGTGTGGCGGACCATCGCGATGGTCTGCAACTTTCGGAATTCTTGGTAGGCGACCACACCACGAGGTAGGCGATCCTTGCGCATCCACGAATCCATAGGCGCATCCCAAAAATTCATACTTTGGTGGACCATCGCGATTGGCTCGGACCATCGCGATTGTGTTGCACCATCGCGATAGGCTCACGCCATCGCGACGGCTCGGCCGGACCATCGCGACGGTCTCGGACCATCGCGACGGTTCACTTGACCCATCGCGACGGTTCACTTGGACCATCACGATTGTTCAGCTGACCCCGGACCATCGCGATTGGCTCACGCCATCGCCACGACAGTGCCACGTGTAACGATAGACCATCGCGACGGTTCATTTTTCGGACCATCGCGACAGCCCAAAATCGGACCATCGCGATTGGCTCACGCCATCGCACTTGTGACCATCGCGACGGGTCACCCCGGACCATCGCGATTGTCCACCTTTGACCGTTGACCGCGCCATCGCGATTGTCCGCCTGATCACGCCATCGCGACGGTTCATTTTTTCGCGCCATCGCGATTGTCCAAATTCCACGCCATCACGACGGTTCGCTTGGACCATCGCGATGGTCCTAGACCATCGCGATTGTGCACCCCCATCGCAAATTTTGGGCTCCAATTTTTTTGACCAATTTTGAGGGTATTTTTGAGAAATTTTTGGACCATTAGACTCATAGGAGACCCCTTAGCTCATATTTGAAGGAAAACCTGATTGTCAGTTTTTACCCCCCAGGGCCTGAACGCTCATAACTTTTTCATCTGAAGTCCGTTTTTTGAGCTTAATAGCTCGTTAGAAAGCTCGCGACAAGTACTACGTGACTAGGATACGTCTCTTTTTAGATACGTCTCTTTTCATAAAGGATACGTCTCTTTTTAGATAAGCTATTTTGAGGTTCACCTAGTTTGGGACTAGGAAGCCAGGGGGCAAGTATTGAAATTTTGGGCAAAAGGGAAGGGACTAAAAAGGTGTATATACTCAAGTGTTTGATCATCCAATTGTGAATTGGTCTAATAGTGGATTTTTCCAGGTCTAACAAGGGCAATCAAAGGCAAGCAAGCAAGGCAGTGAAGACAGTAAAGCTTGGGAGGCACGGCTTCTTGGGCATCAGAGCAACCAGAAAAGCCGACTCGAGGTTGGAAGATTACTCAACCCCCTCAGTCAATTCTTAGCTTAGGCTAAACGGTAGCATTGTGGATTTAAGACGATAGGAACACCTCAAGTTCAAGATACTTAATTCTTTCAAGTTTAAGACTACAAGTAAAGGTGTGTGTGACGAAAACCTAAAGAAAAGAACCTAAGTCTGACGGAACGAGAACTCAAAATCATAACGGAAAGTCGAATTCCTGACGCACATATTAAGACAAGAATCCAAAGAAAATTAAAAATAATCAAGAAAATAATAACAAAGAACCATTGACGATCTAAGTGTGTGATTGAGTGTGCAAGGAAGAAAATTAATGAACCTTAGATCAGGGAGACACATAGGTAAGTCGGACCGACGAAGCCTTAGATCATCAGAGGCAAGTGTAAGGACCACTGCACGATCTTGGGCTCAGCAATTGAATAGTAATTACCCCTACGAGAGCTCAGAGACTAGCGAATCAGAAATGGCATTTAGCGTAGACAGACCAGAAGGAGGGTCTCATGTAGCATACCTAGAAAAGCCAGAAGGACCCTATAGAACGCAACTAGAGTTTCTCTGAACCAACCGATTGGGTGCTCGCATCTATGAGGATGGTTTGCAAAGGCAAGTGGTGCAACTGCACAACCCTGATCAACCCATTGGATTGGAAAGACCAGTGGTGAAATTTGAGAGAGACGCTTACATAGACAAAGAAGGAACCATGTACGTTCTAAGTACGCAGCCAAACGATACTAATGAGTTTGGCACAATTCAATTAGAGACGGAAGCGAAATTTCAAGGAAAAGAACCGTTAGAAGAACCTAGAACACCTAGAGGGAAATCTGTATTAACAAGAATACTCATCCCAGAATGGATCCCTCAAGATAACAGGAGCATCGAGTTGTTCGTAAATAAAGAGACAGATGAAGCCTTTTGGAGGTACAGAAAGGAACACCCTGGTGAGATAGGCATCATTACAATTTATGAATTCAAGGACCCAGATACACCTGGAAAGGTTGTATACCTGGATGAGACTTCAGGAAGAGTCTTTGTGGTGCCTGAGCGCGCTAAAAACACATACACATGGAGAGGTGAATTGATATTCCCTCCATCTAGAACGAACATGAATACAAGTCAACAAGGGGCAGGAACCTCCTCAGCCCATGGACATCAAAGAGAAGGAAATAAAGAGAGACCGGAAGTAAGCTTTAATCACCCCATAGGGAGAGATAGAACAACCACGAACACTAATAGAGCGGATAGACAAAGAGATCATGGAATACCAGGCGGTAGAGATGATTTTCCTCTACCTAGACCACGTGAACACGCAAGAGTATTGAGACCCACTCAATTAGTAAAATCAATGAAAAATTATTTTGATGGGACAGGAGATCCCTATGACCATGTCGCAGAATTCAAGCAAGTACTAAGAGCAGAACAAGTCGAGGACATGTTCACGCAATACAATGCATTTGGACTAACGTTAAAGAATACCGCTTTAACTTGGTTTCAACCATTGCAACAAAGGCAATTTAGAGACATCCATCACTTTTTAGAGTCATTCATCACTGAATTCTCTAAAAGTGGGATTAGACACGACACGTCTTCGTTGATTCATAGCTTTAAACAGACCCCTCAAGAAACAGTAAGACTGGCAGGACGTAGGTTCAGACAATATGTCGAACGATGTCCAATGCAAGAGCTACCCTCACAAGCCAAACAAGTATCACTGTTCCTAGATGGCTTGTTGAGCGCTAAACTACGCTCCTATGTGTACCTAAAAGAACCCAGAACGCTAGAGGAGTGTGTAAGAATATGTATAGACATCGAGGACAACCTAGGAGATGAATTAGAACTCTCAAAGGTCTATAAGGACTCAGACTGCTCTTCTCTATCATCCACAAAATTGTCTAATTCGATAGAGGACCTAGCAGAAAAAGTGGCCCAAAAACTAGGAGTTTCTAGTAAACAGGTGCCCAAGCTGCCAACCAATGTACGTTGTTACACTTGTGGTGGAAATCATTTGGCAAACGTGTGCCCCAACGCACCTCAACCTCAAGCCAACCCTAGTGGCCAATATTGCACAATTGAGAGAAGATACACGAATCATACGGCTCAGGACTGCCCATACAACAAACAAACCGTGAGACAGAACTACCCGCAAACATACCAGCAGCCAGGTAGGTATCAAGGCCAATACAATGCTCAACCTTATTACTATAGGCCTCCTCAGAACTACCCATACCAGGCTCAACAGAGACCTCAACCCGTCTTAGCTCAGCAGCCACCCCCACCAGCGAATGTCATCTCGGTCAAATACGCTGCTGCAGAAGAGAACCTAAGTAGGGCCTTAGTGCCTTCTTCACCCTTGATCACAGAAAGCGACCCGAACTCAAACAGTTTTGACTCTACTCATGTAACTAGTCCACCCGCTTATTACACGGAGTCACCAGAACATGTGGAGACATATCATTATGATAGTCCACCAATGGAACCTAGTTGGGAGCCAGACTATGCTAATGTGTTGTACGCAAACCCAAACCCTCGGCCCCAATTGAGACAACAGAGACCACAGGGCCCTAGAGGACCATGCTTTAGATGCCAAGGAGATCACTTCATAAAGGACTGTCCACATCCCCCAATAGCAAGGCAATCACAGTACTATAGCATCCAAGGCTTTTGTGCCGATTGTGGCAAAGAGCACATAATCAAAGATTGTCCTAAGAACCCAGTTAACGCTTCGAATGTGACACCGATCAATGTGATAGGTATTGTAAGCAACGCAGATGGATCCAACCCTACATACGTGCCTATCCAAGCGATAACCAGAGCCCAGACACTCTTACAAAACCAACAACTTAATCAAGAGAAAGTAGCCGGAACTAGTGAAGTTGCAGAATCGAGTAGGAAAAAGACGAAATCTTGGAAAGATTCTAGAGAAAGAATAAAGAGAAAGTGGAGTAAAAAGATAAGCGAGTTGGAAGGAAGTTTGAAGGAGTCGAGAGCCAAAATCCAAGAATTGACTTCACAAGAATTGAATCAAGAAGACCCTGCTCAAAAATCAGGATCAGTTTTAGCGGAACCCATACCCGAAGATCTAGACATGATGTTTCGTGCATATCAGGCTAGAATAAAAGAGGGACCTCAAGTCACGGAAATGAGTAAAAACTACCCTCGAGCTGATCTAGAAATTGAGAGAACTAAACTGTGCATGAAAATGGTAGAGTTAGCACAAGCTTTGTTCGAAGCCTCTAGATATCTTAATTGGAATAACATGGCAAAACCGGAACTACACTTTCAAGGACTAATGGAGAGGCTAGAATACTTGATTGAAAGCAAAGAGAAGAAGGATCAGCATAGGAACCCTATTGTCCCAGAGACACAGGAAAGGAATGCACCATCCCTGTCTCAAGTACCCAATACAGAAAGTCAAGACAATTTGTCTTCCATACATAGGTACTCACATGAATTTTTGAGAGAAATACAAGAAGAGAAATGGATAAAAGAACAAGGAACTCATCCTCCTATTCAAGAAATAGACGACTTGCAGGAACAATTTCCCCAAGACATCCCCTCTATATATGATGATGTAGAGGTGGAACAACTGAGTGAACCCACAGGATTTGAATCTAATTCTTTACAAGAATTACCTCAGTTCACAGGACCTTGGGAAGCTAAGTCTATTAGTATGAGAGCACCCACGATAATAGTGAGGAATGAAGAATCAGTGATCCCTAGGAACACGGAAGTGATCAAGAACACGAAAGTACAGTGTAATCTCACTCTGGAGGAATTGTTAAAAGTAAAACCAGAATTGTGGAAGCACGTAGCAAATCAATTCCCTGAGCTAGCTACCACACCCTCTCAAACAAGATCACATAAGAAGGTACCAGAGATACCCGTGGAAAAGATTGGAGACGTAAGCGAAGGAGAGGAAGGTAACACATATCTTCCAATAACCCATCAGGGCTACACCACGAAAGCCATCTTAGATTCAAGAGCCGGAGTAGCCATCGCTACCACCGCTTTGTGGAAACGTTGGGGTAAGCCAGCACTCAGACCCACCAGGATGAAACTACGAATGGCTGATGGACACATAGAAAAACCATTAGGCCTACTAGAAGGCATATTTCTCACCACTTGTGGTGTGGAATTTGAGCATACTTTCGCCATTTGTGACTTTGCGAAAAATCGTGCTTATGAGATGATATTGGGACGACCATTCATGCGTCAGTTGCAAATTGTACAAGATTGGGGAACTAATTCTTTGTACTTGCAACATTTAGGAGTGACTACCAAAGTCAATCTTAAAGACTATTCACATAGAGATGTACCCCCAATACAATGGAACACCATCCATAAGACACCAGTAGAGACGGAATCCGTGCACTCATTAGAATCAGATCCTTCTTGGTTGCATGAGGATACCCATTTATGGATGTGTAAGGTAGCTAAACAAGAGGAAGAAAGATTAGAAGCCAGGACCTTAGGTGCAGAACAACATCCACGAACCCTTCAAGATCCAGCCTACGCACCTGTAGTATTCCCAGACGAAGAGTTTGAACCCCATGGTTGGGCAGAAATACTAGCAACCATGGATGTAGCCATCAATGAAGAACAATGGACACCCCACTGTGACGAGGATGGCTATGACATTTCAGTTTTCACGGTAGAGCCAATCATGTGTGATGCAGTTTTAGAAGAATGTGAAGCTAGCACTAATGCATTTGAGGATGCAAGCGATGTTGATTTAGAATCAATTATCATGGACCCACCCTTTGCATCGGAAGAAGAATATTTCTACGAAGTAGAGACTCACACTCAGAGACACGAGGAAATTACGAACGAGGTGAGGTTAGCCACGGAAGTGACTAACAAAAGTGAAGGGAAGAAAAGAAAGAAGAAAGAAACCATGTCAGAAAAAGAAGAATCTTTATTTGAAGTACCCGAGAATTTCAAGAAATATGAAATTGAAGATAGAAGAATCATGGTACGAATGCCCAATAGAAAGGCGAATGACGGACAAGTATATGATAACCGAGAGAAAACCAAGAAAGTAATAGTTGCCATAGAAGGAGAAGAAGAAAAGTGTACATACATAGGGCATGATTTGACGACTGAAGAAGAAGAAGAACTAGTGGCACTATTGCGCGAATATAGAGATGTTTTTGCTTGGAGTTACAAAGATTTGAAAGGAGTAGATCCAGATATATGTTCTCATAGAATCCCTATGACTCCAGATGCAAAACCGACAAAACAGAAACCTTACACGTATAATGATAACTACGCTGCGAAGATTAAAGAGGAGATAGATCGCTTGATAGAAGCAGGATTCATTTACGAAATTGAGCACACCGAATGGGTATCCCCCATCGTGGTAGTGCCCAAGAAGAATGGAAAATTGCGTGTGTGTATTAACCTTAAAAAAGTTAATGCTGCAACGATTAGAGACAGTTATCCTCTTCCTATCACAGAACATCTATTGGAAAGAGTTGCGGGCAAGGAAGTGTACAGCTTTCTTGATGGCTTTTCAGGCTATAACCAAGTAGCCATTGCTCCAGAAGATCAACACAAGACGGCTTTTGCCACTGAATGGGGCATATTTGCATTTCGTGTAATGCCATTTGGCTTAACAAATGCACCCGCCACTTTCCAGCGACTCATGTGTCATGTTTTTAAGGAATTCTTACGCAAGAGCTTGGAAGTTTACGTCGATGACTTATGTGCTCATTCAAATGTAAGACAGACACATATCCCAGAGTTAAGACAAATATTTGACAAATGTCGAGAATATCAGGTTTGTTTGAACCCAGAAAAATGCGTTTTCATGGTCAGACAAGGCAAAATTCTAGGACACATTGTGTCAAAAAATGGAATCTCTACGGACGAGGAAAAGGTGAAGGTAATTGCAGAATTACCTAGACCAACTAATGTGAAAGAGGTACAGGCATTTATGGGCCATTGCGGTTATTATAGGAGATTCATACACATGTATGCAATCATAGCCAAGCCTTTGTACTCTCTTTTAACCAATTTCGAATGGACAACTGAATGTGAAAATTCATTCAATGAACTTAAACGACGCTTGTGCTCAGCACCTATATTGACAACCCCATATTGGAGTAAGCCATTCCATGTACATGTGGATGCATCCAATTACGCCATAGGATGTGTGTTAGCACAACCCACGAACGAAGGTAACATAGATCTCCCCATAGCTTACGCTAGTAGACAATTGAACGCAGCAGAAAGAAATTACACCACGACGGAACGAGAAGGATTAGGGATGATCTACGCAGTAAAGAAGTTTAGGCACTACTTGTTGGCTAACAAATTCAAGTTCTTTACAGATCATCAAGCCCTATTGTACTTAGTCAACAAACCATGTAACACAGGACGACTAATACGTTGGTTTCTATTACTCATGGAGTATGATTTTGAAGTGGTAGTCAGGAAAGGAAAGACACATCTTAGAGCTGACCACCTTTCGAGATTAACCTCAGGAGAAGCTCCTCAAGGAGTAGCGGATGAATTACCAGATGCATACTTGTTTAACCTTGAGATAGCACTAGAATGGGCTAAACCTATAGTCCCTATTCTGACATACGGACCCAAGAATCCTAGGATAAAGATCAAAGAAGGAGAGATTACCAAGTCTCAGAGATACCAAATAATGGCAGGAAGCATATATAAACAGGATAATCAAAAGATCCTTGCTTGTTGTGTAGATGAATCAGAACATGCGAACTGGTTGCAATTAGCACACGTAGGTGCACTAAAGCAACATCATCCAAAACATCGAACATTACAGACTCTGCATAGATTAGGAGTATATTGGCCTACGATGGAAGCAGATGTCTACAAGTTGTGTAAAGAATGTCAGGCGTGTTGTGAAAGACCACCATTAGAGCATGCTACATTATATCATGTGTCTCTCACACCAGACTGGAGTGAACCTTTAGTAACATACTTGAGGACGAACACATTCCCTCAAGGCATGACCTTAGCTCGACAACGTAGTTAGTAACATACTTGAGGACGAACACATTCCCTCAAGGCATGACCTTAGCTCGACAACGTAGTCTAGAGCAGGAAGCTCAAGACTATTCACTTATTGGCGATAACCTATACAAAAGAGGACGAGATGGATATCTAAGACAATGCGTTCATGAGAGCGATTATCTGAGCATACTAGAGATTGCACACCAAGGTGTTGCCGGAGGTCATTTTGGACCCGATAGGATAGTCAAAGCCATTCTCTTTGCAGGATTATGGTGGCCCACTCTTCACATGGATGCTCATACCTATGTAAAGAGATGTGACGTGTGCCAAAGAACTCAGTTTCCTACTCGCAGAGATGAAATGCCATTGAAACCCATGATGGGCGGACGTGCATTTTCAAAGTGGGGTATAGACTTTGTAGGACCCATTAACCCCCTGCAAAAGGTACACATGCGGAATACATTATTGTTGCCACAGATTATCTAACCAAATGGGTAGAGGCAAAAGCCACAAAAAAGAATGATGCTCACACGACTGCAAAATTCTTATTTGAAAATGTCTTTACAAGATATGGACTGCCTATAGAGTTAGTGAGCGATCGAGGCACTCACTTTCTAAACCAAGTCATTGAATATTTGTTACAGGATTTTATGGTGATTCACAAGAAATCTGCACCATATCATCCTCAGGCCAATGGTCAGGCTGAAAGCACTAACAAGATACTTTGTAACGTACTGACGAAACTCGTGAACAACAAACGTTCAGATTGGGACAAACAGTTACACCACGCTGTTTGGGCATATCGAGTGGCCTACAAGACCGTACTCAATGCAACTCCCTTTCAGATGGTTTTTGGTCAGAATGCAGTGCTTCCTTTGGACTTCTTGATACCGACCCTTAAGGTTGCACAAGAACATCAGTGGACCGGCCATGAATTATCAGCAAGAATAATGGACTTGGAACGATTAGGAGAAACCAGGCTGAAAGCAGCAGCAGGAATATACGCAGCGAAGAAGCGACAGAAAGCATATTTTGATGCACATGTGAAAGATAAAGGCCTAAAAGAAGGAGATTTAGTTCTAGTGTATACGCTGAAACAGCACGCACGGAAGTTAGAAAAGCGAGGTTATGGACCTATGATCATTAACAGACTTTCGACTAGTGGAGCAGTACAGTTAGCCACCTTAGAAGGAGATATAATGCCTAATTACATTAGTGGCTGTAGAGTCAGGTTATATCAAGAACCTCTTACTGAGGATATGCTTAGACGACTCACGTTGGCAAAGAAGCGTAAGGAGGAAGAAAATAGAATACGAGCTGAAGCTCAGGCAGAAGCCATAGAACGCATTAAGCGCATGAAGCTAAGAAGACAAGGACTAGGGAGAGAACATTATAACCATCTGGAAACATCCCCCAGATATCCCATGGCCATGTGTCAAGTAAAGTCAACCACTCATCCTAGCATAGTGGATAGGAGACCATTCATTACAGTTAGGCTAGGGCACGGCAACCCTTGCCAAGAACTCAGGGCTTTAATTGACTCAGGTGCTGCGACTAGTGCGATTAGATGGTCCCACTATAAGGATTCGGGAATAGAAATGCGGCCAATTGAGGCATACCTCATAGGCCTAGGAGGCATGGAAACCCCTTGCATGGGTGAGGTGGACCTTCCTATCCTCATTAAGGATGTGACCATGACAGCGAAGCTACTAGTGTGCCATGATGACGACCTGATAGAACCCCTAATCCTTGGCCAAGATTGGCTATACAATCACTCAGTGGACCTAAATCTTAGACAAGGCTCCTTACAGATTGGAACCTTAGAGCAGAAGCGAGTGATACCGCTTGACTTCCCTAACGGTATTCCGACTGAGGTTTGTAACCCTAGACCCTATGAAATACATGCGACGGAAGACCGGAAGATCTTTAATCAGACCAGTCACGTTACGTCTACACCAACCCACGCGGGCTTGGCTATGGACAGTTGTCAATCAAAAGGACGACAGGAGATCTTCCCTGGGACTTTCTGCAAACTAGAAGAGGCAGCTACCCATCCGCTAGGGCAGATGGACACAATCAGCGGTCAGGTGGGTTGCATCAGCGGCCAAATGAGCACGACACCCTGCGGTGCTCATCCTTCCAAACTTGTTGCGGACTGGCCTAGATTAAAGTTAAAGAACGAATCACTTCCTAATGGGCATGTCACGCAAGTGTTGGATCTCCCTTCTTTTCCAAAGCAGAGCGTCCATCCGACCTCTCAACCTCAACAACAACAGAGTCAACCACGACGAAGGAACCCAGACCGACGGCAGTATCAAAAGACACCACAAGGAAAGCAGTATAGAACACCCAAAGGAAGCGGCACCAGACAAATATGGGTGCCAAAAGGGCAAAAAGCACCGAAGAACTCCAACCAAGCAGAAATCGACAAGCAAAAGGCAAGGCCGAGACAGAATCAGTATCCACCATCCCCTCGACCTTCTTCTACAAGCCCGAGCATTCGACAAATTTGGATCGCCAAGAAATACCTTACCCATAGATCCACACCCACGCAGATTTGGGTACCCAAACCATGTATCATAGCTCAACACTTAAGCCATGTAATATATGCCCCTCACAAATCTTTCCATCCCTCAACACCACCACACCCGATACTACCTTTTGCCCCTCAACAGAAACCCACCACCCACTCAAAGACTCTTAGGAAATGGATACCGAAGCGTGTCCAATCGTCTTCCCCTAACCCCATGTCTGACAAAACTACCCCCCCGACTAACATACAACCTTGTAATAAATCACTAACCTTTAAACCTTGTATAAATTCACCCACCATCATCACACGTCACTCATAATCTCATCTCATCAAGGAACGTATGCATCATCTGAAACGTGTAGGTGTCTAGAGACCTGCACTAGTGCTGCAAGAAGCATTGCATCCATCACATCACAGCACTTGGCTACACGGGTTACGCATCAGTTATGGAAAGGGATTGCGGTCTCACTTTAATGGGATCATAATTAATTTCCATGCTAATGTGTTAATCTTTTGTAGCAGATCTTTCTCATTAACGCATCAGTCATCATGCAAACCGACGAAGGACCATCAGGAGCAGGCCCCAGTGTAGCGGCAGTGCCCCTCAATGTGTTACGAGCAGAATCCCACCCGACTGCTCCACCGCCAGAATTCCAAGGATTTCTAGGGCCCATGCCGATCGACAACCCACCTATGGGCTACACAGAAAAGATACACCGTAACTCTCACTGGTTTCAGGGACTTGCAAGACCCTTAGCGGACACGGATTTCATATTTGAATCTACTTTGACATTTGATGACCGCACTTGGGGAAAATACCAATTCTTCTCCAGAGAGTTTGAAGCCCTACAGAACACCCAGGATTTAACTCACGTTTGGGCCAGAGCAGGCTTCACGGAGTATTTCAGTGATCCTCTGCCCAAACCTGACTTTTACAGGTGTTATTATTTAATCACTACTTTGTTGGCCTCAGAGAATAAGGACATCCCAGGAACTTTTATTTTGCCCTCTTTAGTGGATGATCCACCTTACAAAAGTTTTTACCTCTCAAAGGATTTAATCAGAGCTGCCATCAAAATTCATGGCATCCACACACCCACAGATCGAGAAAGATTAATTCCAGATGCTATGAAACGTGGGGATGTCACTAAGTGGGAGGAGATCTTAGCAATTACACCTGAGCTGTCAAAGCCGCTACGGATATGCATGCAACATTTTGCATTCCCCGCTCAGGACAGATTTACCATGCCACATAAATGAATATGGTTTGGATTGTATTTGGCATGTACGGGACCTCAGACGGTTGATCTGGCGAGCTGGATCATTGATCAAATGTATTTGGCACAACACAGATGGGAATGCAAGAAAGTGCTTAATGGATGTTGTGCGCTCACAAGAATTGTTTATATGTGCTTGGCCTATGATTTGCCAATTGAACGCGCATTAACAGGAGAAGAGCTGAAAGCATTCAAAGGAACAACGAAGAAAGCCAGGAAGCCCAGTAGAACACGGGCAGGTAAGCGCATGAGAGGCACTATTCCTTGCCTTCAAGTGCCAGAGTCACCATCACCACAACCCTCTCCAGAGCGATCTCCGACAGAAGCCGCTCCCATAGTGCAACCTATTCGCATAAGGTTGTCTAGACCAGTGGTCACGGAGGGCACTACTAGTATCGCTGCACCTCAGGCAGCTGCAACCACAGAACCCACCACCACCACAGCAGAAGCTCCCACCACTATTGGTGCGGACGCCTTTTCTTTCCCAATACCACACATGGAGGTAGAACCAATAAACACAACATTCGATTTTGAAATGCCTGATGCATTCTCAAATGAATTCCAGTTTTCAGAGGCACAGATGTTCTCCCAAGAATATGAACGCCCCAATTACCCTACCACACCGCGGGATCTGCCACAGGGACAAGTTGTGTCGAGCTCTGATGACGAAAGAACAACCACCGACGATGACGAAGGTGATGACGAAGCCAGCCAGGGCACGCATGATTCCCAAGAACAAGGACAGACAGACGGCCAAGGCCAACAAACCGATGCACACAGTGACACCAGCACGCACGAAGAGGAGACTTTCGAAGCAACAGCTTACACGCTGGCAATCAAGAAATTATATCGTACGATGGAGAAAGTCTGGGCACGGAAGAAATTGACTGAAGAAGAGAGCCAGGCCCTAATCGAACAAGAACTAGTCTCCGGAGGATTTGAAGAAGTCTACATCAGAGGGTTTAGAGAACTGGTCCAATCCATCGGCCCGGTCGAAGCACTGAGGTATTTACAAAGGAAGCCACTCCCCCAATATGACCCTCGCAGAGTTCGCCTGCTATCGAAGCCCGGTGAATATATTCGAGTTCCGGTAGGTGCTCAATCATCCCACCAGGCACAAGATGCACGCCTACGGCCGGAAAGATCCTTCACCGAAGAAGCCATCCTAGTCGACTCCCTGCCACGTACTACCGATGTACATACTACCACTATCCTTGAAATAACATCCACACCTTCTACTCCTCTCTCACCTCATGTTTCACCAACCCATCCTGTATCCCCAGCACACCCACCTGCTCCTCCCATATCCACACCAGTCCATGGCAACATAGCCACAGCCTTTACACCGCCCATTCATGCCACCATGCCCACACCCAACCCTCCGCGTCTACATGTTAACCCCTTCACCCCTTCATCCTTCCCACCCTTTCCCCCACCTTTAAGACCCCCTTTCACCTTTCTAACCCCACTAACCTTCTCACCAGTTTCACCTCCCCAACCCACCATAACCCCTATATCCCCTTTTCACCAAGCTACTCTAGCCATCCCCCCTGTAAATTACTCTACATTTGTAAATCCCGTCTTCACACCTACACAACCACCCACTTACACACCGCTTTTCACAGTCACCGCACTTGACACGTCCAATGACATGGACATCTCACCACCCACCGCACCAGCACCCACTCCACTCACAGCACCATCATATTTAGGTACGTCACTATTTTCCACGATCACCACTGCATCCACCTTCCCAACCCCATTTCCCATTCCCGCTGCATCTACTTCCACCGCATCCTCACTTAGCACTCCATTACTATTATCGCCAACCATAGACACTGCACTTCAACAAATGTTCACATGCATGTCACAAGTACGAGATGAGTTTGCATCTCTTGGCAACAACTATCAACAACTGCAGAGGACAACCAACGAATTGCAGTCGCAGCTCAATTCATTATCAATCGAGAATGCCTCGTTAAATACGCGACACCAAGAACTAAGAGAGGCATATCATAAGCTAGAGCTAGAAAGTGAAGAGAAAACAAAAGAAGCCACTGCTGATCTGGACAACCTGCTTCGAGCCCAAACAATTAGAAACGCGACGCTGACAAGGAATATGGGCCTACTCAGGAGGCACCTAGCCGCAGCCCAGGAGGAGAACGTGAGACTCCAAGCGCAGAATAGAGAAAATTTGGAAGCGGCATTGGATCATCCTGAACAACCATTAAGTCCGAGCAGATTCAAGGCAATCCCATCTGAATCGATGCGGATGTTGCTAGATGACCATGTTCGACTGCTAGAGGACTATGATCGAATGAACGAAGAGCATCAGAAGCTAAAAGAAGATCACAAGTTACTACAGCTCAGAGAACCGGCACCACAACAACTACCAGTGGCAGCAGAAGTACCAGAACCTGTGGACCCCTCTCCTGAACTCATAGAGGAACTCAACGCATTACGGGCCCAGGTAGCCACTCTCCAATCACGCATAGAGGTATACGAAGCACCACCACGGCCTGATTCCCCACCGGAGATCCCAGCTGACGACGAGAACATAACCATTCCGGTGGAGGAAACGTTTGAAGAAGCATACGAGCCAATACCCATCCCAGGCGGACAAGTCACGACCAAAGGCCAGATGACCTATGAACTTCCTACCCCCGCGTGGATGAAAACGATCGAAGAACTTGGAACGACACATTCGGCCAGAGTAGAGGCACAGCTACATGCCATGGCCATGATTGAAGAGAGAATCTTACAATCCCCTTTCTTTGCTCATTTGGCCCCCCGACGCTATATATCTGGGCATGAGCTGCAGTATAAGCCATACTTCATGTTAATGGCTGAATATCAGCTCGCTATAGAGAAAGAAACCGGCATGAAACCCACGCATGCTACACAATTCGAGCCGGCGGACTTGCCACCAAATGCGCAAAGAGGAGAGATCCATCAACCTGATTGGCGCAAAGACCTACTCCAGAAGTACCCAAAAATGATGAGCACATGGGTGAAAGCGCCCTTACACTTAAAGTATAATCCTTGCTGGGGACCAGTACCACGACGCCGCTCCTGGACTGCATTCGCTATCAAAGTACAAAACAATAGGCAGTGTCAGGATTGGCTGAATTATCCCTACTTCAAGCCACCTACCGAGTTGCCCACTGTTGGCTATATGATGGCCACAATCCGTCACTGGCTCCCTCGCCTGAAGCATATGGATGATATTGCAGCGCATATGACTGTCAAAATTTTTGACATGATGCAAATGATATTTAAAGTCTTCCGACGCGTCAAGGCACCGCATGTAAACACCCCGGGATTTGAGCATGGTAACTTTGATCTAGTATATGACATGAGCACAACGCCATCGCTCCGGGTGTGTTATGCCTGGCACTGTAGGATAAAATACCTCCCGGCATGCTACAAACAAACCTTTGAAGAGATGTTCACCACCGGGTTTTGGGAATACCATTGCGAGGTATTCATCAGCAGGCCCACACATTTATTGCAACTTTTTGCCTGTGAGCGAATGGTTTACTCCACGCATTATCAACTCCCGCCACCCGACGAACCGCAACCGATCGACTGGGAGAAGCTTGAGGCTGATCTGGCCCGAGGCATTCGAGTATCTGAGCACACCCTCGCTCACGACCTCCTACAAAACTACATCCGGCAGACCGCACAACAAGGTTCTGTCGAGGACGACAGAAGCGAGAGGGAGGGGGGTGTTGGAAGCAGTCAGAGGCACAGCCAGAGGCACAGACGGCATGGAAGCATGTAAAGACGGAGCAGGGAGCCAGTCGGATCATTTTTTCAAAACAATTATGTTTTTATTACCTCTTCAAACATCCAACAGTGATTTTCATCACTCTTGTAACATATGTAATATAGACAAAACCCCATTTTGTAATTCATAGCTCCATTTTGTGCAAGCCGAGGAGTCCTCGAGCTTGAGGAGCTTAGGTAGAATACGCGTACCAATTTTCGTTATTTTTAGACATCGTTTACCCTTCCAAATAGCCTCTAGGACCTATTTTTTAACTATGCCGGTCACTAGATGTGAAACCGGTCAAAACTAGTCTAGAAACTATAAAAAGAGCTAGAGAGCTCATTTTTGAGGTTGGTTCATGTTGGCTATTGTGAGCTTAGAGCTAGTTTGAGCTTGTAAGAGTATTCTTGAGTAATAGAGCTAATTTCCCACCTTCCATTGTGTCTTGCTTGTCTCTTCATTGTGTGTGTGTATGTGTGTGTGCATCTTTGTGCTTCTCACCTTCACTCTCACTTCATCTCACGTTCACGATCTTCATATCACTCCTACCTCTCCCACGGATTGACATTAAGGAGGTGAAGCTTCTTAACGTGGTTCTCACCATTGTGCTAGAGCAACAAGCATGGAAGAAGAATACATTCAGAAGAGGAAGATGTGTACAAATATGTACAGATAGTTCACTTATATCTTTGAGAAGTCATAAGGTTGTAAATTTTTGTATATATAGACTATGAAAATGTCGAGGCAAGTATGAGAGAGCATGAGAATAGACTAATCATAATTTGTATATGTCATTAGACATCTTAGAAGTGAGTTAAGACTCTCTCATCACTCACTTGTAATTTTTCTCAGAAATGAAGAAAATGTGGCGCCCGATATTTCTAAGTTTTCTCCTTCTGTGTTAGATCTTTTGAGAAATGCTTTTGTACAAGTCTTTAGCTTCCAATTGTGATCAGGTTGAGAGAATTGAGTGTAGGAACATTTACATATGTAAATGAGAAGAAGTGAAGTTGCAGGAGGTGCACAATTCGACATGAATGTTTTGGTCAATTCTCCTTTCACACTGTAAAGTTTTGAGCAACCAAGCACTTAATCTTTAATTTGGAAGGTAAGCTATTTGTGGCTAAAAGCATTTGTAGAAACGGATTCTAGATTGAGAGAACCAAAGGTTTAAAGTCATAGGTTTCTAAATCGACTTCTCAGAAGAACAGTTTTAGACATAGGTGAGTTGTTGAGATCATTTCTCAAGATCTACTGAATCTTTTGGAGTGATTCAACTTGGAGAAGGTGCAAAATTTATAGGCGACACCTCATACAAAGTTTTATAAAAAACTTTACATATTTGATAAGGCAATGAGTGAATTATGTGCAGCAGACTTTCTGTGTAATCTCTTTCTGTGTAATCTCCTTCTTCACAGTTTGTTCAAGAACTTGACAATTGAGTATTGATCTTCTAAAATTGGTGAAGGTTTGAGTTATTCTTGTTATAGAGGTGCTCTAAGTACAAGAGTAACTTGTTCTTTTGGAGATTAACACTCTCCATCAGTGGTATCAGAGGAGGAAGCATCAGAATTGAAGGAAGGAGGATCCCGACTACTGAAGGTGCAGAGAATTCAACATCTGAAGGTTCAAAAGGTGAAAGCTTGAGGGAAAATCTTGAGAAGGCGGTCATACGACATCAAGGAAGTTAGAAGAAGTATTATTCAAAGTAAAGGTACATCTGTTAGTCATAAATTTTAAATAATTCAATACACAGGAGAAGAAAGGATGGGAGATTCTCTTCAAATAGAGAAATTGGATAAAGAGAACTATCCAGCATGGTCAATGAGGATGGAAGCTCATCTTATGAGCAAAGACTTGATAAGTTACATTACAGGTGAAGAAGAAAAGCCTCAGTTCAGAGATCCTAGTGTTCCAACTAGGGAGGAATTATCAGATTTGAAGAATTGGATGAAGAGAGATGCTCAAGCTAGGAGCATTATCTATATGGCAGTCAATGACTACTTGCTACCTCACATTAGAGGTCTTGAAAGTGCAAGTGATATATGGAATGCTTTGGAGGAGCATTTCCAAAATACCACAAAGTCTAGGAAGGCATTCTTGTGGGAAGAAGTTACCACATTCAAGAAGAAGGCCTCTCAATCCATCTCAGATTATGTAACCAGAATGAAGGACATTGCAGATGCATTAGGAACTGTTGATGAAGACATTGAGGAGGATAAATTGGTAAGGCAAATCCTCACAGGTTTGAGAGGTGATGACAAATGGAATCCATTCATTTTGTCTACTGAATTATCACTTGATCATTTTACTCCGGACTTAAATCAGTTGCTAGGACATATGTTAACCTTTGAGCAGGATATCAAAGGTGAAGGTGACAAGAGTACAGGTCATGCAATGTACTCAAAGGATAAGAAGAAAAATAGAAAAGGGAAGCAACAAGCAAATGAAGATGAAGGCACAACTAGTCAAGCCAACTTCCTAAGAGGAAGAGTAGGTGGCAAAGGTAGAGGAAGAGGTAGGAATAATAAAGATGGAGTCAAAGCTTGCTGGATTTGTGGTAAGACAAATCACTTAGCTAATGATTGTTGGCATAATAAGCAGAGTAATGGTGGATATAATCAGAATTTTAATTCAAGAGGAAGAGGTGGCAGAAATCAAAGAGGTAACTTCAGAGGAAGAGCTAGTAGAGGTTACTTTGGAAGAAAAGCAAGTAGAGGATTCTAAAGTCAACAATACAATAATACCTACTATAATTATGCTTCAGATCAGAAGGAGGATTCAACATTGATAATGAATGCAACTTGCGAAAGGCAAAGTGAAGACCAAAGAGTCTTCTACATTGACTCAGGGTGTAGCAATCACCTGAGTGGTAACATAGCATTGATGACTGATTTGGAAAATAAGGTATCTAATCATGTTGTTCAAACAGGTGACAATACAAAGAACAATGTGAAGTCAATTGGATCAGTGAAGGCCAAGGATGGAAGTACTCTCTTGAGTAAGGTCTTGTATGTTCCTACAATTCCTAAGAATCTGATAAGTGTAGGACAAATTGTTAAAAAAAGGTTATGAAGTTAGATTCACTAATGAAGGAGTGTTTGTGGAAGACCCTAGCAATGGGTATAAACAAATTGTTTTAGGGAAGAAAGAAGGAAGGTTTTTCACATTGAAGATTCAAGGTAATGTTGGTCATGCCTTGTTCACTTATGGAGGACATAAGATCTCTGAGTTAGATCTTTGGCACAAGAGACTTGGACACTTCAATGAAAGAGGTATCAAAGATATGATTAACAATGGTTCAGTGCTTGGATTGCCTAATGTTGCAGGTCAACATATGACATACAGATGTGAGGCATGTCAATTAGGTAAGGCTCATAAGCAATCTTACTCCAAGCATGGTTTTATGTATTCAGAGAAGCTTGAGTTGGTACACACAGATGTGTGGGGATTATCAAAGGATTTCCGTATCAACAGTTCAAGGTACTATGTGATTTATGTTGATGATGCTACCATATGGATCACTATCTATGTGATCAAAGATAAGTCAGAGGTATTCAATACATTCAAACACTATCATGTGTATGCAGAAAGAATTACAGGCCATAAATTGAAGAGACTAAGGTCAGATGGAGGGGGAGAGTATTTCTCTAATGAGTTCAGTGATTACTTGTGGAATGCAGGTATGAAAAGGGAAATCACTTGCAGGTACTCTCCTCAACAAAATGGTGTAGCAGAGAGAAGAAATAGAACTCTTGTTGAGTTTGCAAGGTCAATGATGAAGGAGAAAAATTGCCCAAATTATTTGTGGGCTGAGGCCGTAAATACACCTACTTATTTGGTCAATAGGCTACCATGTAAAGCTTTGCAAGGTATGACACCATATGAGGCATGGTGGGGTAAGACACCTACCTTGGACCATTGCAAAGTATTTGGGTGTTTGGCATATGCATATGTGCCATCACAATTAAGACACAAGTTAGAACCTAAAGCTGAAAAATATGTATTCATTGGTTATGATGATAAGCAGATGGGATATAGGTTGTGGAGTCCATCCACAAAACAATTTCTTGTATCAAAAGATGTTACATTTGATGAGCAAGGTACTTGGTATGCAAGTACAATCAATATTAATACAGGTGTTGAAGAAGTTGTGAGTCAAAAGAAAGGTAAATCAAAGGTTCAGATATTTGATGAAGAGGAGAATAATGAAGTGCAGGTTGAAGTTGAAGAAATGCCAAGATTTGATCTTGAGTGTGAAGAACCAAAAACCTCAAGGAGTGGAGAACTCAGAAGGTCATCAAGACACAAGTGGCAACCTACAAGCTATAGCTATGACACTTCTTTTTTGGCTACCAAAGATTATGCTTACATGACAAAGGGAGATGAAGACCCTTCCACATATGAAGAGGCAAAAGGTTAGGAAAATTGGG
The DNA here is from genome assembly GCA_020310875.1 of Ceratopteris richardii. Classification (NCBI taxonomy): domain Eukaryota; kingdom Viridiplantae; phylum Streptophyta; class Polypodiopsida; order Polypodiales; family Pteridaceae; genus Ceratopteris; species Ceratopteris richardii. The sequence goes on from CM035410.1 coordinate 88,444,133, forward strand.
AGAAAGCTATGCAGGAAGAATATGATGCATTAATGGAGAATCAGACATGGGATTTGGTTCCTAAACCAAATAGGCAGAAGATCATTGGATGCAAATGGGTCTACAAGACAAAGAGGTTTGCAGATGGAAGTGTGTCTAGGTATAAAGCTAGACTTGTTGTGAAAGGGTTTGCTCAAACACATGGTATTGATTATGATGAAACCTATAGTCCTGTGGCAAAGATGACAACCATCAGGACACTCATAGCTATTGCTGCATGTAAAGGTTGGAAATTATGTCAATTAGATGTGAAGAATGCTTTTTTAAATGGTTACATTTCAGATGATGTTTTCATGGAGCAACCTCAAGGATTCAGAGATGGAAGGTATCCAGATCATGTATGTAAGCTCAAGAGAGCTTTGTATGGTTTGAAGCAAGCCCCAAGGGCATGGAATTATAGACTTGTGAAGTTCTTGAAAGAACTTGGATTTCAAGTATCTAAGGCAGATAGTAGCTTGCTTGTTAAAGGAAGTGATGATGGGTTCATTTACATGTGCATATATGTTGATGATATAATTCTTACAGGTACATATGAGAAAGGCATTCAAAGCCTAAAGAAGCAAATGGAGAAAGATTTAAAAATCAGTGACTTGGGAGAATTATCATATTTCTTGGGCATGGAGATTTCATACACTCAACATGGAGTGTATGTGACTCAAGAAAGGTATTTGAGAAACTTATTAATCAAGTTTAAAATGAATGATTGAAGGGTAGCACCTACTCCAATGGAGGTGAATCACAAATTGAGCAGATATGGTGGAGAAGAATTCAAGGATATGAAGCTATATGAGAGTTTGGTTGGTAGTCTTATCTATGCTACATTAACTAGGCCTGACTTGTCATATGCAGTTGGAGTTTTGTCTCAATTCATGCATTGTCCTAGGAAAGAACATTGGATTGCAGGTCAAAGAGTGTTGAGGTACATTAAGGGTACACTCAAAGAGGGTTTGTATTATGGTTTTACATCAGATACAAACATCAAAATATATAGTGATGCAGATTGGGCAGGTAATCTTGATGATAAGAGATCAACATATGGATACTTGTGTTATGTGGGAGATAAGTTAATCTCTTGGTGTTCAAAGAAGCAACGTACAGTTGCTTTGTCATCTATAGAGGCTGAATAAAAAGGTATGGTTGAAGCTGCAAAGGAAGTGATATGGCTTAAGACTCTGATGAAGAGTTTTGACACCATATAGAGTACACCTATCATTTATGGAGATAACATGAGCTCATTATATTTAGCTGCTAATCCTGTGTTTCATGCAAGGACTAAACACATTGAGATTCAGTATCACTTTCTGAGAGAGAAGGTGATGGATAAAGAGATTGAAGTCATACATACTTCAACAAAAGATCAGATAGCTGATATGCTTACCAAAAGCTTGGATGGACCAAAGCTATAGAGATTTAAAGACATGGCAGGCATAAAGAAGATAGAGAAAACCTCAATTGATGATTGAGGGGGAGCAGTTGGTGCAGGAAAATCAACAATTGATGTTTTGATGAAGAGTTGAAGTCAAGGTTTGAAGGAAAGATTCAAGTTGTGAAGCATGGAAGAAGAATACATTCAGAAGAGGAAGATGTGTACACATATGTACAGATAGTTCACTTATATCTTTGAGAAGCCATAAGGTTGTAAATTTTTGTATATATAGACTATGAAAATGTCGGGGCAAGTATGAGAGAGCATGAGAATAGAGTAATCAGAAGTTGTATATGTCATTAGACATCTTAGAAGTGAGTTAAGACTCTCTCATCACTCAGTTGTAATTTTTCTCAAAAATGAAGAAAATGTTGCACCCGATATTTCTGAGTTTTCTCCTTCTGTGTTAGATCTTTTGTGAAATGCTTTTGTACAAGTCTAAGTCTATAGGTGATCGACTTCTATACAAATGTTTAGCTTCCAATTGTGATCAAGTTGAGAGAATTGAGTGTAGGAACATTTACATATGTAAATAAGAAGAAGTGAAGTTGGAGGAGGCGCAAAATTCGACACAAATGTTTTGGTCAATTCTCCTTTCACAGTGTAAAGTTTTGAGCAAACTAGCACTTAATCTTTAAGTTGGAAGGTAAGCTATTTGTGGCTAAAAAGCATTTGTAGAAACGGGCTCTAGATTGAGAGAACCAAAGGTTTAAAGTCATAGGTGTCTAAATCGACTTCTCAGAAGAACACTTTTAGACATAGGTGAGTTGTTGAGATCATTTCTCAAGATCTACTGAATCTTTTGGAGTGATTCAACTTGGAGAAGGTGCGCAATCTATAGGCAACACTTCATACAAAGTTTTATAAAAAACTTTACATATTTGATAAGGCAATGAGTGAATTATGTGCAGCAGACTTTCTGTGTAATCTCCTTCTTCACAGTTTGTTCAAGAAGTTGACAGTTGAGTATTGATCTTCTAAAATTGGTGAGGGTTTGAGTTATTCTTGTTATAGAGGTGCTCTAAGTACAAGAGTAACTTTTTCTTTTGGAGATTAACACTCTCCATCATCATCCACAGACTAAATGCATTCTGGTTAGCCGTGATGTTGTTTTTGTGGAAGATGCTATTTAAGCATTGCTTTCATGTACTAAGGAGACATCTATTAGCTCCAAAGACATGTATGATACTTTGCTGCCTCTTTTTACAGGTGGACACTCTAGTGCTCGTCCTAATGATGCAACTTCTCAGCCTTTGCAGGTTTCATGTGATGATGCAGATCATTCAATTTTTTATGCAGATTTACATGATGCACTTGTTGATGAGAGAGCTGATATTGAGCAGGCAAAAACTATGCCAAAATGGCTTGTGTAGACCTTGCGTGAAAGCAAATTAGATGCACCTCTGTAATATCGTACTCGATCAGGCTCTCATAGTGCCTCTTTTGCATCAGATTGCTATGCTATGGCTGCCTCTAGTCTCTGTGATGAGAGTGAACCTGTTTCATTTTATGAAGCACAAAATTCTGAACATTGGATGGCTGCAATGCAATCTGAATATGATGCTATCATGAAAAATGGTACCTGGTCTTTATGTGACTTGCCTCCTGGCAAGAAGACCATTGGCACTAAGTGGGTATACAAGCTGAAGTGTTTACACTAAGTGATGGAAGATTTGACAGGTATAAATCTTGGCTTGTTGCAAAGGGTTATGCACAAGAAAGAGGCATTGATTTTGATGAAAACTTTGCTCCTACTTGCCGAATGACTACTATTCATAGCATTTGTGCACTTGGAGCTCATCATGGTTGGAATGTACATCAATTGGACATTAAAACAATGGTTCTGAATGGTGACTTGCATGCAGAAGTGTATGTTTTTCAACCCCATCGCTTTGTGTAGAGAGGGCATGAAAACCAGGTGTGAAGGTTAAAGAAGGCATTATATGGTTTAAAGCAAGCACCATGTGCTTGGTATGAAAAGGTACATGCCTATCTCATTGCACATGGTTTTGAGAACATTCCAACTGAAAGCACCTTATATGTTAAGCACCCTAATGATGTGCTTCTGATCATTGTGGTGTATGTTGATGATATGCTGCTCAAATGGTCCTCATGACACACATATTGCTGATTTCAAGGTTGATTTGCATGCATCATTTGAGATGTCTGATTTGGGGCATTTGCATCACTATTTCGGCATTCAGTTTATGCAAACCAAGTATTCAATTTGTTGTCTCATAGATGAGAAGGTTTATGCATTGCCCAAGTGTCAAGCATTGGCAGGCGGTTAAGCGCATCTTTCGCTACTTGAGTGGTACCCGACTATTTCGATTGTTTTATTCCAAGGCCAGATTTGCATGCTTTTTCTGACAGTGATTGGGCTCGTTGCTATGACACTCGTGTGTCCACCAGTGGCTTTTGCTTCATGCTTGGAAGCTCATGTATATCTTGGTTGAGCAAGAAGCATCCTACTCTGGCCACTTCTAGTCGTGAGGCTGAGTATAGAGCAGCTTTCACAGCGACTGTTGAGTGTGTGTGGCTCAGATGCCTTATGGCTAACTTGGGTGTTGGTTAGTCTTCTGCCACCACCATCTTCACTCACAGTCAAAGCTCATTGACAATTGCTAGGAACCCTGTGTTCCATGCTTGCACTAAGCACATTGAGGTGCATTATCATTATGTCAAGTAGAGGTTCTCTGCTGGGGAGACCAGCTTGGCATATGTGACCACGCAAGAGAACATTGCAAACCTTTTTACGAAGGCTCTGCCTAGGGAGAAGTTTGAAGCTTTCTGCAAAGCTTTGGGCTTAATTTCTTTTGTGGATTGATTCCACATAACTTGGCACTTCCTTATACATGGGTACCAAATCCTTGTTCATCGCATCACTCCCAGAGGGGATTTGTTGATATATTTAGGTGGTAATGTGTGTGAACACTCTAGGAATATCGAGGCACGTTTTTCCCTCTTTAGGAGGTTTTTTCCCCCAGCTTGTATATATGCCTATTGCCCTAATGGGCTACTTATCTTTGTACATTCTAGTGGTAATACATTCAATATTGTGTGTTGTGCTCCAAGCTTCTTCTCCTTCCTTGTGCTATTCGCATGCTTCCACAGATGTCTAACTCCAACATTCCATTGTCTAAAGCCCTTGTTCTAGAGCCTCTTAGCATTTTGGAGGTTCTAGGATGCCACACCCCTGATGCTCCTGATTGAAAACCAGATTGAGTCATTTTTTCTGATATTGGCCAACCATTTCCAATCTTCTCTGATTCTGATAAGTTGTTTGAACTTGTTCAAACTCTTCCAAAGGGAGCATAGAAGATTCGAGCCCTTTCGAGTAATTGGGATTGGGGAGAATAAGAGGGTAAGGAGGCCTAAGTCCTACCACTCAGGGAGGCCCTCTAGAGTAATCACGTTCTTGTTCTTGAAAATGAGCTTGGCCCAAGTGGTTTCATAGTTGCACCAAGCATTGATGATCCATTTTTTTGCCAATTTGTTAGCCAAACCTTCGATATCCATAATGCCCAGACCCCCACAATCCTTTTGATTGGAGTAGGTAAATTTTGGGGACCCCCCTTCTATTGTGGTCCCCAATCCAAAGAATGTTCCTACATGTTCTTCCTAATTTGCTGAGCTCTAGATCCTTTGGTCTCCAGCAAGAGAGAAAGTAAATGGTCGAGGAGATGAGGAAGGTATAAGTAACCATGGCATGAACCACGAGGTTTATTTGCATGCCCTTCCAATATGCCAGCTTTTTTTCTAGTTTGGAAATGACCCAATTCCATCGCTATCGCGTCAAGGCACCAAATCCCATTGGGATACCAAGAAGGCAGAAGACCAGGCCCTTGGGGATAATTCCGCAATCATGGTCGACCAACAATTGGGGTGCAGGTCTATAAACAGCCTCAAGTTTATCTGGGCATGCTTGAGAGGTAGGGAGAGACCTTTAATATGACCCATAGCCATGTGGTGTTGCACCAGACAGCTAAGCCCCTCTGTGGAAATAGTGAAAAGCAGAGGGGCCAATGAGCACCCTTGCCTAATAGAGCATTTTAATTTGATGGCCTTGATAACTCAGTGTTGATATTTATTTGCATCGATGCATTCCCAAGCAATGTAAGGATCATTTTAGTGAATTTTTGATACCAGCTGAGGTCTTTAAGAAATTAGGGAACAAAGTCCCATTCTAGCCTATCATAGGCTTTGTCGAAGTTGATTTTAAGAAATACTACATCTTATTCAGACTCTTTAGCAAAATCGAGAACTTCCCAAATATCAATTCTACCTTCTAGAATTGTTCTACCCTTCATGAATCCTTTTTGGTCCTCACTACGCCACCCCATTAAGTGGTAAGAAATTCTATTGGCAATTACTTTTGCAAGAATTTTGTACCTAGCTTGAAGCATCATGATCATGCACTAGTTTTCAATCATGTCCCGCCTACCACATCGGGTGCTAGTTTTCAATCATGTACCCAGTTTGGAGACTAGATTTTTGATTTGCTTACTGATTTCCCAAGTTCATGTCTATCTCCTAGACCTATTGTAGGTCACTTTTTCACTTTAGCCACCTTGATTTGGATATGTGCTCACAAAATGATGTCTCTACCCTAGGAACCTCCATCTTTGTAGAGACCCCCTTTTTTCTGGTCTTTTGAGTGTACTCATTGATGTACGGATGGGCAATATGTTTGCTATGTTTTCAAATCACTTTTTTAGATTTGTTTGCAAAAAATGATGTCTCTAGCAATTAGAGGGTCGAGGAAGTCGTTATTTGCATTTTACTCTTTAAAAGTGGTTGTTGTGCTCATTTTAAGTGTACTAGGGTTGCTTTACGTCGTCTTAATAATATCATAGGCCTAATTTCTCTCTGATTTATGCTTAATTGACAACCAACAACTTCCCTAGAAAACCCTTGAGTATGGAAGTCAAAATTTGCAAGGCACCCAATTTCTTTGGTTTTGGGCTTCAAACTATCTGAGAGTGTATTTTCACCACTTAAAACTTAATATCCACTAGCTTGCTTCCTCAAAACTTGATTTTTGCACCAAAAAAAGGACTCTAGGATATCCTGTATCAAGGAGTTGAAATTTGCAAATCTGATTTTCTCTTCTTTTTTTTTTCTTCTTTGTCAATGGATGGTACACTCTTAGGTCAGCTCCGAGACCACTTCAAGCCTCAAAATCAGTCGAAAAGCAGTCAGTTGCCGTTATTGTATTCCTTTGACTAGGGAAATTGTTTTTTTCAAGATGAGTATCTTCTCACTTGTTTGCTCTTGCAAGGATTATCTAGTTAAGTCTCTCTAATGTTCTTGCTTCAATTCAAAACCTTTAGATCACTAAAAACAAGCATACTTCTACTAACAAATTCTCTCGCTTGGAAAGTCAAAGTTTTTGCTTGGAATGTCAAAGTCAAAGTCAAAGATTTTTCCTAACGTTCAAACATTTGAGCCCTTCCTTATGCTTTCTGAGTTAAAAAAAACTAGATTTTCAGTGCTCATCAAATGGAACCTCTTCAAAAATTCATATGATATAAGCTTCCATAGAGTGCAATAGTATTGAAGAAAAAACCACCATATGCAAATCTTCACTTCTTTGCAAAGAACCTAAACTATAGAAGTTGTTTTTAACAAACCACTTTGTACTTATTTTACTTGATGCCATTTTGCTCCAAAATTCTGATCTACCCTTCATGAATCCTTTTTGGTCCTCACTAAGCCACCTCTTTAACTCGTAAAAAATTTTGTTGGAAATTACTTTTGCAAGTATTTTGTACCTAGCTTTAAGCATCATGATCAGGCACCACTTTTCAATCATGTACCGCTTGCCACATCAGGCGGCAGTTTTCAATCGTGTACCGAGTTTGGAGACTAGATTTTTGATGTCCTTAATGATTTCCCTAGTTCATGTCTATCTCCTAGACCTATTGTAGGCCACTTTTTCACTTTAGCCACCTTGATTTGGATATGTGCTCACAAAATGATGTCTCTACCCTAGGAACCTCCATCTTTGTAGAGACCCACTTTTTTTTCTGGTCTTTTGAGTGTACTCATTGATGTACGACTAAGGGCAATATGTTTGCTATGTTTTCAAATCACTTTTTTAGATTTTTTTTGCAAAAATAAATGTCTCTAGCAATTATAGGGCGAGGAAGTCGTTATTTGCATTTTACTCTTTAAAAGTGGTTGTTGTGCTCATTTGAAGTGTACTAGGGTTGCGTCATGTCTTAATAATATTATAGGCCTAATGTCTCTATGATTTATGCTTAATTGACAACCAACAATTTCCCTAGAAAGCATAAATCATAATTTGCAAGGCACCCGATTTCTTTGGTTTTGGCTTCAGACTACCTCATAGTTTATTCTCACTGCTTAAAACTTAATATCCACTAGCTTGCTTCCTCAAAACTTGATTTTTGCACCAAAAAAAGACTCTAGGATACCCTATTTCAAGGAGTTGAAATTTATAAATTTGATTTTCTCTTCCTTTTTTTTTCTTTGTCAATGGATGCTACACTCTAAGGTCAGCTCTGAGACCACTTGAAGCCTCAAAGTCACTTGTAAAGAAGTTAGTTGCAATTATTGTATTCCTTTGACTAGGGAAATTGTTTCTTTCAAGATGAGTATCTTCTCACTTGTTTGCTCTTGCAAGGATTATCTAGTTAAGTCTCTCTGATGTTCTTGCTTCAATTCAAGACCTTTAGATCATTAACAAATTCTGTCGCTTGGAAATTCAAAGTTTTCGCTTGTAAGTCAAAGTCAAAGTCAAAGATTTGTCCTAAGGTTCTAACATTTGAGCCCTTCCTTATGCTTTCGGCGTTTCAAAAAAACTAGATTTTCAATGCTCATCAAATGGAACCTCTTGAAGTCCACTCACTTAAATTCATATCTTATATAAGCTTCCATAGAGTGCAAAAATGTTGAAGAACAAACCACCATATGCAAATCTTGACGTCTTTGCAAAGAACCTAAACTATAGAAGTTGTTTTTAACAAACCAATTTGTACTTGTTTCAATGCCCCTTTGTTGTCTTGAGCGTTTCTGGGGGCTTCTTGATTTCGCTTGCTTTTTTGTCTCAGAGGGCAATCTTTAATCCTGTGACCTTGTTGGCCACAACGAAAGCACGCATTGGGAAGGTTTTTGTAATTGATGTCTTGCTCCCATACTTCCCCTTCGCCCAAGTCCACTTTGATCTTCGATGGAAGCAGCATGCTGAGGTCAGCCTCGACACAGATTTGATGGTGCCACCGAGCATTGAACGAGTGTCTTGCACCTTCATAAATGAGACCACCAATGTCCTCGCGTGAGGCCAACGGGTTGCGGATAGGAGAAACAATGTCCCACACGAAGTTGTACAAGAAGTATGGCAGGTTAGGAAGCTCAACCCAGAGAGGGTACCGAAGCGATTTTGATTTGTCCGGAGTAAAATCAGGGGACCATCTGAAAAGGCACAGGGTCGCTCGACCGAGTTGCCAGGTTCCGACACTTAGGGCTCGAAACGCCATATCTTCATTTTCAAAGACTAGCAACATGTGGCTTGCCGGTAAGAATTGACACTTACAAACAATTAGCCCACGGGGGAACCACTCGTTGCGAAGCCACTATCGCACGGTTTCGAGCGGGGCTTGTTTTGGTCTAAGTCTGCAAACTGCTATCTCTGCTGAATCTCCACGCCGTCATTGCGTGCGCTCAATCTGTCTGAATGGCGCTACACCTTACTCAAAGCTTTTGATTCTCCGCTTTTGAATTGATATTACTCCCCCCAAGGGTAAATACATAGGAAAAGGAAGAGAAAATGTGGAAAAAAAAAGAGAAAATGGTGAAGAATAAGAAGAAGAATAACCGAGCTTTAATTGAGAGCTTCAACAACCATAATCGCAATCCCTCATTTTTACCCATCTCTAGCTATCCGGCTAGCCATTTAAAGATGAAACGATAATGATAATGCACTAAAATCATAGGTGAAAAGCTCCAAAAGCACATAGCTCATGCAAAAAGATACCATCAAGCATCCAACAAGAACGTCCCCAAAAATGATCCCAAAAGTAAAGAGGGAAAAAAATATTGTGATAGTTCTAAGTTTGTTCATACACATCACTACCGAATTATGTAAAAAAAAGTCCCCTTGGGAGTGATGTGGTGAACAAAGAGCTAGCACTCATGTATAAGGAAGTTCCAATATTTGTGAAAAGAGATCAATCCGCAAAAGGAAGTAAGCCCAAAGCTTTGTGAAAAGCTTCAAACTGCTCCTTAGGCAACATAATGATAGTGCACCTCAATCTGCTTTGTGTGAGCATGGAAGACATGGTTCCTTGCAGCTTCCAATGTGCTCTAACTATCAGTGAAGATGGTGGTGGTAGAAGACTGACCAGCACCCAAATAAGCCAAAAGGCGTATAAGCCATGCACACTCAATAGACCTTGTGAAAAATTCCCTATACTCAATCTCACAAATATAAGTGGCCATAATAGGCTGCTTCTTGATCAACCAAGATATGCATGAGCTACCAAGCATGAACCAAAGAACACTAATGAACACATGAATGGCATAACAACTAGCCCAATCCGACTCAGAAAAAGCATGTAAATCTAGTAGTATTGATCCCCCCTTGGGATAAAACAATCCAAGTAGTCTAGAACCACTTAAGTAGTGAAGGATGCACTTAATTGCCTGCCAATGCTTGACACCCGAAAATGCATAGATCTGATCATCTAAGAGACAACAAATTGAATATCAAGTCAAGTTATGCATAAGTAAATCAGGCGCCCAACATCCTTTTGATAAAGAACAACATCAAATGCATCTCTAGCACCATGAAGCATCAATTGTAAACCTATTCGCATAGGAGTGGCAATAGATTTGAAATCTTTGAGGCCAAAATTGTTCATTAATGTGTCAATATATTTTGTTTGACACAAAGCTATCCCCCCATCAATGTGCATAGACTGAATGTCCGGATAATGATGCAAATGTACCAAATATAACATCTCAAAAGAGGCATGAGCCTTAAATCACAAATATGCTTCTCATTAGGACAAGTGAGTAGCATGTCATCAACATATACAATGATGATTAGAGGTACATCATCTACATGATTAACATATAAGGTGCTCTCAGTTGGACTATTCTCAAAACCATGTGCAATCAAGTAGGCATGTATCTTTTCATACCAAGCATGTGGTGCGTACTTTTAGACCATATAATGCCTTCTTCAACCCACACACTTTTTTTTCATGCCCATTTTGCAAAAAACCATAGGGCTTAAATACATACACTTCTTCATCTAAATTACCATTGAGAATGCAGTTTTAATGTCCATTTGATGTACATTCCAACCATGATGGGATGCAAGTGCACATATGCTATGAATACTAGTCATTTGGCATGTAAGGGGAAAGGTCTCATCAAAATCAATGCCTCTCTCTTTAAAATAGCCTTTTGCAACAAGCATTTCCATATACATGTCAACTACTCCATCAGGTCTATGTTTTAGCTTGTATACCCATTTAGTGCCAACGACCTTTTTGCTTGGAGGAAGATCACATAATGACCAAGTACTATTCTTCATGATAAAATTATATTTTGATTGCAAAGAAGCCATCCAATTTTTTGAATGTTGTGCTTCAACAAAAGAAACAGGATCATTCTCATCACAAAGACTAGAGGAAGCCATTGCATAGTAACCCAATGCAAAGGAAGCACTGTGAGAGCATCAACTAGCATGATATGATAGAGGTGCATCTAGTTTTCTATCTTTCAAAGCCTACACCAACCATTTAGCCATAGTTTTAGCCTCTTCTATGTGAACCGTCACATCAACTAGTGCATGATGTAAATTTGCACCAGAAATGGAATGATCTACATCAACATGTGACACTTGTGAAGGCTGATAACTTACTTCATGTGGACCAACACTTGACTGTCCACCTATAAAAAAGAGGTAGAAAATTATCATATGCATCTTTGGACTAATTGATGTCTCCTTAGCACATGAAAGTAATGATTGAACTGCATCTTTCATAAAAGCAACACCACAACTTACCATAATGCACTTCGTATGTGGATGATTGATATCCCTTGCTTTCTAAAAGGTACCCAACCAAAATATATTTTAGTGCTTTATCATCCAATTTCCTATGCTATTGTTCAAGTACTAATGCATACTCCAAACAACCAAAGACACATAAATGAGCAACAAAATTAGTAGATTTGTACTTGCTAGTAGATGAGCTCCATTTTTGTTTACCCTTCTAAACAACTTAAAAAGCTTGATCTATAACACATATACTTGATCTATTCTAACTAGATTGATCTTCCTCCAACAAAACAGAGACTAACTCCTTAAATTTTAAGGCATTTGGATTACCTTTCATCATCAATTGAAGAGTAGAAGCAAAACTCTTATATGAATCTGGAAGACCATTAAGATCAGCCTACACAAGTGAAGTATCTGGTAAGACTTCATCATAAAAAATCACCTACTCCATCAAATGCTTTATCTTGTCAAAAAATTGTCCATAGAATCTCCTTTGTTCGTAAACGCTTCAACAGTTTTCCGAGATAAGCAACACAAACCCTATTTCTTGTCTAGTATAAATTTGTAAATGTATCCCAAACATTCTTTGCTATATTTTTGCACGAGTGGATGTGAGGGATAGTGGCACATTTGATAGACAAAGCTATCAATGCATGTGCATGCGCAACTCCGACATCCAAAAAAGTTTCTCTTCAATATGTGCATCAAGAACCACAACATAAATAGGAATTCGAAGATCATCATCTTCAATGCCATCTACATCACCTTCAATAACTATATTTGCAAGTGTAGTAGGACGTTTTTCAACACTCTTCACAATATTCCACAACCCTTTTGCTATCAATACATGTCACATCATATATTCCCATAATGGGTAATTAGTACCATCCAACTTATCCTCAATAGCCAACATATAGAATACATCATTGCTTTCAACCATGGCCAATGAGTAAATACCTTGATGCAAAAAAATTGACTATATCTCAAAAAGTTGAATAGAAATACCTTGTCGAGATCTACTAAATATGTAGCAAACTTTGTGGCACTTGTACTAGTGAACCGAAACCTATTTATATGTTTGGCACAAAAGGGAAAAATTTCTTGCAAAGATGCTACAATAGTGGATTTGGAGGGGAAACGAGATTAGATCTAAATTTTGATACCATAGAACAAAGTGGTTTTAAAATTCTAATTGACTTGAGTATGCTCAACAATATTTATGCAATTTTGAGACTTTGATTGGAGGGGTAAGGATGCCACCCTAGATGAAGCAGTGACCTACTTTGATACTAATTGTTGGAGTTCGAGGTTTGTGAAAACACACAAACAACACAAGGAAGAAGAAGAAGAAGAAGCTTGGAGAACAACACAATAAAGAATGTATTACCTCGTAAGTGTACAAAGATATGTGACCCATTAGCGTCATATGTGAATACACAAGCCGAGGGAGAAAAACCTCCCAAAGAGGGGAAAAAGGGTCCAAACATTCCTAAACGTGTTCACACACATCACTACCAAAGTATATCAATAGGAATGACACGATTTTATCTTGTAATCCTTTCCAAAAGGCAATTTTTTTTTGATGCACCATAAATAAGATTTAATCAAAGTTAAAAATAAAAGTTTCTAATTTGTAACACTTCAATAAAGCATGCACGTTCGTGAAGAGAGATGGAAGAAGAGTCTACCAGATGTAAGGACATGGTATGATTTCAAGTGCTACTATGAGTGTGAAAGTGGTGATATTGCATGTACATCATGGCCTCATTGTGAGGAAAATTGTATCAACGAGAATGTGATTCCTAGCAATAATAACAGAATCCAAGTAGTACAACAACATCGAGGCCATTAGTAGATCTCCATACTAATTCTTTTTCACTTCATTACAACCTCCAAATAGCCTCTAGACATTAATCTTTAACATAGGTTGGACATTACATTGTGGATAGAGCTCTCCTAAAATCTATAAAAATGGAAGAGCAAACATTTGTTAGGGTTACCTTGTTATATTTCGATCTCTCATGAGCTTGTACTCATTTCATGCTCAGTAGCAAGCTTCTTGGACCATATTGCTTCTTGTTTGCTCGTGAGTGTGTGTATGCATGCATGTTCTGGCACCTATGTGTGCAATTGCTCTCTCTTTCTTTTTTTGGATGTGTGTACTTCCATCTTCCAAAATGCAGTCTTCATACCTTTGATTGATCACTTTCCAAATTGATGATTTGGTGTGCAGATATTCATACTTGATGTCGATACATCATTTTTCTTAGAACACTTTGACATCATTTTTGGGGACATTCTTGTTGGATGCGTGGCATGATGGTAAATTTTTGCATGAGGTATGTGTTTTTGAAACTTTCCACCTATGATTTGGGTGCATTATCATCGTCTTTTCATCTTTAAATGGCTAGCTACATAGCTAGAAATAGGTCAAAATTATGAATTACGCTTATGCTTTTTGAAGCTTTCCATTAAAGCCTGATTATTCCTCTTCTTATTCTTCACCATTTTCTCTTTTATTTCCACGTATTCTCTTCATTTTCCTCTATCTTTACCATTGGGGGGAGTAGTATCGATTCAAAATTCAAGAATCAAAAGCTTTAAGTAATGTTTGTGGAACACAAAGTTGTGTGTTATCTCTAGCTAAGTGCAGGAGTTGTTGCCTATACCTAAGAGCTTGCAAGAGGAGGGTGAGATATTGAAGAGCAATGTAGCATAAGGTTTTGCAATATTCAAAGTCCCAAGATGTTGTCTAGAGACCCTTTTGTAGGGAATTCAACAATTGATGGAGAAGAGGTAAACACACTTTGTGCAATCTCCCATGTTCTAGGAAATAAGGAGTAGTGGAAGACCATTGATGCATTGTGTGAAATTTAGGCAAGTTGTGGATCGACACATTGCATAGATTTAAAAAAATAAAAAAGTATAACTATGTGAAATTCGAAGCATAAGTAAAGTTTTCAAGTTATTGGAAGAGAGAGCCTAGTACCCTAGCCTCAAAAAGATAAAGTATAAGTGTGTTTGGAATTTTCATGTTTAGAAGCAACACCTAGTTATTTTGTAGAAATTATGACAATATAAACACACAAGGCTTAGATAAGGAATACCAACTATAGCTCAAGCGTAAGCACCACCTCCTTTACTTGTCAATCCGCGGAGACGTGAGGACCGGTATGAAGACCACGAGCAAGTGAAGGCACAAGTGCGTGAGTGCAAGCACGCAAACATGCACACACATACACACACACGCGCACAAGGTAAGATCAAAGAGAGGAACAATTGAAAGCTTCGATTGCAAAAGAGTTCTATTACAAAGCTCTATTCTCTCACAAGCTAACCCCAAAAATGAGCTCTCTAGCTCTTTTTATAGTTTTTGGAATAGTTTTGGCCCTGTCCAGACCTAGTGTCCGACCTAGTTAAAAATTAGGTTCCAAGGCTTATTTGATGACTCAAACGGAGTCTAAAAATTATGAAAATGGAGTTAAAAAAAATAGAACAATGGTTTTTAGTGATGAAAATCACTATTTTTATAGGGATTTCTTCTGAAAATTTGACATACACTTCTTGGAGCTCCCTACTTGCTCCTTTTTCCTACTCGGTATGCGCTCCTTCCTTGGATTCCAACATGATTGTGTCATTGTGAGTCACTAGTGATGGCCTTCTTAAGATGATGTTCATAGTAATCACGCTAGGTACTCATAACCCATAATGGATGATGGGTAAGTGTGTTTGTGCATGGGTTGAGGAAAATATGTGCCTTGTGCACGGCCTTGTAATGTAGCCCTATGCATGCTTACTTGGAAAATGCATCGGAAGAAGTATGGTGCAAAAATTGGGGTTCTTGAGCTAAGTGCTCAAGGGTATGCCGACAAAGAGGTTTCCTAAGCTATCATGGTTATGATGTTTCCAAAGTAAAGATACTTACCATGGAGAAGGTGGATCGATGTTCATCTCTTCGTGTTGTACACTCGGCCTTTGGGATGGAACATTGTTGATGAATGTCCGTGTTGATGGTCCACTGATGAGATCTTTTGAGTGGCTGATCCTGTCTCCTCTTTTCAAAGCATCTTTTGCCAAATACAAAGAATTGAATTTCTTTATATTCCTTGACAAACAACATTCGATAAAAAGATTTGCAGGGTACCATAACTACCCCTTGTAGATATCTCCCTGGATGCTCTCGTACATGCAGTAGTTAAGCATCACTCAAGTTGCGGACCTTCCAGCTCTTCACGCCTACCATGGTAAGAGGAAACCAAAGTTGTGGATGCCATGCTCATGCCAAGTTCTTGACATCTACCAGATAAGGCAGCAATTATAACATCTACTAGCCGAGACACACTTCTATCAAAACTGATACTGCCCAGTAATCACTGGTTCCACCTTCAACTAAGCATGACTCTTTCTTCTCTCTTTTTCTTTTTTTTTTTGAGGAACAATGTCACCAAAAAAGACGACAAATGTTAGTATCGGAAAAAATAATTAACATATGTCAATGTGCTCTTGTGCATGGGACTCTCAAATGTGTCTATGCACGGCCAGGTAATGTGGCCCTATATTTATGCATACTTTGGAAATGCATGACCTGAATGGTGCAAAAGACAGGGTTGTGCAAGGAGCACATGGTTGTCGCTCATCGAGGCTTTCGAGGTTATTTGCGGATGTTGATGCCTGCTTTCTTGGAGGTATCCATTGGATCTCGAGATGACCACTGAGCCTTCCTCCTTATAGGGATCCATTTGAGAATGGTCTTCGACTGTTTAGTGATCTCCTTTGGCTGCTCCATGTTTGGATGGTTTCTTGAGGCTTTGATCCTTTGTGTTTGACTCTTTGGTTCTATGGGGGCCTTGGGTGCTTTTGGCTTCCAAACCCATATCCTTGATAATTTTCTTCTTACCATTGTTGAAGAGGTGATTTGATCTTCTTTTGGTCTCTGTGCTTGGTTCTGACCCTTTTCCCTCCTTGGCTTCGTTGTTGGGACCTTTTGCATGGAGGAGAGCATAGGGCATTGTGCATGTAAGAGTTTCTTGGGTACCCACATGTGTGATAGCCCATGCTGAGCTGCCACAAATTTCATAGGCACCCAAATTTTCCGGAGACCTTTTGGGTGAGCGTGTCCTTGTTCCTTGGTTCTTGTTCTGGCATGGTTGGCCTGCTTCGATGGGAATTTTCATGGCAAGGTTGGTGGTTGCTCTCCTTTGCGTACCCAGATCTGCTTTATGCCTAAGACTACTTTACCCTTGAAGGCTCTTTGTCTATTTGATATACCAGTTGTCTTGCATTGTTTCGCTTGCTTCTGAGGTTGAACTCTTGTAGATGCTTTACTCTTTGAAAAAGAAGGAGATTTTGCTTGCCTTTGCGACTGTCCTTCCTTGATTGAGTCCTTCTGGATCATAGAGCTTTTGGCACATACAACATCTTGTTCAAGAAGATTAGTCTTAGAAGAACTAAGAGAGTGTGTGGTGCCATGATCTGTGAGCATGCAGTTCTCTAATTCTAATGTAATGCATTGTTCATGTACCCAAACTTGAAGAATTTGACTTCTTAGGTTTAAGTTAACTGCATGGTCATAGATCCAATCTTGACCCAAGACAAGTGGTTCGATAAGGTTCTCATCTTGACACACTAGCACTTTGACTTTCATTGGAATATCTTGAAGGTAGATGGGAAGTTCCACCTCGCCCAAACAAGGGGTTTCCACACCTCCCAATCCTATGAAATAGGCTTCTATGGGATTGATGTTCAACTGCAAATCTTGGCAGTAGGATAGTCTAACTGCACTACTTGCTGCACTTGAGTCAATCAATGCTTTCACAGTCCTTGCAGCCTTTCCTTGTCCTATCTCTATGGTCACAAAGGGACGTCCGTCAATGGCTTGAGAGGTAATTATGCTTGATTTTTGGCACATATCCATGTGATATTTTGGGGCTTTTGAGTTGACATCTAGGCCTAGTCGCCTTAACTTTTTTCGCCTAATACGCTCTCTGGCCTCTGCCTGTGCTTCTTCCCTCACCCGTAGCTCCTCTTCTTTTCGCTTCTTAGTAGTGTTGAGTCTCGTAAGCATATCCTTTGTAAGAGGTTCTTGGTACAACTTGACTCTACATCCACTAATATAGTTTGGCAAGATATCTCCTTCTAAAGTGGCGAACTGAACTGCACCGCTAGTGGAAATTCTATTAATGATCATGGGTCCGTATCCTCTTTTTTCCAGCTTACGGGCATGTTGCTTTAGCATATAAACTAGCACTAGGTCTCCTTCTTTCAATCCTTTATCTTTGATGTGTGCATCAAAGTATGCCTTTTGTCTTTTCTTTGCAGCATAGATGCCTGCCGCCGCACGTAGCCTTGTCTCACCTAAGCATTCTAGATCAAAGGTCCTAAAGGACAATTCATGTCCATTCCACTCGTGCTCTTGTGCCAATTTTAAGGATGGGATGAGGAAGTCCAATGGCAGAACAGTATTCTGTCCGAAGACCATCTGAAATGGGGTGGCATTGAGTATCGTTCTGTAGGCAACTCGATAAGCCCAAACAACATGATGAAGTTGTTTGTCCCAATCAGAGCATTTATTATTTACCAGTTTTGTCAATACGTTACAGAGGATCTTATTGGTGCTCTTGGCTTGTCCGTTAGCTTGTGGGTGATAAGGGGCAAACTTCTTATGTATCACCAAGAATTCTTGGAGAAGATTTTCAATGACCTCATTTAGGAAGTGTGTGCCTCTATCGCTCACTAACTCTATTGGTAGCCCATATCTCAGCTTCAAGCAGACACCCCAAGAAATTGTGCGACTAGCAAGAAGAAGGTTCAGACAGTACTTAGAAAGATGCCCTATTCTAGAGTTACTCACACCTGCCAAACAAGTGGCCTTGTTCTTAGATGGCTTACTGAGCACAAAGTTAAGATCATATGTGTACTTAAAAGAGCCTAGAAGCATAGAAGAGTGCGTGCGGACCTGCATTGACATAGAAGACAACTTGGGTGAGGAGTTAGGATTGTCCAAACTCTATAAGGATTCTGATAGTTCTACTAGTCATACTTCAAAAATCTCCACGGAAATAGATGAGATAGCTGAGCAAGTTGCCAAGAAGCTAGGAGTCCAAAATAGACAAACACAAAGAGTCACCTCATTGAACTGATGTTATAATTGCGGAGGGGACCACATGGCTAACGTATGCCCAATGGAAAACCAAAACATTAGAGAAAGGAATGCTCCATATTGCACTATTGAGAGAAAATACACGAACCATACGGCTCAAGATTGTCCATACAATAGACAGGCTGTTAGACAGAATTATCAGCAACCTTACCAACAAGGTAGGTATCAGAACCAATACCACAACCATATTATAGACCACAACAACAGTATCAGACACCATATAGGCCACAACCAGTTCTAGGAAACCAACCACCAACGCCTGCCAATGTAATTCCAGTTAAGTATGCAGTGGCAGAAGAAAACCTTAATAGAGCATTGGTGCTAGTGACCCCACTGATCTCAGAGAATGACTCTCATGCTCATAGTTCAGACTACTCCCATGAAGGTAGTCCACATGCTTATTACACAGAGTCACATGAACATAGTGCGATTTACCTGTATCAATATGAGGCACCACCTATGGAACAAAATTGGGAGCCTGAATACTCCAATGTCATGTACACAAATGCTAACCCTAGGCCCCAATTGAGACAAGTAAGACCACAAGCCCCTAGAGGACCATGTTTCAGATGTCAGGGCGACCATTTCCTTCGTGATTGTCCCCATCCACCATCACCAAGTCAAGGACATGCTATCACAATACAAGCTTTTTGTCCTAATTGTGGCAAAGACCATCTCCCTAGAGATTGTCCAAGAAGCCCCTCTAGTGCACCCAAGATTACACCCATTAATGTGGTAGGCTTAGTGGCGGATTCAAGTTCAAGTAGCAATAATGTGGCTCCTATACAAGCTATCACTAGAGCACAAGCCTTAAAACAGGATAAACCAGCAGAGCAATCGGAATCGAGTGAATCGGGAGAACCTAGTAAGAGGAAAACAAGAACATGGAAGGATACTAGAGAGAAGTCCAATCGCAAGTGGAATAAATCAAAACTAGAAGAAAGCCTGAAAGAAGTGAAAACAAAAATAGATGACATTGCTTCTCAAAGCCCCTCGCATACTGAAACTCCATCTACTCCACCTCATCCCACCCCACCACCCATTGTAAATAGGCCACAACCAGGGTCTGTTCTTGCAGATCGAACCCTAGAAGGCTTGGACATGATGTTCAAGGCCTACCAGGCTCGTCTTCAAGAAGGGCCAACAGCTGCAAACCTAGACAAGAGTTACCCTAGAGCAGATTTAGAGGTTGAACGGATGAAAATGTGCATGAAAATGGTAGAACAAGCTCAAGCTATACTCGAGACTAGTAAAAAGTTCAATCAGACAAACTCTGTCAAATCAGATTTGCATTTCTAAGGCTTACTAGAAAGATTAGAGCAGTTGGTAAACAAACCACAAGTTTCTTTACCTCCACAGACTCAACCAGTTATTGAAAGAGGAAGCTCACCACCAATGGAAGCTTATGTTCCTAATTCCACGGATGCTGGAATACCTCCTTCAATTCAACAGTACTCTCAAGAGTTCTTGTGGGAAATACAAGAGGAGAAATGGGCCAAGGAGAAGGGTAATTCCCCTCCTATTCATGAGATTGATGACCTTCATGCTTAGTTTCCCCAAGACATTCCATCCATTTATGGAGATCAAGTCGAGCAACAAGAAGACGAAAGGATAGATTTTGAATCTAATACCTTAGAAGAACTGCCTAAATTTCGAGGCCCATGGGAATCTGAATCTCTTCAAATCAGAGCTCCCACAATACTGGTCAGACATGAAGACTCAGTGGTCCCAACATTGATGTCGTGAAGAACACTAAGGTTCAATGTCATTGCACTGTAGAAGAGTTGCTAAAAGCAAAACCCGAGGTATGGAATCATGTGAAGGATCAGGTCCCAGGACTTGATGCCAATATGCCAAAAATAGGCTCTAAGCAAAAAGTTCCAGAGATACCTCTCGATAAAATAGGAGACATGTGTGAGGGTGAAGAAGTTAATACTTATCTTCCAATCACCTACCAAGGTTACACAACCAAAGCAATCATAGATTCAGGTGCTGGTGTTGCTATTGCGACCACCTCCTTGTGGAAGCAATGGGGCAAACCCACATTAAGATCAACTAGAATGAAGCTTCAAATGGCAGACGGTCATTTTGAAAGACCCCTAGGATTGCTTGAAGGAATAACTCTA
Source organism: Ceratopteris richardii (assembly GCA_020310875.1). Classification (NCBI taxonomy): domain Eukaryota; kingdom Viridiplantae; phylum Streptophyta; class Polypodiopsida; order Polypodiales; family Pteridaceae; genus Ceratopteris; species Ceratopteris richardii. The sequence continues at coordinate 88,464,916 of CM035410.1, forward strand.
ACCACTTGTGGCGGAGAGTTTGAGCACACATTTGCTATATGTGACTTTGAGAAAAATAATGTTTATGAGGTGATCCTAGGAAGACCCTTCCTACGACAATTGCAAATAGTACAGGATTGGGGAACCAATTCCTTGTACTTACAAAACTTAGGGGTCACCACCAAGGTCAATTTGAAGGATTACACCTTTAGAGATGTACCACCCCTACAATGGAATCCTATCCACAAAGCAAAAGAAGATTCAATCTCTGTGCATTCTGGAAGTTCTCCTAACCCATCCTGTGTTGGTGCATGTCAATCATCAATTGAAGGTTTATGAAGAAATGAAGTCAAGAAATCAAGAAGAGAACAAATTCAGAAGTTTGAAGGAAGGACATAACTCAGAAATCCAAAGCTATGTACACATATGTACATTAGTTCAGATATAGCTGACTCACACTTTTGATTAGTCATAAGCTTGTACATATTTGCCTATAAATGTTTTTGAAAAATTCGGGGCATAAGAAAATAGAGAATAGGAAGAGAGAAATCATTTGTAGAAAGTGTCATTGGACACATGAAAGTTAGTTGAAGTTATATCTTCAATGTAGTTGTAACTTTTCAGAAAAAATCAAGAAAATCTTGCGCCCGATGTTTTGCTGTCTGCTACTTCTATAGTTAATCTTTTGAGAAATCCTTCTGAACATATCTAAGTCCATATTTAATCAATCTATGGCTAGAATTTGAGAGTCTAATTGTCATCAGGTTAAGAGAATTTTGCATAGGAACATTCATATGTGATGATGTTCTGAGAGTCGACAAAACTAGCGCAGATTTCATGTTCAGAGAAATGAACATTGCTCAGTGCATGGTGTAAAGTTTTACACAAGTGAGGGCTCAAAATCTAAGTTGGAAGGTAAGCCATCTATGGCTAAAAGATCTTGATCAAACGGGTTCGACATTGGGAGAACTACAGCTAAGAAGTTACAGGTGTCAAAGTCGCTACTACAGAGAAGGTGTTTTACACATAGGTAAATTGTTTGTATGATTTCTCAGAGTATACTGAATCATTTGCAGAGCTTTAAGTTGGAGAAGATGCGCAACCTTAAGGAGAAGCATTATGCAAAGTTTTATTACAAAATTTATAGGATTGATTAGTCAATGAGTGATTAATCTGCAGCAGACTTTTCAGAGAAGTGATTTCTTCACAGTTAGTCAACTTCTTGGTAATGTGTTAGTGGATTTCCAAAATTATGTGGAGTCTAAAGTTATTCTTGGTCTAGAGGTGGTCTAATACCAAGGATAGCTTGTTCTTTTGGAGATTAACACTCTCCATCAGTGGTATCAGAGCAGGTTGTGTCAAAATTAAGGAAAGGGAGACTCCGACTGCTGCAGTCATACAAGTTCTACATTTCGAAGGTTCAGAAGGATAAAGTGTTGAAGAAAGATTGAAGGGAGACACGCAAAGATTATCAAAAGGATCAGAAGAAGCAACACTCGAAGTTAAGGTACATTTATTCCTTGTAAAGTCTAAAGTTTTGAGACTACAGGTGAAGCAAGGATGGGAGATAGTCTCCAAATTGAAAAGTTGGATAGAGAGAACTATCCAGCTTGGTCTATGAGAATGGAAGCTCATCTGATGAGCAAAGATTTGATAGCATACATTACAGGTGAAGAAGAGAAGCCTCAGTTCAGAGATCCTAGTGTTCCAACTAAGGTAGAATTGTCAGATCTAAAGAATTGGATGAAGAAGGATGCTCAAGCAAGGAGCATAATCTACATGGCAGTCAATGACTATTTGCTTCCTCACATTAGAGGACTTGAAAGTGCAAGTGACATTTGGAATGCTTTGGAAGAGCATTTCCAAAACACAACCAAATCAAGGAAAGCTTCACTATGGGCAGAATTTACTACTTTCAAAAAGAAGGCCTCACAATCAATCTCTGATTATGTGACAAAGATGAAGGACATTGCAGATTCTCTAGGTGCAGTGGATGAAGATATTGAAGAAGATAAATTGGTAAGACAAATTCTCAGAGGGCTAAGAGGAGATGAGAAGTGGAAGCCTTTTATTTTATCTACAGAACTTTCATTAGATCACTTTACTCCTGATTTGAATCAATTGTTAGGTCATATGCTAACTTTTGAGAATGATATCAAAGGAGATGTTGATAAGAGTGCAGGTCATGCAATGTACTCTAAAGACAAGAAGAAAGCTAACAAAGGAAAGCAACAATCAAGTGAAGAAGAATGTACTTCAAATCAAGCAAATTTCATAAGAGGAAAAGGAAATGGCAGAAGTAGAGGAAGAGGCAGAAACAACAAAGATAATGCAAGAGCTTGTTGGATATGTGGTAAGACCAATCATCTATCTCATGATTGTTGGCACAATAACCAAAGCAATGGTAATTATCAAAACTTTAATCAAAGAGCAAGAGGTGGTAGATTTCAGAGAGGAAATTTCAGAGGTAGAGGTGGTAGGAATTCTTTTGGAAGAGGTGGAGGAAGAAGCTTCCAAAATCAATCCTATAATAACACCTACTACAACTATGCATCAGATCAGAAGGAGGATTCGACTCTCATTATGAATGCAACATATGAAACCTCACATGAGGACATGAGAGTGTTCTATATTGATTCAGGATGTAGTAATCATTTAAGTGGAAATATTGCTTTGATGACTGATCTAGATCATAATGCAATTAACCATACAGTTCAGATAGGTGATAATACAAAGCATAAGGTAAAGTCAATTGGTTCAGTCAAGGCTAAAGATGGGAGCACTCTTCTGAGTAAGGTTCTTTATGTTCCCACAATTCCAAAGAATTTGATCAGTGTAGGTCAAATTGTGGAAAAAGGATATGAGGTAAGATTCACCAATGATGGAGTATATGTTGAAGACCCTAGTCAAGGGTATAAACAGGTTGTTACAGGGAAGAAAGAAGGAAGGCTCTTCACATTGAAGGTACAAGGAAATGTTGGACATGCTATGTTCACATATGGAGAGCAGAAGGTGTCAGAATTGGATCTTTGGCACAAAAGACTTGGACACTTCAATGAAAGAGGTATCAAAGACATGATTAATAATGATTCAGTGCTTGGATTGCCTAACATTGCAGGTCAACACATGACATACAGATGTGGGGCATGTCAATTAGGTAAGGCTCATAAGCAATCCTATTCCAAGCATGGGTTTATGTATTCAGAAAGACTTGAGTTGGTGCATACAGATGTGTGGGGTCCTTCAAAGGACTTTAGTATAAATGGTTCAAGATATTATGTCATATATGTTGATGATGCTACCAGATGGATCACAATTTATGTGATTAAAGAAAAATCAGAAGTGTTTAACACATTTAAACACTATCATGCATATGCAGAAAGGATTACAGGTCAAGAATTGAAGAGACTAAGGTCAGATGGAGGGGGAGAGTATTTTTCAAATGAATTCAATGATTACTTGTGGAATGCAGGTATAAAGAGAGAAGTTACTTGCAGGTACTCTCCTCAACAAAATGGGGTAGCAGAAAGAAGAAATAGGACTCTTGTTGAGTTTGCAAGGTCCATGATGAAAGAGAAGAATTGCCCAAATTATTTGTGGGCAGAGGCTGTAAATACAGCTACTTATTTGGTCAATAGATTGCCTTGTAAAGCTTTGCAAGGTATGACACCATATGAAGCTTGGTGGGGTAAGAAACCTACCTTGGATCATTGCAGAATATTTGGATGTTTGGCATATGCATATGTGCCATCTCAATTGAGGCATAAGTTGGAGCCTAAGGCAGAAAAGTATGTATTCATTGGTTATGATGATAAGCAATTGGGATACAGGTTGTGGAGTCCATCCACAAAGCAATTCCTTGTATCCAAGGATGTTACATTTGATGAGCAAGGTACTTGGTATGCAGGTAAATATAATGTACATACAGATGTTGAAAAAGTAGTGGATCAAAGGAAAGGTAAAGCAAAGATTCAATTACTTGATGAAAATGAGAATAATGAAGTACAGGTTGAAGTTGAAGAGAGGCCAAGGTTTGATCCAGAATGTGATGAACCAGAGACTTCAAAAAGTGCAGAAGTTAGGAGGTCATCTAGGCACAAATGGCAACCTACAAGGTATAGCTATGACACCTCATTCTTGACTACTAAAGATTATGCTTATTTGGTAAAAGCAGATGAAGATCCATCTACTTATGATGAAGCCAAAGGCAAGAGAAATTGCGAAGAAGCCATGCAAGAGGAGTATGATGCATTGATAGAGAATCAGACTTGGGATTTGGTTCCTAAACCTAATAGCCAGAAAATTATTGGATGTAAGTGGGTGTACAAAACAAAAAGATTTGCAGATGGAAGCGTGTCTAGGTACAAAGCCAGACTTGTTGTGAAAGGGTATGCACAGACATATGGAGTAGACTATGATGAGACTTATAGTCCTATGGCAAAGATGACAACCATCAGAACTCTCATAGCAATTGCTGCTTGTAAAGGTTGGAAGCTATCTCAATTAGATGTTAAAAATGCTTTTTTGAATGGTTACATTTCAGATGAAGTTTACATGGAGCAACCAGATGGATTCAAAGATCAAGTGAATCCAAATTATGTGTGTAAGCTCAAGAGAGCTTTGTATGGATTAAAGCAGGCCCCAAGGGCATGGAATTATAGGCTTGTAAAGTTCTTGAATGATCTTGGATTTCAAGCATCAAAGGCAGATAGTAGCTTGCTAGTCAAAGCAAGTGAAGATGGATTCATTTATGTTTGTATTTATGTTGATGACATAATACTTACAGGAACAGATGATAAAGGAATACAAATGATCAAGAAGCAGATGGAGAAAGAGTTCAAAATCAGTTATTTGGGGAACTTGTCATTCTTCTTGGGAATGGAGATTTTATATACTCAACATGGAGTATATGTGACCCAAGAAAGGTATCTTAAAAATTTGCTAACCAAATTTAAAATGGAAGATTGCAGGGTTGCACCTACACCATTGGAAGTGAACCATAAATTGTCTAGATTTGGAGAAGAAGAATTCAGAGACATGAAGCTTTATCAAAGTTTGGTTGGTAGCTTGATTTATGCTACACTGACAAGGCCTGATTTGTCATATGCAGTTGGTGTGCTTTCACAATTTATGCATTGTCCTAGAAAGGAACATTGGATTGCAGGACAAAGAGTACTTAGGTACATCAAGGGTACACTCAGAGAAGGGTTGTACTATGGATTTACTTCTGATACAAGAGTAAAGATATATAGTGATGCAGATTGGGCAGGTAATGTGGATGATAGAAGATCAACACATGGATATTTGTGCTATGTAGGAGACAAATTGATTTCATGGTGTTCTAAGAAGCAACATACAGTTGCTTTGTCATCTACAGAAGCACAACATAAAGGTATGGTGGAAGCCGCAAAGGAGGTAATATGGCTAAAGACACTTATGAAGAGTTTTGATGTGATTCAAAGTATTCCTATTGTTTGTGGAGACAATATGAGTTCTTTATACTTGGCAGCTAATCCTGTGTTTCATGCTAGAACTAAGCATATTGAAATACAGTATCATTTTCTAAGAGAGAAGGTCATTGATAAGGAAATTGAAGTTATGCATACTCCTACAAAAGATCAACTTGCAGATATGATGACAAAAAGTCTAGATGGACCAAAGCTACAGAGATTCAAGGATATGGCAGGAATTAAGAAGATAGAGAAGAACCTCAATTAATGATTGAGGGGGAGCTGTTGGTGCATGTCAATCATCAATTGAAGGTTTATGAAGAAATGAAGTCAAGAAATCAAGAAGAGAACAAATTCAGAAGTTTGAAGGAAGGACATAACTCAGAAATCCAAAGCTATGTACACATATGTACATTAGTTCAGATATAGCTGACTCACACTTTTGATTAGTCATAAGCTTGTACATATTTGCCTATAAATGTTTTTGAAAAAGTCGGGGCATAAGAAAATAGAGAATAGGAAGAGAGAAATCATTTGTAGAAAGTGTCATTGGACACATGAAAGTTAGTTGAAGTTATATCTTCAATGTAGTTGTAACTTTTCAGAAAAAATCAAGAAAATCTTGCACCCGATGTTTTGCTGTCTGCTACTTCTGTAGTTAATCTTTTGAGAAATCCTTCTGAACATATCTAAGTCCATAGTTAATCAATCTATGGCTAGAATTTGAGAGTCTAATTGTCATCAGGTTAAGAGAATTTTGCATAGGAACATTCATATGTGATGATGTTCTGAGAGTCGACAAAACTAGCGCAGATTTCATGTTCAGAGAAATGAACATTGCTCAGTGCATGGTGTAAAGTTTTACACAAGTGAGGGCTCAAAATCTAAGTTGGAAGGTAAGCCATCTATGGCTAAAAGATCTTGATCAAACGGGTTCGACATTGGGAGAACTACAGCTAAGAAGTTACAGGTGTCAAAGTCGCTACTACAGAGAAGGTGTTTTACACATAGGTAAATTGTTTGTATGATTTCTCAGAGTATACTGAATCATTTGCAGAGCTTTAAGTTGGAGAAGATGCGCAACCTTAAGGAGAAGCATTGTGCAAAGTTTTATTACAAACTTTATAGGATTGATTAGTCAATGAGTGATTAATCTGCAGCAGACTTTTCAAAGAAGTGATTTCTTCACAGTTAGTCAACTTCTTGGTAATGTGTTAGTGGATTTCCAAAATTATGTGGAGTCTAAAGTTATTCTTGGTCTAGAGGTGGTCTAATACCAAGGATAGCTTGTTCTTTTGGAGATTAACACTCTCCATCATCCTGGTTGCATGAAGATACTCGTTTGTGGATGTGCAAGGTCACAGAGGAAGAGGAAAAACGCTTGAAGGCAAGAGAAGAAGGAACTTCACCAGGAGATAGACTAGTTAGAGACCCGGCCTACACACCAATGATCTTTCCGGATGAGGAATTTGAGCCTCATGGCTGGCCAGAAATCTTAGCCACCATGGACATTGCTATCAACGAGGAACAGTGGACACCTCATTGTGATGAGGAGGGCTATGATATCTCAGTATTCACGTGTCAGCCCTTGCTAGAACAATGTGACCCTAGTGATGTCATAGAAGAAGAAGAGAATGACGATGATATAGAGTCCATTGTGATGGATAGTTGCTTTAACTCAGAGCAGAACTATCTAGAATGTTACCGTTAGTGTCCATGTGAAAGGCCAAATGGCCACCGGACACTTCTTTGTATATGTTCTTTAATAAAACATATAGTGGCCTGGTCAGTCACAGACTGTAAGTTCGACCGCATTTGCAAGACCTAAGAAGTCTGTCTTCGTGCTTCCTGTGTACTGTGTTTTCTGCGTATTCTACAGCCTATGTGCGGAGTACTGTGTGCGGCCCCAGGAGCTCGGCTTCTACTCCGAGCATATCGTCGTGGAGCTCTTGAGAAGGAGAGCGCACTCTGGTGCATCGCCATTGAAACACTTCACTGGTATCAGAGCAGTTCGAGGCAAAACCTTTGTTCCGTTTGTGCGAGCGAAGCGAGCCCCCCCCCCTCCAGGCTTTCGACTAAGGCAGCGACTAAGGTGGCGACCAAGGCATAGACCTTGGCATACCTTGTCATCCGAGTCACCGAAGTCACCGTTGGCGCCGTTGGCTGCACGCGAGGGAGGACCTCAACGATCAAGGAATATAGAGGTTCCCGGTACTTCTCGGGAGGTCACCCATCCCAGTACTGTTCCCCCCAGGGCTCGCTTAACCGTGGCAATCTCTTGCCACTTAGCTACACTCTTGTGGTGTTTGAAGAAGGGGAAAGACTAAGCTTGACATTACCTTGAACAAGTTTTGGTCCCTCAAAGCTTCATTTTTTGCTTTCAAAGCCTATTTCTGAAGCAATTTTGGGGTGTTTTTTTGGAGCCATTTCGGAGTACTTTTGCACATAGTTCTCTTCGCACAGGTCCAAGAACATCAAGAAGAGTGTTCCTTGTACTTCTGAGACAATAAATATCAACCTTTGGGGCTGTAGTTTCAGCCACACTCGTAAAACTACAGGTTTCTCGAGGGGTTTTCAGTTTTGGTGGGAGCAGTCGCTACAAATTTATGCAGGTTTTTTAAAGCCTAAAACATCAGAGTTGACAGACACTTGCAGGTGTTATTGGCTAGTTTTTGGGCTGTGTACTCAGCCTTTTAGTGTCATTTTACTGCATATATTCAGCACATACACACCATGTACGCTTCTGTGGATACTGCTTATGTACGTCCATGTGGTCATTGATATAGCGGTTACGTTCTTTGCATAAAGCCTTTTACGTTTGATAAAGAGGGTCGTGGTGAGGTTTTCTTAACTGGGAGACACCCAGATGTCGGGGTCTCTTCGGTGATGCAGGTGGAAGACTTACCCAGCCTCGCCATAGGAGATGTATGATAGTTGTTCATAGGTGCTTGATAAGCCTAGTTGGCTTCTATTGGGTAACTGATTATATGCAGTGGAGTCAGTGATTCACTATGCAGGTACACATGTTAGTACTTGCAGTTTTATGATACTTTGACACTATTCATATGCTAATTTTGTAGAGGATACTCTGGCAAAATTTTTCTAGATTTCTGGTTTAGTCAACTATACAGTGGTCGATTTACTCCTTGATACACTTATTTGTTGGTGTTTGGACTCTTCTAGCTCCATTATCATTCTATTCAGTTCTGTATGATCATGGCATCAGAGGTCTCAGGCACATCCGATGGATCAGGGTCTAGTGCTAGTGTTCCGAGGAGGAGCTATAACATGCAGGGCAAAGACCATTTTGAGATCCGAAAATTTGATGGCACAAACTTTGCTCTATGGAAGAATCAGATTAAAGATGTGCTAATTCAAAGGAGGCAATGGAAGCCAGTAAATGGGATTTCAAAGAAGCCTGCTGACATGGATGAAGATGATTGGGATGAGTTAGATGAAATGGCCAGGTCTACCATTCGCTTGCACTTGGCAGATAATGTTTACTTTATAGTATTAGACTGTGAAAGTGCAGAGGAGCTTTGGAAGAAGTTATGCAATACATATGAAAAAGAGACGGCATCAAATAAAGTGTATCTGATGAGAAAATTATATGATCTTCGTATGAAGGACACAGATAGTGTTGCTGCTCATCTAAATGAGTTTGATGCTATATTCTCCCAGTTACAGGCTCAGAAAATGGATATGGATAATGAAATGAAAGCAGTATTGCTGTTATGCACCCTGCCATCATCATGGGATACGTTTTGCACAGCTATTAGCAACATTGCACCTAGCGGTAAACTTGTCTATGATGACATATGTGGAGCACTCTTGAGTGAGGAGATTCGTAGAAAATCTATGGTTGGCACTCAGAGTGGAGATGCATATAATGTTTGTGATTCTTACCAAGGAAAGAATCAACAACGTGGTTGGAGCAAGAACAAGGAAAAGAATGGTCAACGGAATAAGAGTAGAAGTAAATCAAGGAAGAGGGATATCGAATGCCATTTTTGTCATAAGAAAGGACACATGAAGAAAGACTGTTATGCATTAAAGAATGCTAAAGGTAAAGGACAGAATGTTGATGGGCATGTTAAATAGTTACCTGCACCATCTACTTTGACTGTGAAGATTGAAGAAATTAATGCTATTTCTGATGATGCTAATGTGTTGACACTTGATAGTATTGTGCCATCTGAGGCACTTATGGCTGATTCTCTTTCCCACACTTGGCTGCTAGATTCTGGTGCTTCTTTCCATGTGACACCACATAGAGAATGGTTCTCTAATTATGCAGCAAAGTCTCTTGGTACCGTGAGACTTGGTGACTCTTACCAGTGTGATGTTGTGGGGATTGGAGATGTGGTTGTGCAGTTCATTGATGGTTCAAAATTTACTATGCATAATGTACGCCATGTACCTCAGTTATCACGTAGTTTGATGTCAGTTGGTCAACTTGATGACCTTGGTTACAAGGTGGTCTTCTATGCTCAGTCCTTTCGTATATTAAAGGGCAATATGGTTATTGCAAAGGGAAGAAAAGTTGGCTCACTTTATCCTTTATTTGTATCACAGAAAGAACACTTGTTAGCTGTTACTGAACAGCGTATGGCCTGTATTTGGCATGTTCGTTTGAGCCATATATCTCGTAGTGGAATGGAAAATCTTTCTCGTTCTGGCTACTTACCTGTGTTATCTTTCTCTGATTTTTCATTTTGTGAGCAGTCAATATGGAAAGCAAACCAGAAATGTGCATAGAATGCACATTGACTCTTCAATTCAGCCTTTAGATCTCGTTCATACAGATGTGTGTGGTCCTATTCCCACTAGGTCCTTAGGTGGTTCTCTTTACTTTGTCACTTTCATAGATGATGCTACTAGAAAAGTCTGGGTATATCCTATCAAATCAAAGGATGATGTATTCCCTACTTTCAGAAAATGGCTTGCTTCAGTTGAGACTGAAAAAGGAACTAAGCTTAAGGCTTTACGTTCAGATAATGGGGGTGAGTATACCTCACGTGAATTCAGCCTTTTCTGTCAGTCTAGAGGGATTCGTAGAGAGTTTATAGCTCCTTATACCCTAGTACAGAATGGTGTAGCTGAGAGGATGAATAGAACTATTCAAGATAGAGTAGTCTCTATGTTGCATCATGCAAACCTCTCACAAGGTTTTTGGGCAGAAGCAGTATTGACTGCAGTTCATGTGATTAACCTTTCACCTAGTACTGCCAAAGGTCTGAAAGTGGCACAAGAGTTATGGACAGGGAAACCACCAAATTATGATCATCTTCGAGTTTTTGGGTGTGAAGCATATGTTCATATACCCAAGAATCTTAGACAAAAGTTGGACCATAAGTCAAAGAAATGCATTTTTCTTGGATATGGTCGAGAAGGACAATTTGGATATCGCTTATGGGATCCTGAAACACGGTCAGTGATCAGAAGTAGTGATGTCATTTTTAATGAGTCGAAGATGCATAAACAGCCCATTAAGGAGGTTGAAGTGAGAAGAGTGGTGTTTGAGGATAGTAGTCCTCCGGTTAGCATGCATAAAAATGCTACACATAGGGATGTTCAAGAGAATGTCCATTCAGATCAGTCTGCACATGTTCCTGTTCAGCAACCATTGAGACGTTCTGCACGTGTCTCATATCCACCTGATAGATATGTTCCAGGTTTAGATTTTGTTATGCTAACAGATGCCGGTGAGCCTTCTTGCTACAAAGAGGCTATGCAGACAGAGGATCATGTCAAGTGGGAGCGTTCCATGAAGAGTGAGTTGGATTCTATTCACAAGAATGGTACTTGGGACTTAGTACCTTTGCCAAAGGGCAGAAAAGCTTTACCATGTAAATGGGTATATAAGCTGAAATTCACATCAGATAGTGCTTCTCCAAAATATAAAGCACGACTTGTTGCAAAGGGTTTTAAGCAACAACATGGTGTTGATTTTGAGGAAATCTTCTCTCCAGTGGTCAAGATGACTACTTTGTGCATGTTGCTTGGATTCGTTGCAATGGAGGACTTAGAGCTAGTCCAAATGGATGTGAAAACAGCTTTCTTGCATGAAGATCTTACAGATGAGATCTATATGGAACAACCAGAGGGTTATGTAGTTCCTAGCAAGGAAAGTCTAGTTTGTAAGCTCAAGAAGAGCTTGTATGGACTTAAACAGTCTCCTAGACAATGGTACCAAAAGTTTGATGCTATAATGAAGTCCCAAGGCTATTCTCGAAGCAATGAGGATCATTGTCTCTACACAAAGAGATGTTCTGATGGCAGCTTGATATGCTTGATACTTTACGTTGATGATATGTTGATTGCTGGGAAGTCTTCTTATGATTTGTCACTTCTCAAAAAGAAGTTGAGTCAGACATTTGATATGAAGGATTTGGGGGATGCCAAACATATTCTTGGCATGCGCATTACTCGTGATAGGAGTAAAAGATGCATATACTTGTCTCAAAGTGAGTACATATCCAAAGTACTTCACCGATTCAATATGCAGGGTGGAAGGGCATTGAGTACACCTTTACCCACATATGTGAAATTGAGCAAGGATGACTGTCCCAAATCAGATGAGGAAAAGGAATTCATGACCAAAATTCCCTATCAGTCTGTTGTTGGTAGTCTCATGTATGCTATGGTAGCTACGAGACCAGACATTGCATTTGCAGTGGGAGTTGTGAGCAGATATATGTCTAATCCTGGCAAGAAACATTGGGAAGTGGTCAAAATGATTTTGAGATATCTGAGTGGCACTAAGGACAAGTGTCTATGCTTAGGTAGAGGGAAAGCATCCATTATTGGTTACACAGATTCTGACTATGCTGGTTGTGTAGACAATCGTAAGTCTACATCAGGGTATATTTTTCATTTTGCTGGAGGTGCTATCTCTTGGCGATCTCGTCTTCAAGAATGTACAACTGTTTCCACCACAGAAGCAAAGTATGTTGCAGCAAGTGAGGCATGTAAGGAAGCATTGTGGCTTTCTCGTCTTGCTTGTGATATGGGTTTACCTCAGCATGTACCTCACTTGCTTAGTGATAGTCAGAGTGCCATTGCTTTGGCTAAGAATCCGGTCTATCATGCAAAGACCAAGCACATTGAGGTGAGGTATCACTTCATTAGAGATTGCTTAGCCACTGAGAGCATTATTCTTGAGAAGGTTCACACTCGAGATAATGTTGCAGATGCTTTGACTAAAGCTCTACCACAGGATAGCTTTCGACACTGTTGTCACTTGATGGGGGTTACTTGATTCTTGATCTTACGCAGTCACTTGTATACTGTGTAACATGCCCATCAGGTGGGAGGTATAGTTTGTATACTTACACTCAGGTATTCTTTATCATTCATTAATTTTTCTCCCATAGTTACTCTGGCCATATTGGCCTTTAGTGGGAGATTGTTACCGTTAGTGTCCATGTGAAAGGCCAAATGGCCACCGAACACTTCTTTGTATATGTTCTTTAATAAAACATATAGTGGCCTGGTCAGTCACAGACTGTAAGTTCGATCGCATTTGCAAGACCTAAGAAGTCTGTCTTCGTGCTTCCTGTGTACTGTGTTTTCTGCGTATTCTACAGCCTATGTGTGGAGTACTGTGTGCGGCCCCAGGAGCTCGGCTTCTACTCCGAGCATATCGTCGTGGAGCTCTCGAGAAGGAGAGCGCACTCTGGTGCATCGCCATTGAAACACTTCATAGAAAATATAGGAGTGTTCACCCAGAAAGAAGAAGAACCTATCACAAGTATTAAAACGGTAAATTCAAAGGATGGAAGTGAGAGCAGTCAAAAGAAAAAGAAAAGAAAAGCAGCGAAACAAGAAGAGGAGGAATCATTGTTTGAAGTCCCAGAAAACTTCAAAAAATATGAAGTTGACGACAGCAAAATTTTGGTACGAATGCCTAAGAGAGAGGCCGTCATAGGAGAATCATATGATAATAAAGAAAAGACCAAAAAAATTGTAGTGACCATTGAAGAGAACCAAGAGAGATGCACATATATAGGAGATGACCTAAGTGCAAGAGAAGAAATGGAGCTCGTAGCTCTATTAAGGGAATATAGGGATGTGTTTGCATGGCACTATAGAGACTTGAAAGGGGTATATCCAAGAATTTGCTCTCATACTATCCCCATGACTGCTGATGCCAAGCCCACCAAACAGAAGCCCTACACATATAATGATACATATGCAACCAAAATAAAAGAAGAAGTTGATAGGCTGATTGAAGTTGGATTCATCTATGAGATTGAGCATATTGAATGGGTGTCCCCCATTGTAGTGGTGCCCAAGAAGAACGGGAAGTTGCGAGTGTGTATTAATCTTAAAAAAGTTGATGCCGCTACGATTAGAGATAACTTCCAATCATGGAACACCTATTGGAGCATGTTGCAGGCAAGGAAATTTATAGCTTCCTTGATGGATTTTCAGGTTACAACCAAGTAGCCATTGCCCTAGAAGATCAACACAAAACAGCTTTTGCCGCAGAGTGGGGAATTTTTGCATTTCGTGTGATGCCATTTGGGCTCACCAATGCACCAGCAACATTCCAAAGGCTCATGTGTCATGTCTTCAAAGAGTTCCTGCGAAAGAGCTTAGAAGTGTATGTGGATGATTTATGTGCTCATTCCCAAAAAAGAAGATTTCACATCCCTGAGCTCAGACAAATCTTCAACAAGTGTAGAGAATATCGAGTGTGTCTGAACCCAGAAAAGTGTGTGTTCATGGTGCATCAAGGTAAAACCTTAGATCATATTGTTTCTAAGAATGGAATCTCAACAGATAAAGATAAGGTATGAGCCATAGCGAAGCTGCCAAGGCCAAGGAATGTTAAAGAGGTACAAGCCTTTATGGGCCATTGTGGATATTACCGTAGGTTTATCCACATGTACGCGATCATAGCTAGGCCCCTTTATGCCTTGTTTTCTAATTTTGAGTGGAACGACGAATGTGAGAATACTTTCAATGAACTGAAGAAACATTTGTGCACAGCACCAATATTGACCACTCTTGATTGGAATAAACCATTCAATGTCCATGTGGATGTATCCAATCATGCCATAGTATGTGTGCTAGCACAACCCACATGTGAAGGAAACTTAGATTTGCCCATAGCATATGCTAGTAGACAGCTCACCGCAGCTGAAGGAAACTATACCACAACTGAGCGAGAGGGCTTAGGCATGGTATATGCTGTGAAGAAGTTTAGACACTATTTATTGGCCAACAAGTTCAAGTTTTTCACTGATCATCAAGCTTTGTTATATTTGTTCAATAAACCTTGCAATACTGGACGCTTAGTAAGATGGTTCCTCTTACTAATGGAATATGACTTTGAAGTTGTTGTCAGGAAAGGTAGAACCCACCTTCGGGCGGATCACCTTTCTTGCATCACTTCAAGAGAGTCACCGCAAGGAGTTTCTGATGAATTACCCGATGCTTATCTGTTCAATTTAGAAGTTGTTCCTAAATGGGCAAATAAGTTGGTACGAGTCCTAACCTTTGGCCCTGCAAATAAGAATGTGAAAACATCACAAGAAGAAATTGTAAAATCACAAAAATATCACATATTGGCAGGAAGCATGTACAAACAAGATACTGAGGGTGTATTAGCTCGTTGTATTGAGGACAATGAACATAGTAGTTGGTTGCAAGAAGCTCATGAAGGATTGCTAGGAAATCATTATTCAAAACAGCGCACATTACAAAATCTGAAACGTTTAGGAGTGTATTGGCCTAGCATGGACAAAGAGATACATGAGTGGATTAAGAATTGTCCAATGTGCAGAGAGAGACCACCAGTGGAGCATGCCACCCTTTATCAAGTGTCATTAATTCCTGATTGGAGTGCTCCATTGGTAGAGTTTATGAGATCGGGAACCTTACCCAAAGAAGCTAGTCTAGCAAGAAGACGAAGCATGGAGCAAGAGGCTCAGGACTATGCTTTAGTTGGAGACTACTTATATCAAAGAGGCAAGGATGGTTATCTAAGATTGTGCGTTCACGAATCAGACTATTTGAAAGCCTTAGAAATTGCACACAGCGGTGTTGCAGGTGGACACTTCGGTCCTGATCGAGTAATCAAGACCATTCTATTCGTAGGACTTTGGTGGCCCACTCTTCATATGGATGCTCACACCTATGTGAAGAAATGTGACACATGCCAATGTGCACAATATCCAGTTAGAAAAGATGAGATGCCTTTGAGGCCAATGATGGGAGGGCGTGCATTTTCAAAGTGGGGCATAGACTTCATAGGTCCTATTAACCCCCCAGCTAGAAACTCCCATGCAGAGTATATTATTGTAGCCACAGATTACCTTACAAAGTGGGTAGAAGTGAAAGCCACAACAAAGAATGACGCTCAGACTATGGCTAAGTTCTTTTTCGAGAATGTGTTGTGGATCAAGGATGATGTGTTATGCGTGATACCACTCTTGAAAATTTCTACAATGAATTCGTCTAGCAGTTGACCTATGTCACAATAGTTGCGACTACTTAGCGGTTGAAACCAAGCTAAGGCAGTGCCTTTAAGAGTCAAACCAAATGCCTCGTATTGGGTGAAGAAATCCTCAACCTGTTCAGCTCTTAACACTTGTTTGAAATCGGCCACATGATCATAAGGATCTCCTGTCCCGTGAAAATAATTCTTCATTGCCTTGATCACTTGAGTGGGTCTAAGGGTTCTTGAGTGCTCTCGGGGTCTAGGCAATGGAAAATCCTGTTCATCTCTTTGTTGCCTAAGTGCTTGATGTCTCTCTCTTTCAGGTCTTTCATTTTCAAATCCTGATCTATTCCTACCCACACTGTGTGCAAAACTTACCTCAGGTCTCTCTCTAGTTCTTTCTCTCTGGGCTTCATGAGCTTGGGATGATCCTACTCCTTGGAGGCCATGGGCAACATTGGATCTTGGTGGAGGGAAAATCAATTCACTCTTCCAAGTATATGCATGTCGATCATGTTCTGTTACCAAGAACATTTTCTCTGATGTGTTATCTAGGTAGACAACTTTGCCTGGTATCTCTGGGTCCTTGAACTCGTAGATGATGACTATGCCCAATTGGCTAGGTTGCTCTGGCTTGAATCTCCAAAAGGCTTCCTCGGTTTCTCTATTCAAGAATAGTTCTATGCTTTTGTTGTCTTGAGGGATCCAATCTGGAGTGATCACTCTGGTCAAAATTGACTGACCTCTAGGAGTCTGGGGTCCTTTTCCTACATTTCCTTGTTCTAGGTCTCCTATCTCAT
Organism: Ceratopteris richardii; assembly: GCA_020310875.1. Classification (NCBI taxonomy): domain Eukaryota; kingdom Viridiplantae; phylum Streptophyta; class Polypodiopsida; order Polypodiales; family Pteridaceae; genus Ceratopteris; species Ceratopteris richardii. Next base: position 88,481,595 of record CM035410.1, read on the forward strand.
TCTCATGAATGATATTTCCAAACTCATCGGTCCTATCTGGTAGGTTGGTGACCACATACATGGTTCCTTCCTTATCAATGTATGAACCCTCTTCGAACTTGACCACCGGGTGTTCAAGTCCAAAGGGTTGATCTGGACTTTTGAGTTGGACCACTGATCGCCTCAAGCCGTCCTCATAGATGCGAGCACCTAATCGGTTGGTCCGAATATATTCCAATTGTGTCTTATAAGGACCTTCTGGTGTTTGTAGATGGGCAGTTCTTGAGCCGCCTACAGGTTTCCCCATGCTAAAAGACATTTCTGAGTCTCTTGTGTCAGAGTTTAGTACGTAAGGACAACCACTTAGTTGATGTGCCCAAGACTTAGCTGTATGGTTGACACTAGACTGAGAAGATCTAATGCTTTGTCTATCCTTGCATAGGTGTCTACCAGATCTCAGGTTCAAAAGCTTTGGTTAAGAGTCCAAAATTTCCCCTTGGTATGGTTCAAAATCCTTTGGAGTCTCCTTGGTTCCTAGTCCCATCTGAGGGTCAACTTCAAATTATCCTATTTGAAACGAGCTTTCAAACGAGCTATAGATCTCAAAAAGTGGACTTTGGATGAAAAAGTTATGTCAAATCAGGCTCCTGGGGGTCAAAAAAGGGAAACAGACACTTATGGAAAAATCACGATTTTGTGTGAAAATCGCGATTTTGTGAAATCATGAGAATCGCGATGCTGTGAATCTCAAGAGAATCACGATGCTATGGATCTCAAGAGAATCGCGATGCTGTGAATCTCAAGAGAATCGCGATGCTGTGAATCTCAAGAGAATCGCAATGTTGTGAATCTCAAGAGAATCGCGATGCTCTGAATCTCAAGAGAATCGCGATGCTGTGAATCTTAAGAGAATCCCGATGCTGTGAATCTCAAGAGAATCGCGATGCTGTGAATCTCAAGAGAATCGCGATGCTATGAATCTCAAGAGAATCGCGATGCTGTGAATCTCAAGAGAATCGCAATGTTGTGAATCTCAAGAGAATCGCGATGCTCTAAATCTCAAGAGAATCGCGATGCTCTGAATCTTAAGAGAATCGCGATGCTATGAATCTCAAGAGAATCGCGATGCTGTGAATCTCAAGAGAATCGCGATGCTGTGAATCTCAAGAGAATCGCGATGCTGTGAATCTCAAGAGAATCGCGATGCTGTGAATCTCAAGAGAATTGCGATGCTAGGAATCTCGAGAGAATCGCGATGCTATGAATCTCGAGAATTGCGATGCTGTGGATCTCAAGAGAATTGCATTTTGAAAATCACGATTTTGTCCCTTGGATGAAAATCGTGTTTTTGAGAATCACGATTGCCAGCAGAGAATCGTGTTTTTTGAGAATCGCGATTTTGAGCCCATTGAAAATTGTGTTTTCTCAGAGTCATGTTTTTGACATGAAAATCACGACTTTGTATGAAAATCCTGTTTTTTTAGAATCGCGATTGCCAACAGAGAATCGTGTTTGACCACAATCGTGTTTTTGGCTGAAAATCGTGATTTGTGAGAATCACGATTTTGAGCACATCCAGAGAATCGTGTTTTTGAAAAACTTAGAGAATCGCGATTCTGAGCACAACCAGAGAATTGGGATTCTGAGAATGACCACAGAATCATGTTTCTTTCAGAAAGCTTTTAGGCGGGAAATAGAAAATCGGGATTTTCAAAAAAAAATTGAAGTTTTCAGAGAATCGCGATTTTCATCACAAAATCGTGTTTTTTGGTGGGAAATTCAAATTTTTGAGCGCCGAGCAATGGTGAGCTCCGTATGTGCAGAAAATCATGAAAAAACACAGGCGCTTGCTCTCCCTTGCATCTCCTAACTCCTTCTCACACAATAATGCAGAAAAATGGTAAAAATGCACTAAAAAACAAGAAATTTCTATGAAGAAGAAGATGGAAGAAGAATGAAGATGGTGATGATGATGAGGATGAAGAGGGAAAATCAGAAAATGAACAAAAATGATAGTTTTTTTACCTTCCAATGTCGCAAATCTATGATCTTACCATCACAATGCTCGTCCTCGAAGCTCTCTCCCCGGCAACGGTGCCAAAATTTGGTGTAGCTCAAGCGTAAGCACCACCTCCTTTACTTGTCAATCCGCAGAGACGTGAGGACCGGTATGAAGACCACGAGCAAGTGAAGGCACAAGTGCGTGAGTGAAAGCACGCAAACATGCACACACATACACACACACGCGCAGAAGGTAAGATCAAAGAGAGGAACAATGGAAAGCTTCGATTGAAAAAGAATTCTATTACGAAGCTCTATTCTCTCACAAGCTAACCCCAAAAATGAGCTCTCTAGCTCTTTTTATAGTTTTTGGAATAGTTTTGGCCCTATCCAGACCTAGTGTCTGGCCTAGTTAAAATTAGGTTCCAGGGCTTATTTGAGGGCTCAAACGGAGTCTAACAATTATGAAAATTGGTAGGATGATACTTCTAATACTCCTCAAGCTCAAGTACTCCTCGGCTTGAACAAAATGGAGTTACAAAAATAGAAAATGGTATTTACAATGGTTTTAGTGATGAAAATCACTATTTTATAGGGATTTCATCTGAAAATTTGACATACACTTCTTGGAGCTCCCTACTTGCTCCTTCTTCTTGTGTGTGTCCACCGTTCTGATGTGCTTCCATGCTTGTGCTTGACCTTGAGTTCCAACACCAACTAAGGTTTCCAAAAAGATAATGAAATAGCAATTTTGCATTTTCTCACTTCAGTAGCACAAGTGCTAGATAGAGACATCGAAAGTTGCATTTTAATTGGATTTTTTATGGATTCAAGGCTTCATTTTTTGGGCTACATAATCCAAGACGTTAAAATAGGAGCAAAGAAGTGAGAAAAACAAGAAAAAGTGAGGCTTGTAATCAGCAATGTCCACGAGCTAGAGACGTCCAAAGTTGTAATTATGATTTTCTAGGGATTTAACAAAGAATTATGGAGCTAAATGGCATAAGGGGCCATCCAAATGTTTTTTCATCATGTAAAACAAGTACACAGTGATTTTCAAAAAACAACCTCTGTAGTCTAGAGTTTTTTGCAAAGAAGTCAAGATTTGCATATGGTGATTTCCTCTTGAATATTTTGCACTCTATGGAAGCTTATAAGATATACGAGATGAATTTAAGTAAGTGCACTTCAAGAGGTTCCATTTGATGAGCATTTCTAGTTCTCGACATCCCTCGCTTAGTGAAATTGTTAAGACATCAGAAATTGCAACTTTGGGTTTTGTTGAAAATCTAGTTTGTTTGAAACTCATAAAGCATAAGGAGGGGCTCAAATGTTATAACCTTAGGAAAAATCAAGTTTAAAGAATAAGTCAAAACTTTGACTTTCAATCATTACAACATATGAGGGGCTTTGATGATGTTGATTGGGCTTTGACGATAGCGATCCAAAAAATTACATCAATGTAAGTTATTTTTTTGTTCTCTATTGAGAGAGAGAGAGAGAGATGAAAGAGAGAGAGAGAGAGAGAGAGAGAGAGAGAGAGAGAAAGAGAGATCTAGAAAGAGGTGAGAGAGAGAGGTGAGAGAGAGAGACAAAGAGAGAGAGAGGCGGGGGGAGGGAGGGAGGGAGGGGAGAGAGAGAGAGAGAGGGAGAGAGAGAGAGAGAGATGAAAGAGAGAGAATGAGAGAGAGAAAGAGAGAAAGATAAAGATACATACACATGCATGTCGGAGAATGTTAATCTCCTTCAGAATAACCTACTCTTGTGATTAGAGCACCTCTATACCAAGAGTAAGTCAAAAAACCTTCGCAACACATAAGTCTGCTGCACAATTTCTTCAAATTAATCTTCACAGGTTACTTTTGTCTGAAACTGTCATTCTGAACAGTTGACTTCACACCTGTAACTTCTAAGACTTGGTTCTCCTTGAATAGAACCCGTTTAAGCAAATGCTTCTGGTTACGAATAGCTTATCTTCTAACTTAAAGATTAAGCCCTCACTCATGCAAAACTTTAAAGTATGCACTGAGAAATGATCAAAACATTGATCACCGAAAATGCGCCTGTTTCAGTAAACTTTGACACTCAACACATACGAATGTTCCTACTGACAATTCTTGGTTTATGTTTACAATTAAACTCTGAAACTTAAGCTATAGATTGATTAACTATAGACTTAGATATCCTCAAAAGGATTTCACAAATCATCTATCACAGATGAAGATCACACAGAAATTTCGGCGCAGTATTTCTTCGATTACTCAGAAAGTTACAGTTGAGTGATGAGAGTAAAACTCAACTAACTTTACATATGTCTCATGACATCTAACTTCTCATTTTTCTCTTCTATTCCTTTCTCTCTCTCGTATATGCCTCTAATGCCTATACGCCTCTCATTTCTTCCATTCTTCCATCCTTCGCGCCTCTACATTTTCCAGGTATTTATAGATAAATTTGTACAAGCTTATAACGCTGACTATACTACTGTACATATGTGTACAACTTTTTCCGGTTCTTCTTCCAAGCTCCAAAATTTGTTCTTTTCTTCCTCCTTTCATCCTTCAACTCTTCATGAACTGAAATCTGTAAAATTGATCTATTTCGGTAACATTCCGGTGACTTTACTGTGACCTTCCGGTACTATTCCGGTGACCTTCCGGTGACCTTTTTAAGGAAATTTTTGCTGACGTCTCTGCGGACTTAAAGACCTTCAATTGTTGATTGTCTTGCACCAACAGCTCCCCCTCAATCATCAATTGAGGTTTTCTCTGTCTTCTTTATTCCTGCCATATCTTTAAACCTTTGTAACTTAGGTCCATCCAAACTTTTTGTAAGCATATCAGCTATCTGATCTTTCGTTGAAGTATGAATTACTTCAATCTCTTTATCCATCACCTTCTCTCTTAGAAAGTGATACTGAATCTCAATGTGTTTAGTCCTGGCATGAAAAACAGGATTAGCAGCTAAATGTAATGAACTCATATTATCTCCAAATATAATTGGAGTCCTCTGTATAGCGTCAAAACTCTTCATTAAAGTCTTTAGCCAAATCACTTCCTTTGCAGCTTCAACCATGCCTTTGTACTCGGCTTCGGTAGACGACAAAGCAACTGTATGTTGCTTCTTGGAACACCATGAGATTAGCTTATCTCCCACATAACACATGTATCCATAGGTTGACCTTCTGTCATCTGGATTACCTGCCCAATCTGCATCACTGTATATTTTGATATTTGTATCTGATGTAAAACCATAATACAAACCTTCTTTGAGTGTACCTTTAATGTACCTCAATACCCTTTGTCCTGCAATCCAGTGTTCTTTCCTTGGACAATGCATGAACTGAGACAATACTCCTACTGCATATGATAAATCAGGTCTGGTTAAAGTAGCATAGATAAGACTACCAACCAAACTCTGATATTGTCTCACATCCTTGAATTCTTCACCTCCAAACTTACTCAGTTTGTGGTTCACCTCCATTGGAGTAGGTGCTGTCCGGCAATCATTCATTTTAAACTTGATTAACAAGTTCTTCAAATATCTTTCTTGGGTCACGAATACTCCGTGCTGAGTATATGTGATCTCCATACCCAAGAAGTAAGACAAGTTTCCCAAGTCACTTATCTTGAACTCCTTTTCCATTTGTTTCTTGAGTCTTTGTATACCTGACTCATCTGTTCCTGTAAGGATTATATCATCAACATATATGCACATGTATATGAAACCATTATCACTTGCTTTTATAAGCAGACTACTATCTGCTTCAGACACCTGAAAACCAAGTTCTTTCAAGAACTTTACAAGTCTATAATTCCACGCTCTTGGCGCTTGCTTCAAGCCATACAAAGCTCTCTTGAGCTTGCACACATGTTCTGGATACCTTTTATCTCTGAACCCTTGAGGTTGCTCCATGAACACATCATCTGAAATATATCCATTCAGAAAAGCATTTTTCACATCTAGCTGACATAACTTCCAACCTTTGCTCGCAGCAACAACTATGAGTGTTCTGATGGTTGTCATCTTTGCTACTAGACTATAAGTCTCATCATAATCAACTCCATAAGTTTGAGCAAACCCTTTGACAACTAGTCTAGCTTTGTATCTAGACACACTTCCATCTGCAAATCTTTTGGTCTTGTAGACCCACTTACATCCAATAATCTTCTGGCTATTTGGTTTAGGAACTAAATCCCATGTTTGATTTTCCACCAATGCATCATGTTCTTCTTGCATAGCTTTTTCCCATTTTTCCTTACCTTTTGCCTCTTCATATGTAGAAGGGTCTTCATCTGCTTTCACTATGTAAGCATAATCTTTCGTAGCCAAAAATGAAGTATCATAACTGTACCTTGTAGGTTGCCATCTATTTCTTGATGACCTTCTGAGTTCTCCAGTCCTTGAGGTTTCTGGTTCTTCACACTCAGAATCAAATCTTGGCCTTTCTTCAACTTCTTCCTGCACTTCATAATTTTCTTCTTCATCAACTATTTGAACCTTTGATTTACCTTTCTTTTGACTCACTTCTTCTTCATCACCTGTATTATTATTAACTGTTCCTGCATACCAAGAACTTTGCTCATCAAACGTAACATCTTTTGAAACCAGAAAATGTTTTGTGGATGGATTCCACAACCTGTATCCCATCTGTCTATCATCATAACCAATGAAAACATATTTTTCAGCTTTAGGTTCCAATTTTTGTCTTAATTGTGATGGCACATATGCAAATGCCACACATCCAAATACTCTGCAATGATCTAGGGTAGGTCTTTTACCCCACCAAGCTTCATATGGTGTCATACCTTGCAGGGCTTTACATGGTAACCTATTGACCAAATAAGTAGCTGTATTTACAGCTTCAGCCCACAAATAATTAGGGCAATTTTTCTCATTCATCATGGACCTTGCAAACTCAACAATAGTCCTGTTCCTTCTTTCTGCAACACCATTTTGTTGAGGAGAATATCTGCAAGTAACTTCCCTTTTTATACCTGCATTCCATAAGTAGTCACTGAACTCGTTGGAGAAATACTCTCCCCCTCCATCTGATCTTAGTCTCTTCAGTCTATGACCTGTAGTTCTTTCTGCATACGCATGATAATGTTTGAATGTATTGAATACTTCTGACTTATCTTTGATCACATAGATAGTGATCCATCTGGTAGCATCATCAACATAAATCACATAATATCTTGATCCATTTATACTGAAATCCTTTGATGGTCCCCACACATCTGTGTGTACCAACTCAAGCTTCTCTGAGTGCATAAAACCATGCTTGGTATAAGAATTCTTATGAGCCTTACCAAACTGACATGCCTCACATTTGTATGTCATATGTTGACCTGCAACATTAGGCAATCCAAGCACTGAACCATTGTTAACCATATCTTTAATACCTCTTTCATTGAAATGTCCAAGCCTCTTGTGCCAAAGATCTAACTCAGAAATTTTCTGTCCTTCATATGTAAACATGGCCTGACCAATGTTACCTTGAATCTTCAGTGTAAACAGTCTTCCTTCTTTCTTTCCTGAAACAATCTGTTTATACCCTTGACTGGGATCTTCCACGTATACTCCTTCATTAGTGAATCTTACTTCATATCCCTTTTCAACAATTTGTCCTACACTTATCAAATTCTTAGGAATTGTAGGAACATACAGAACCTTACCCAATAAGGTACTGCCGTCTTTGGCTTTCACTGATCCAATCGATTTCACTTTATGCTTTGTGTTGTCACCTGTTTGAACAACATGATTAGAAACTTTATTCTCCAAATCAGTCATCAATGATATGTTTCCACTCAGGTGATTACTACATCCTGAGTCAATGTAGAAGACTCTTTGATCTTCATTCTGCCTTTCACAGGTAGCATTCAATATCAATGTTGAATCTTCCTTCTGTTCTGAAGCGTAATTGTAGTAGGTATTGTTATATTGTTGACTTTGGAATCCTCTACCTGCATTTCTTCCAAAGTAACTCCTACCACCTCTGCCTCTGAAATTTCCTCTTTGATTTCTGCCACCTCTTCCTCTTGCATTGTAACTTTGACTATATCCATTATTACTTTGAGTATTGTGCCAACAATCATTAGCTAAATGATTTGTCTTACCACAAATCCAGCAAGCTTTACCTCCATCTTTATTGTTTCTGCCTCTTCCTTTACCTTTGCCACCTCCTCTTCCTCTTAGGAAGTTGGCTTGGCTAGTTGTTCCTTCATCTTCATTTGCTTGTTGCTTTCCTTTGCTATTCTTCTTTTTATCTTTTGAGTACATTGCATGACCTGCACTCTTGTCACCATCTCCTTTAACATCATTTTCAAATGTTAGCATATGACCTAGCAACTGATTTAAATCTGGAGTGAAATGATCAAGGGATAATTCTGTAGACAAAATAAACGGCTTCCATTTGTCATCACCTCTTAATCCTGTAAGAATTTGCCTTACCAATTTATCCTCTTCAATGTCTTCATCAACAGCTCCTAATGCATCTGCAATATCTTTCATTCTTGTCACATAGTCTGAAACGGACTGAGAAGCCTTCTTCTTGAAGGTTGTAAACTCTGCCCATAAGGATGCCTTCCTTGACTTAGTAGTATTCTGGAAATGCTCCTCCAACGCATTCCAAATGTCCGTTGCACTTTCAAGACCTCGAATATGAGGTAACAAGTAATCATTGACTGCCATATAGATAATGCTCCTAGCTTGAGCATCTTTCTTCATCCAGTTTTTCAAATCTGCTAACTCTTCCCGAGTCGGAACACTAGGATCTCTGAACTGTGGCTTTTCTTCTTCTCCTGTGATATAAGCTATCAAATCTTTGCTCATAAGATGAGCTTCCATCCTCATTGACCACGCAGGATAGTTTTCCCTATCCAGTTTCTCTATCTGCAGAGAATCTCCCATCTTGTGTCTTCCTGTGTATTGAAATCTTTAACCTTTATGAATAATATATGTACCTTTGCTTCAAATTGAACTCCGTTTGTCTTTCTTGATGTCGTATGATCTCTTCTTCAGGTTTCGCCTTCAAGCTTCCACCTTTTAGTTCTTCGGTTGTTGAATTCTTTGTAACCGCAGCAATCGGGAACCTCCTTTCTTTGATTTTGGTGTCTCCTGCTCTGATACCACTGTCGGAGAATGTTAATCTCCTTCAGAATAACCTACTCTTGTGATTAGAGCACCTCTATACCAAGAGTAAGTCAAAAAACCTTCGCAACACATAAGTCTGCTGCACAATTTCTTCAAATTAATCTTCACAGGTTACTTTTGTCTGAAACTGTCATTCTGAACAGTTGACTTCACACCTGTAACTTCTAAGACTTGGTTCTCCTTGAATAGAACCCGTTTAAGCAAATGCTTCTGGTTACGAATAGCTTATCTTCTAACTTAAAGATTAAGCCCTCACTCATGCAAAACTTTAAAGTATGCACTGAGAAATGATCAAAACATTGATCACCGAAAATGCGCCTGTTTCAGTAAACTTTGAACACTCAACACATACGAATGTTCCTACTGATAATTCTTGGTTTCTGTTTACAATTAAACTCTGAAACTTAAGCTATAGATTGATTAACTATAGACTTAGATATCCTCAAAAGGATTTCACAAATCATCTATCACAGATGAAGATCACACAGAAATTTCGGCGCAGTATTTCTTCGATTACTCAGAAAGTTACAGTTGAGTGATGAGAGTAAAACTCAACTAACTTTACATATGTCTCATGACATCTAACTTCTCATTTTTCTCTTCTATTCCTTTCTCTCTCTCGTATATGCCTCTAATGCCTATACGCCTCTCATTTCTTCCATTCTTCCATCCTTCGCGCCTCTACATTTTCAAGGTATTTATAGATAAATTTGTACAAGCTTATAACGCTGACTATACTACTGTACATATGTGTACAACTTTTTCCGGTTCTTCTTCCAAGCTCCAAAATTTGTTCTTTTCTTCCTCCTTTCATCCTTCAACTCTTCATGAACTGAAATCTGTAAAATTGATCTATTCCGGTAACATTCCGGTGACTTTACTGTGACCTTCCGGTACTATTCCGGTGACCTTTTTAAGGAAATTTTTGCTGACGTCTCTGCGGACTTAAAGACCTTCAATTGTTGATTGTCTTGCACCAACAATGCATAGATGTAAGTGATTGTTTTGTTCTTTATTAAAAATAGAGAGATCAAGAGAGGTGAAAGAGAGAGAAAGAGAGAGAGGTAAAGAGAGAGAAAGGGAGATATAGAGATACATACACACACATGCATACTCATGTATATGCATGCATACATACACATGTTAGATATGCTCAATACTCCACCCTCATGTGACCACAAATGATCCATGGTGCTCTAAATTGTAAGGCCCCCATTATGAGGGGAAGCCATTATGAGAGCCCGGACATTTGTGGAACCCTAACTTCCAAGTTAGATGAGGTCTATGTGTGACCATTGATGGTTGTAGATGATCTTTGTGAGCATAGCCGTTAGGTTAGGTAGGGCATAAACATCCAGGCCATTGGGTTGCCATTTAAGGTGAAAATAAAGGCCTTGTGGTGTCGTGCGGTTTCCCCATAGAACCTTAATGGGGGGAGTGCAGAGGGGGGCTTGCCCCCTTCTGCGAGGGGGGGGGGGCGAGACGGTAGGACTTCTGGTTGTGGAGATATTGTCGGATCATATATTTTATCGACTATTTTGTATCTCTCGACTACGTTTATCTATACCAAACCACCTTGTAAAAGCTATATAAGCATGGCCCAGGTTGAGCTTTACATAGCATTGCGCACTAGTAAGCCCTTCATCTAGAGTCTGTCTAGATCGCCATCTAAGCTCCAGAGTGGGAGCGCACGGGTGGAGAGCACCATCATTGTAACTGCATTACGCTCGGCAATCTGAGAATTTGAGTTCTCTATCTCTTAGTCTCCGTCTATCTTTGTGTACGTTTTTCTCTCAACTCTATCTACAGGTCTATTCCGATGTGTTGTTATTTTCTTACACACACACATATACACACATGCATATGCATACATACATACACACACATATGCATACACACACATATGCATACACACACATACGTACACACACATACATACACATATACATACACATACATATGCATATATTACATACACTATCACATGCATACAAATACACACACATGTGTACACACATATACATACACATATGCATACACATACTCACATACATATTACATACAAACATGCATATTCATGCACATGCATGCATGCATACACACATATGCATACACACTCACATACATATACACACACACACTCACATATATACATACACACTCACATCTATACACACACACTCACATATATATTACATACACACATGCATATTCATGCATATGCATGCATGCATACACACATATACATACACATATGTACACACACAGATAAACATACACACATGAATATGCATACATACATACACTCGCACCTATACACATGCACACTCACATACATATTACATACATACATGCATATTCATGCATATGTATGCATGCATACACACAGCCACATACACACATGTACACACACACATATACATACACACATGCATATGCATACATACATACACACATATATGCATACACACATATACATGTACACACACATATATACATACACAAATGCATATGCATACATACATACATACGCACACACATATGCATACACACATATACATACACACATGCATACGCACATATACACACACATATGCATACACACATATACACATACATACATACACACACACACATATAATATATATATATATATATATATATATATATATATATATATATATATATATATATATATATATATATATATATATATATATATATGTGTGTGTGTGTGTGTGTGTGTGTGTGTGTATATATATACATATATATATATATAAATACATATATACATATATATATATATATAAATATATATATATATATATATATATATATATATATATATATATATATATATATATATATATATATATATACATACATACACACACACAAATATGCATACACACATATACACACACATACATACATATACATACACACACATACACACACAGACACACACACACACACACACACACACACACACACACACACACATATATATATATATATATATATATATATATATATATATATATATATATATATATATATATATATATATATATATATATATATATATATATATATATATATATATATATATATATATATATATATATATATATATATATATATATATATATGTGTGTGTGTGTGTGTGTGTGTGTGTGTGTGTGTGTGCATACACACACAACATATGCAACATACACACATGCACACATCTACATGTTTTAGTGTTAGGGTGTTTGGATTAGGTTTTAGGGTTTTTACACATGCATACACATAAACACACATAATACATATACACATACATATGTATATACATATGCATACACACATATACATGTTTTAGGTTTAGGTCTTTAGGATTAGGATTTTAAGGTGTTTACACATGCATATAGATATATACACATATACACACATAATACATATAGACATACACATATACACATATATATATTGAAGCATACACACATATACATGTTTTAGGTCTATGTATTTAGGATTAACTAAGTAATTAAGAAATAAAGTTTTAGGTTTGATACTACTATATATAATCAAATAAAAAGTAGAAAAATGATTAGAATATATAGAAAAATGTATTAAATATAAGTGAATATTATGTATAAGAAATATTATAGTAATTAAATATTAAAAAAATAAAGTTTTGCAATTAATATTAATATATATAATCAAATATATACAAACATTAGGGAAAAAATTAGATTATGTATATATTTTAATTAAATGTATGTAAAAAGTAGGAAAAAAATCAGAATATATAAAAAATATATAATTAAATATGTGAAAAATACGTCTTTTAGGATTTTTAGGGTTTTTACATATATATAAATAAATATATAAAAAATAGGGTTTTAGGGTTCTTACATACAAATACATACACATAAAAACACATATATACAAATATATAAGAAATTAGGGTTTTTGAATTAAAATAAATATACGTAATTAAATATTTTAAAAATAAAGTTTTAGGATTTATATTAATATATATAATCAAATATATGTAAAAATTAGAATACATAAATATTCTAATTAAATGTATGTAAAAATTAGGGAGAAATCAAAATATATAAAATATATAAATAAATATGTAAAAAATAGATCTTTAGGATTTTTAGGGTTTTTACTTATATATAATTAAATATATAAAAGATAGGGTTTTAAGTTATATATATATATATATATATATATATATATATATATATATATATATATATATATTAGGAGAAAATAGGTTTTTAGGATTAATATTAATATATATAATCAAATATATAAAAAATAGGATTTTATGCTTAATAAAAAAATTAGGATTTTAGAATTAAAATTAGGATATATAATTATATACTTATATATTAAATTTCCTAACATCTTCACATGGTATCAGATGGCATCTTTGGATCCGGAGGAGAGAATGGCATGTCCTTGCACTCATCGCAAGTATAAGGGTTTTTTGGAAATGACGGATTTGTACTACACATGTTAGAGAATATGGATCCTTTGATAAAAGTGGACTAAAAAACCTATGCTACCATTCGCATGGTTCCCTTGGTGAGCAAGTCAACCCAAATGACATTGCACCCTCTACCTCTAATGGACAGAAGAGAACGAAGAGGGAGGTAGAAGTACAAGGTAATGGTAGCATTACATAGAGTGAACACATGAAAGAAATGTTTGAGGCATTTTATGAGATGGAAAAAAATCACAATCGCGGAGAAGATGTCGTGGGTTCCATGGACACGCCAGAATTTCCACCATCAAAAGCCAACAAAGAATACCTAAACATGCAAAGACTAGCCCGTTTACCACTGCACACTGGCGCAAAGATGTCTGTACTACATGCATCGCCCGGGATGCTCAATCCTCAATCCATTTATGGATGTTCAGATAGTAGTGTCTTGGAATTGTTTAGGTAAGTTGATTTGAAATAAACTTTCATTGCTGTATCAAAATAAGTTCATTTACTAATATCGTTGTAATTGCTTATCCCTTGTAGGCTTTTGAAAAATCACTTTCTACTAGATGGCAATGACATGCCTCCAACATGTGGAGATGCAAATCTCACTTGGTTCAAGAACTTTTGCTAGGGCAAGTAGGAAGCAACCAACTCTCCCACTCTCCTCTACTGAAGCATAGTACAAAGCAACTTGTTTTGTTTCTTGTGAGGTAGCCTAGTTAAGAAGAATTCTTGCCCATCTAGGTTTTCCATAAAAAATGGCAACTATAATTAAGTATGATAATCAAAGTTGTATGGCCATTGTAAAGAGCCTAGTATTTCATGCTCACACCAAGCATATTGAAATACAATACCATTATGCTCGTGAGCTAATTGAAGATAAAATTGTGGAGCTAGAATATTGCCCAATAGAGGCAAATTGTGCTTATATATTCACTAAAGCACTTGGTAGAGAGCAGCTCAACAAGCATCTTCAATAGATGGGCATAGGACTGAGACCTACTTGATTTAGCATTCAATAAACATTGAGGGGGCTGTTAGTATATGATCAATGTCTACCCATCATGATTGTATGTACTAATGCACATTTTGTAAGGCCCCCATTATGAGGAGAAGCCAAGCATGCATTACTCAATTAATGAGAATCCCAACTTGCATGTTGAATGAAGGTCAAATTGAACCATTGAATATTCCCTGTTGAAATCAGAAATGATTTATATTTGTTAGGTTGGTTGAACCCACCTAAGCCGTGTATGGGAACTATGCGGGCAGTGGTAGCCCACACTCTATCACCCATGTATAACCATCCATGAAAGGCCACACATTATCATATATATATACATGACCTCTGCACTACCTCAGACATTGAATTGAGCGACCATACCTCTACCTTGTAGCTCCCTATCTAGAGTTGTCTAGATCACCATTTAAGCTCTACCTTAAGAGCAAACGGGTGGACATCGCCATCATCTTTGTACTTGCTATTAGTAAAAAATTGTTGAGATTGTATTATATCTATTATATTCTCTTCTTCTATATCACAATGTTACAGAAGAGTATTCTCATGAATAGAAATTCACATGGCAGCTAAGATGGGCATTCAATAGTGAGGTTCAAGTCCTTTGTTATTGAAGTGTTGAGGAAAATAAGTTGATCTTTGATTGATCTATTTTGAATCACCAAGTTTAGAGGACCTCTTCATGCTAATGGGCACTCTTTTCAGTGATCTTTCCTAAAAAGTAACAAGTTTGCATCCTCATCCATCCAAGTCTCAGATTCTCATGGTTTTTCTGAGATGAAATCAACTTCATCTTTATGTGCCTTAATTCACTATATGGGTGGGATGTATCAGTGTTAAAATCTATGAAGACTGATTTTAGTTGTAATCCCAAATTTTTGCAAGTAAATAACATTGCTGTTGAGAACCGAATCCATGTGTTCAATTTTATGTTCCCTTGAAAACCAATGGGTCATGTCTATCATCCAATTGTAATTTCAGTTGAATGAGATGCAATGCAGGTTTTCCCCACTTTTTCCGTAAGGACTCTCATTCAAGGGGTATTAAAAGAATTGAGATTCTTCAAAATTTTGAGCCTCTTTGAATGGTGGTTCTTCTTTGTCTTTTTCTCCTTTTTCCATCTTGGTTCTTGCACATGACGAGTAAATGTTCAGAACATTTCCCTTCTACTTAAAGGATTACTAAACTAATCTCTACCTCACCATCATTTTGATTCATTGAATAGGATCTAGAGTCGATGATTTGATAGAATGTGGAAAAACTCTAGTCTCAATGCGGTTTTTCCTTGACTCTCTTTTTTGCTAAGTTTTGCATGAGACAAATGTAGCTATTGATCCATCAAAAAAGTGAGGATGGGTTTTTAACTAGAAATATGTGTGATTTCTCCCTATATAGACTAGCTTCTTTCAAGAATTTTTTACGAAAACTCAATATGTTGTTTACACATATGAAGCCTTTCTTTGTCGAATTGCAGATCTCAATAAAACTAATGTTGTGTTTCGACATTAGGACCACTTTTTACTTGAGCCCATAGGATTTGAACATCATTTCTAAGTTCCTAGGAAGTGGATTTGCAATTATAGAACCTACTTTCATTTTCTCATAAGCATTCTTGTCTTTGAATGATACTAATTTTTCTTGAGAAACTCTATTGTTTTCTAGGCTTCCTACTTTCTTTTTCCCGTTTTTGGTAAATCTTCTCGTTCTTTTCCCAGAATGGTTCTAGAGTGAGGGATTGAGGAGGCGAAGAATCATCTTGCTTGTTTGAGTGCTCAACCTCTTGATCATTAGCTTGATCTTTATCTTGAGCTCATATTACTACTTGAAGAGGCCTTTTCCCTCACAAATTACTAACAATTTTCATGAAATTTATCATGTTCAATGGTATCTGAGCACCGTTTTGAGGGTTATGGGGGAGTTCTTTAATCAAGAACTCTTTCTCAAAGTCCTCAAAAAATCATTCAATCTTCTAAGCAAAAATAATAGATAGCTTGGGGAAGTCCTTTAGGAAGTGGTCACCACCACATCTGTAGCATAGACCTTCTAGACTAGGTGCACCTTTTGTGCATTGTTGTCTCTGGACAACTCCTTTGTTTACATAGTAAATTATTACACTTGATTGATCAGACCAAATGGGTTTTTTCTAGTGTTTGTAGGATAGTAGGTTCTTCTTGATACCACTTACCTTCAACATATGTATCTTCAAAATACTCATTTCTATATTCAAGGCATGTCTTTGTATATTTATGGCTACTTTCTACCATTGAAGGTTCTAGAGGGAACACATCCCATTCTCTATTTTCCTAAACATACTTCACTAGCACAACCTTAAGGGGTGGAGGCTACTAATGGTCCAAAATAAGTCTCATAGGTTCTTCGTTACCCTAATTGTATCTAGGTTTACCATAGTAAAGTTCGCTATAGTATCGTTGTTGGTCTCTCAAAGACAATACATTGGCATAAGGCCCATAACTATCAAGTTGTAGGGATGGGTTGAACCCTCACCCATGACTCAAGAGGTGAAAGGCCCAACTAGACAACCTAACATGCACGGTGCCTCCATGACATATTTTGAAATCACCACAAAAAAAAACTTTAGCTGCCATGATGTTTCCATCAGGCTATATGATCTATATTTTGTCCTTTGTAGGCTTTAGAGACAAGCCTCAAGAAGAAAAGTTAAAATTCAAGCAAGTCATTTTTTACAATGCACTACTTCATATATACTATTTTTTTAATGCAATAATGGATCATTAAAGACATGGCGATTGTAAATTCAAGTTCCAAATATTGCCCCCAATGCAATTGTAAAATCAAGTCCACGCACATTAGGCTATTTGGTTGGGCTTTTGCCTCTTGATGCAGGGGTTAGGGTTCAACCCTTTCGTATGACACGATAGTTGTGGGCCCTAGGCTAGTATATTGCCTTCAAGGGGATTAAAACAATTGTCTTTGATTAATCGTTTCCAAGTGTGTGTTCGAGCAGTCCAACCCCTGCTTTGTGGGATATAGGAGGGTCCCGTGGGTACTATGCCCACTTGTAGATTTGTTCTTTCAATCAATTCAAGCAAGGGAGATTAAGCTTTTAGTGATCTCCCATCACTTAATGATGCAATTTCCCAATAATGCTTTTGGATGTTTTGTAGACTAGAACCATCTCTAGATTGCCTCCATGATAGCATCAGTAATTAAGTAGTAATGTATTCTTTTTTATTGAATTGTGACTTTTAACTTCCCTCGAGACTCAATGTTTTTTAATGACACATAGAACTTTGATGAGTGGACTTTTCGATGCAATTTCTTGCATCCCAATGCAATCAATGGATCTTGAAGGTTTTCCCAAACATGTTGAAAATTTTCATGTGTGAGTTTCAACTAATGGAGTTAAATAATATTTTTCCTTGCTTCTGGTAGATTGAAAACCTTAGCCTCACTAATTCCCTAAAGAGGTCTCACCCCTTGGTGATGCCATCAAAAAGAAAAGTGCTACTTCTAACGATGCACTTTGGAGGTATTACTAAATTGATGCTATAACAAAAAAGAAAGATTACTCCTTATTGATGCCATCATCAAGCAATATGTATCCATGGATAGTAATGAGAGTAATAAGTTAATCATGTAGATTACCTTATTACTCTCACTTTTTTTGTTGAATTAATTCATTCCTTACGATCCAACCATAGACTTAGCTACACCATGATTACGAGTCTATCACTAGTGTTGCAATCACAAAGATGTACCTTTTGGATCATTTAAGATGTACCCTTTGCATCAAATGTGATTATCAATTGATGATGCAATTATCAAATGTGATTGTCAATTGATGATGCAATCAACCAATTTACTAATGCAATAACTAAGAGAAGAGCATCATTAAGCAAATCCCAACTCTTTGTGATGCAATCCTTTTTTCAAACTTGATGATGCAACTAGAAAAAACCCACATGTGAAATTCTTTAAATGTCAAACCTCGAGCTTCATCATGGTATCACTCCAAGTACCACCACATACTTGAAATGCTCACATAGTAGTAGAGGAACTTGTTAAACACGCGTTTGTCGTCAGAACGCGTTTAAACTCTATTCGGGTTCTTGGGAGTGGAAGGGGTCTGAATAATCAGAGGCCCTATACTTGATTTTCCCAAATCAACTCACTCACATGACCTTCCGTTCAAACAATTCTGCTAATCCAACTTCTAACAGAAAAATCTGGCTCATTCCTTTACGGACTTACTATTCGTATTCCAATCAATACATCTCAGTACACAACGCAAGGATAAACATTCCCGTAACACAGACTTACAGTAAACAACTTTCAGAACAGCGATTCAATACTTCACTTAATGTAACATTACTATAACCCAATCTTTACCGTATAGGTGCAGATAATCAAACAAAACAAAAAGACACAGCAGTACGCAGAATTCTCAAACACACACTATGGGAACTCCATAGAACGTCTCGTCCAGACAGACAGTCTGGGGACTCTTCTGGTCGTCACCGAAAGTGTCTTTTCATTGCTTTATAAAAAGTTACATCTCTTCGCAGCGACTTCTCAGTTCGTGCGGAATATGAAAAGGAAAAAGGATTTACAATTGCCAATCCGGTGGCTTACACTGGCACGCACAGTGGACTTGAACCCGCAGGTATACAAAATTCTATGGTTCATCTATTATACCCTGTAGATACATTGTTCTAGCTAATTTAAATGTCCGGGAAATTTTCTTTTTCAACAAATCTAACATCTGCTTTAGGATCTCTGGTTCTACTAATTGAGCATCATTTGATAAAGCTGCATCCCGGTTCACTTTCATGTCTGCAATCTGTTTATCAACTCTAGATAGTCTTTCTGCTTGAGCACCCAGTTGGTTCTCTCTTCTTTCCAACTCTTGATTTTGAAATTGAATAGTCCGGTAGTAAGCATCGCGCTCTCTTCGAATTGCTGGGATCTCTTTCTGGAGCTGTGCGACCAACATCATCTGCGTTTTAAGAGCAGAATTAGATTCAGTCAGGGTGGCATTTACGAACTCTAGCTCTGTATTGGTTTCTTTTAGTAAAATGGACATTTCCTGTCCTTTCTGCACTGCATCAGCCAATTGATCTCTAGTTTCCTTTAACAAATCTCCTAGGGCTATGCGGGCATTCTCTTTATCTTTAACTATCTGCCGTAATTGAAGAATTTCGGCATCAGTAGCACATAATAAATCTTCTTTTATTCTGACTTCGGCCAAGGCAGCATCTCTTTGATTGATTACGATCTCCTGTTGAGCAAGCTGTGCTTGAAGCTGGCTAATCTGGAAGTGCAGATTATGATTCTCTGCTTTGACTGAATCTACTTCTTCCTGCAACGGAGTGATATCTGCTTCAAGGGTATCCACCTTATGCTGCAATTCCTAACGAATATTTTCTGTCACCATTCTTAATTGCACCGGAAGCTGCTGGGAAAACTGAATAATCATGCGTCCCATAGATTCTAATTATGTGAATATAGGAATTGGAGGAAGTAAAGGAGGAAGTGGCTGTGATGAAGAAAAGATGAGTGGAATCCGGTGGAGAGTAATTGAGTGAGGAGGATGAAGCGATAGGTTCCTCAGGAGCAAGGGGTGGAACAGGAACAATGGGTGGAGGAATGGGTTGCAGAGTATTAGCTGCTTCGGTAAGTTGCTACGTAGTCACTTTGGGTTGGGCAATTGCAGTTTCTATTGCCGTAATCAATTCCTGAAAAAGTTCTGCAATAATTACCTGCGAATCTTCTTGCACCTCTTGTTTGGACTGCTACTGAGATTCGTCCTTAGAAGATATGACTTTAGAATCAGCAGAAACACTTTGATCCTATTGTTGGTTTGAAGATGACTGATGAATCATGGTGCATGGAGGTGGCTGTATGTGGAAAGTCTCTTCTTCATGTCCTTCTTCTTCATTGTTTTCTGCTTTATTTCCATCAGCAGATCCCTGCACTTGACTGTCAGACGAACTTATTCTAATGCATTTTCGGCAGAGGAGCTGGAAGATTTCTTCGTCATCTTCTTTGTCGTCTTCCAATATCTGAGCAGATTCCTCATGATATAAAATTGGACCTCGTGGAGGCGGTTGCGCTGCTTGGATGGTCGGAAACAGAAAACTGAGTATGTGAGGAAGACGGGAATGCGGCATAACTCCTTTGTTAACCTGCTTAATAATCACAACCCATTCATGGTGAATGCGCCGGAAAAAATAGGAAGCGAAATTGATAGGCTCTCGAGCAGCCATATCAATTACTGAATAGAATGGGCGAGATATCTTCTGGTCGTCACCGAAAGTGTCTTTTCATTGCTTTATAAAAAGTTACATCTCTTCGCAGTGACTTCTCAGTTCGTGCGGAATATGAAAAGGAAAAAGGATTTACAATTGCCAATCCAGCGGCTTACAAACTTGAGCAAAACACAACACAAAAGTAAAGAAAATAAAAGAAAAAGAGAAGCATACTTCCTAATTTACCAAGTTACAAAATCACAAATCTATGCTTATTACCCAAGGATAATGATGTGATCCCCCCCCCCAAGCTGTGTAACTGCACAATCTCCATCATGTAATTTACTTGGTGTGATCCATGATCACCCTAGCAACAACAACAAAATGTGTCAAGTCATAGTGAAAGGCATGCTTACACACTTTTAGAGCATCAATTTGTGAACAGTAGGCCCCAGATTTGTTGCAATTAGTGGCATCTGTAGATGAGATGGAAGGGTGTCAAGCCAAGTAGTAGAAGCACACTCTCTCGATAGCCTCTATGATGATCCATATGTGCCACTAATCCACAAGTCCGCAAGCACTCGCGATGGTCAAGTGGATGGTGATGCAATTGCAAGCACAATCCTCCCCATGTCCATGATCTTTCTTCTATGACATAATCACAATGTATCAAGCCAAAGTGACTCCAAAGATGTCAAAAACGTAGTAATAGAATCATCAATCCATTTGATGGTGTCAGAAAGCTAAATCACAAAAATGTGTGTATCTCGCTTGTTATAGATCTGGTTGATGCATGCTTTAGCTCGTTTTGAAGCTCTCAACATGAACTAAAATTTTTGCAATAGGAAAACAAATGCTAGAGGAGTAGATATATGAGCCTATAAAGAGCTCAAAACACTCAATAAGTCTTCCCTCTCTCATTTTAATCAGCTAAGAAAACATTAAATGAAGTTGAAACACTTCCAAAAGATGCAATCAAGGTAGATGGTACTTCTAGAACTCTAAATCTAGTGTCCCACACCCAAAACCAATCAATGGGTTCATTCAAAAGTCAAGGAAAAGCATAAATACGATTTTTTGCAAGAGGAGAGCTCACTTCGTAGTGAATAGAAAGGTCTTTCTACAAATGAGGTCTCCACCTTCATATAGACTTCTCTAAAGACACTTCATTTTTTATTTTGAAAAGCTTCCAAAAATAAAAGAAACAACTCCTAAAAATCTTTTTTCCAAGATTTGTTGAGGGAAGACTCTTCCCTTCAATACAATGAAATGATTACAAATCCTCAACTATACACAAATCTTACATATTACAAAATTTCATGGAATGTATACAATGGTAGATAGAAAATACAAGGGTTTTCTAAGTAAAAAATCAGAAACTCAGAAGAACTTTGAAGAATTTATTGGGTTCTATCCATATTTGTTTAAAAAAGTGTAATAGGAGGTTTAAAGATTCTAGATATGCCAACGATGATAGAAAAATGATAGCTATGTGGATGATTAAATGTTTTGAGAACCAAGAAGAGTCTTGGGCTGAACATTTCTCAAGAACATGATATTTCTTTGTTTTCTAGGCTATCCTCTGTGAAAAAATCATGGTATTAGCACTCTTATTTTCTCCCTAATCAATGTTATCTCCAAGGACTCAAGCTTGATCTACCCTTGCTCGAAAGCTTGGAACAACCTTATGTGCCATTTCTATATGCACATTGATTGCACATGCATGGTAGGAGTATGACAAAAAATTACATATATTTCCCCATCCAAGGAGTCCTTCTTATGAGAAAAAAAGATATGTAATTTAAATAATATTCAATGGATCACTTTGGATAGTAGCCCTAGATTGGATTATGTCAATGGTAAGTGATCAAGAGAAGAATTGAAGATTGGGATAGGGAAGACTTGAGAATGTTTTAGTATAGAAGTCTCCACCTCTCCAAAGTCTTGATATGGGATAGTGATAGTAAGTTGAAAGAAATTCCAAGGATCATGAGAAATCCCTCAACTGTAATCATTAAACGAGATTGAATTGGTTGTGCTCGAATGTGACTTGTAATCATCAAACGAGAATGAATTGGTTGTGCTCCAATGTGACTGCTTATTTGTGGTGCTTCTACACATGTTATTTGGGAACAGAAAAGGTAGTCTTGGTCTATAAAATTCTTCCCAAACATATGAAACAATGGGATTTCCTAGAAGGTTCTTGGATTCCCTCTTTGGTACACGAAATATCACATCAAATAGAAAGGCATAGGGCTTCTCTTCTTACTAGTCAAAAGCTCTAATGCTTGATGAAAAGGCTTCTCAAGACTTATTCAAAGATCTCATTTGAAAGGAATGATGTATGATGAATTTTGGTATATGCCTTGATAAATTTTCCATTGAGTGCTACCTTATCCTAGGAATAATAGTTAAGAATATTTAAAGTGTCCACCATTCAAATAATCAATGATCTTTGTACTCAAAGGTTACAGGATGAAAATGAAGTGGATCCCCATGATGGGGAATACACGTTTGTGAGCTTGGTTTGTAGCTATTTATAAACCTCTTGTATTTCCTTATTTATTCTTAATATAATCATGGATTTTTTCAGAAGAAGAATAAGAGACTCTACTTCATTACCCTCTTTAGAATTCAAGTCAACGTTTAGATTTGAGGGGGTTATGGAAAACTTTGAAGGAGAGGTGGTCTTGAAAAATCTTGCCCTAGAACTACTTGCTTCTTGATTGTAAGTATTGACGGACCTTCTAAGATTTCTAAGGATGCATAGAAATCACTAGATACATGTTTTATGAGACTTCAAAATTCTATGGCATAACAAACTAGAAGATTAGATACTCAGAAGAAAAACCTTCTATTTTGGATGAGAGTGTCATGCTCTTAGCTTAATCGAAATTCAACTAAGTAATTTTGCAAAACATCACAGGGAATTAAACTGAGCTATCACGAGTAAGAAAACAATTTTAGAATGAATAGACTAGAGGAAATATCTCTAAGATGTCAAGGTTTTGGTCCCAATTTCTTAAGAGATTAATAATATCATAGATAGTCACATTAAGTGATTAATTTCTTTGCACACAAAGATCCAATATACAAGTCATTGAATACAAAGCTTTTAAATAATGATAGATTGATTCTCCATGTGGTAGTTGAAATGTTGAGACCATAGATAACTTGGAGTTGAATCCTTTATCTTACAAGTATGCAACAAATCATTGGTTCCAAGATCTTATGGCTTGCTTCAATCCATACAATGATATTTCTAACCTGGATAAATACAAGATGATGTAGATCTTCAAAATGAGGAGGTTGAGCCATATATAGCTCCTCTAATACCCATACATTTATCCATCTAGTACATTCATAAAAAACTAGATCTACTTGTAAAGAATCCAATTTTACTAGGATCATGTAATGAATAACCTCTTTTGTTCAAGTCATAGCCAATCAACATGCATTTTGCTCTTTAGAACATGTTTTCCTCTAATCTATGAGGGAATATGTGCATATGCAATGCATCCAAAGATCTTGCAGTGATCAGAGCTTGGTCTTCAATGATCCAAAGCCTCATATGGGGTCATACCTTCAAAGGACTTTGATGCCTGCCTATTTATTAGATAGACGTCAATAGATACTACCTCTTCCTAGAGGAAGTAGGACATTTTCTTCTCAGCGAGAGTAGATTTGGCTACATCCACAATTGTTATATTCATCCTTTCTACAAAACCATTTTTTTATGGTGTATAATTGGTATGTATCCCATTTTAATTAATTTCTCTTATGCAAATGAATCAAACTCATGGAAAAATTATTCTCCTCTTCCATCAAACCTTCGCCTATTTAATGGTTTTCATATTTGATTCTATACAAGACCAATATTTCTTGAAACAAGAGAACACTTCATCTTTTCTCTTCATAAAGTATATAATAGTTCATTGATTGTAGTCATTAATGAAAGAAACATAATAAATGTGAGCTTGAAATTTATGGATCTTCAATTGGTTCCAAAAAATCTCTGTGAACAAGATCGCGGATGTCTCCATGAATATATCCTTTCTTATATGAAAATTTTCATGTGGGATTTTCCAAATTGACAAGCACTACACTTGTAAATCATGTATGGTTCTTTAATATTAGGTAACCCATGCACACATTGATCTCTACTATTTTCCTTTAGAGTTCTTTCTCTGATGCCTACTAACCTTTTGTGCTAAACATCTAACTCTGATAGAGTTCATGCATCATCATTGAACAATACCATGTTCCTAGTGTCTGGGATTTCAAAAAGTGAACAATCTACTTTTATTTTCACATTTGGAAATTTTCTTGAAGCCTTGATATGGGTCTTCCACATGTGCTCCATACCTTGTGAATCTAACTTGCAATCCTTTCTCCACAATTTTTCTTATACTTATCAAATTCTTTGTGCTACTAGGTACATATAAAACTTTGCTTAATAGGTTCATGTTACTATTTAGAGTCTTACGATTTCTAATATTCTCCATAAGGTGTCTTGTATCATCTCTTGTTTTTAAACCGTGCTTGTTCTTGGGGTCTTCCAAGTTTAGGAGTAGTGCTACATTTCTTGCCACATGATTTGAGCATCCATAATAAATATAGAATACATGCCCATCTAGTTTACCTTCTTTCATACTCGCATGCATGAGTAAAAGTAAAGTACATAATAGTCCATCTACTATGCTCATCAATAAATGATACATAATACCTGATGGAGAGTGTTAATCTCCAAAAGAACAAATTGACCTTGAATTTAGATCACCTCTATATCAAGATCAACTTTAGACTCCACCTAATTTAGAGAATCTTCACCAAATTATCAGGAAATTGATTATTTTGAAAAATTCAGTTTCTTCAGAAAAGTCTGCTGCAGATTAGTCACTCATTGACTAATCAATCCTGTAAAGTTTTTGATAAAACTTTGCACAACACTTCGCCTTAAGGTTGCGCAACTTTGCCAAGTTAAATCTCTCAAAAAGATTAAGTACACACTGAGAAATGTGTGAAACACTTTACCTATGTCTGAAAGTGCTTCTCTGCAATGGCGACTTTGACACCTGCAACTTCTTAGCACTGGTTCTCCCAACTCTGAACCCGTTTGATCAAGATCTTCTAGCTATAGATAGCTTACCTTCCAACTTAGATTTTGAGCCCTCACTTGTGTAAAACTTTACACTGTGGACTGAGCATTGACCATTTCTTTGAAGATGAAATGTGCGCCAGATTTTTCGACTCTCAGAACATTTTCACATATGAATGTTCCTAAACAAAATTCTCACAGCCTGATTGAAATTAATCTCTAAAATTCTAGCCATAGATAGATTAGCTATGGACTTAGATACGTGCAAAAGGATTCTTCAAAAGATTAAGCACAGAAGGAGAATGGGAAAGAAGATCGACGCGCAGAATTCTACAACATTTTCTTCTTCATTACTTTTCATACATATGGTTGATGATACATACAATGTTCATCACCTCTTCACCTATTCTTCTCTATCTGATCTATATCACTCTCTCTTCCTATGTATACGTATTTGTAGATATATATACGAGTCTAACTCGTCATCTTTTTCAAAATACATTGAACTATTTACAAGAGTAATATACAAAAGAAACATTTCTGATTCTATTTTCTTCCTCTGAAAATAATCTTCATTCTTCCACATATCTTCTCACTTTGATCTTCATATAATCACTATTGATGATTGCTCTGCTCCAACAGCTCCCCCTCAATCTTCAATTGTGATTACCTGCATCTTCTTTATTCCTACCATATCTTTAAACCTCTGCAACTTAGGTCCATCCAAACTTTTAGTCATTATATCTGCAAGTTGATCTTTTGTAGGGGTGTGTATGACTTCAATTTCCTTCTCAATGACCTTCTCTCTCAGAAAATGATACTGTATTTCAATATGCTTAGTTCTAGCATGAAATACAGGATTAGCTGCCAAGTATAATGAACTCATATTGTCTCCACAAATAATAGGAGTACTCTGAATCACATCAAAAACTTTCAAAAGTGTCTTTAGCCATATTACCTCTTTTGCAGCTTCCACCATACCTTTATATTCTGCTTCTGTAGATGACAAAGCAACTGTATGTTGCTTCTTGGAACACCATGAAATCAATTTGTCTCCTACATAGCACAAGTATCCATGTGTTGATCTTCTATCATCCACATTACCTGCCCAATCTGCATCACTATATATCTTGATTCTTGTATCTGAAGTAAACCCATAGTACAACCCTTCTTTGAGTGTACCCTTGATGTACCTAAGTACTCTTTGTCCTGCAATCCAATGTTCCTTTCTAGGACAATGCATGAATTGTGAAAGCACACCAACTGCATATGACAAGTCAGGCCTTGTCAATGTAGCATAAATCAAGCTACCAACCAAACTTTGATAGAGTTTCATATCTCTGAACTCTTCTCCTCCAAACCTAGACAATTTATGGTTCACTTCCAAAGGTGTAGGTGCAACCCTGCAATCTTCCATTTTAAATTTGGTTAGCAAATTTTTAAGATACCTTTCTTGGGTCACATATACTCCATGTTGAGTATAAGAGATCTCCATTCCCAAGAAGAATGATAGGTTCCCCAAATCACTGATTTTGAACTCTTTCTCCATCTGCTTCTTGATCATTTGTATCCCCTTATCATCTGTTCCTGTAAGTATTATGTCATCAACATAAATACACACATAAATGAATCCATTTTCACTTGCTTTGACTAGCAAGCTACTATCTGCCTTTGATGCTTGAAATCCAAGATCATTCAAGAATTTTACAAGCCTATAATTCCAAGCCCTTGGGGCTTGCTTCAACCCATACAAAGCTCTCTTGAGCTTACATACATAATTTGGACTCACTTGATCTTTGAACCCATCTGGTTGCTCCATGTAGACTTCATCTGAAATGTAACCATTCAAGAAAGCATTTTTAACATCTAATTGAGACAACTTCCAACCTTTACAAGCAGCAATTGCAATGAGTGTCCTGATGGTTGTCATCTTTGCCACAGGACTATAAGTCTCATCATAGTCCACTCCATATGTCTGTGCATACCCTTTCACAACAAGTCTAGCTTTGTACCTAGACACACTTCCATCTGCAAATCTCTTTGTTTTGTAAACCCACTTACATCCAATAATCTTCTGACTATTAGGTTTAGGAACCAAATCCCATGTTTGATTCTCTATCAATGCATCATACTCCTCTTGCATAGCATCTTCCCAATTCTTCTTCCCTTTGGCTTCTTCATATGTAGAAGGGTCTTCATCTGCTTTTACCAAATAAGCATAATCTTTAGTAGTCAAGAATGAAGTGTCATAGCTATACCTTGTAGGTTGCCATTTGTGCCTAGATGATCTCCTAACTTCTGCACTTCTTGAGGTCTCTGGTTCATCACATTCTGGATCAAACCTTGGCCTCTCTTCAACTTCAATCTGCACTTCATTACTCTCACTTTCATCAAGTAATTGAATCTTTGCTTTACCTTTCCTTTGTTCCACTACTTCTTCATCATCTGCATGTACATTATATTTACCTGCATACCAAGTACCTTGCTCATCAAATGTAACATCCTTGGATACAATAAATTGCTTTGTGGATGGACTCCACAACCTGTATCCCATTTGCTTATCATCATAACCAATGAATACATACTTCTCTGCCTTAGGCTCCAACTTATGCCTCAATTGAGATGGCACATATGCATATGCCAAGCATCCAAATATTCTGCAATGATCCAAGGTAGGTTTCTTACCCCACCAAGCTTCATATGGTGTCATACCCTGCAAAGCTTTACAAGGCAATCTATTAACCAAATATGTAGCTGTATTAACAGCCTCAGCCCACAAATAATTTGGGCAATTCTTCTCTTTCATCATGGACCTTGCAAACTCAACAAGAGTCCTATTTCTTCTTTCTGCTACCCCATTTTGTTGAGGAGAGTACCTGCAAGTAACTTCTCTCTTTATACCTGCATTCCACAAATAATCATTGAACTCATTTGAAAAATACTCTCCCCCTCCATCTGACCTTAGTCTCTTCAATTTTTGACCTGTAATCCTTTCTGCATATGCATGATAGTGTTTAAATGTATTAAACACTTCTGACTTTTCCTTAATCACATAAATTGTGATCCACCTGGTAGCATCATCAACATATATGACATAATATCTTGAACCATTTATACTAAAGTCCTTTGAAGGACCCCACACATCTGTATGCACCAATTCAAGTCTTTCTGAATACATAAATCCATGCTTGGAATAGGATTGCTTATGAGCCTTACCTAATTGACATGCCTCACATCTGTATGTCATGTGTTGACCTGCAATGTTAGGCATTCCAAGCACTGAATCATTGTTAATCATTTCTTTGATACCTCTTTCATTAAAGTGTCCAAGTCTTTTGTGCCAAAGATCCAATTCTGACACCTTCTACTCTCCATATGTGAACATAGCATGTCCAACATTTCCTTGTACCTTCAATGTGAAAAGCCTTCCTTCTTTCTTTCCTGCAATAACTTGTTTATGCCCTTGACTAGGGTCTTCCACATAAACTCCATCATTGGTAAACCTTACCTCATAACCTTTTTCCACAATTTGACCTACACTGATCAAATTCTTTGGAATTGTGGGAACATAAAGTACCTTACTCAGAAGAGTGCTCCCATCCTTAGCCTTGACTGAACCAATTGACTTTACCTTATGCTTTGTATTATCACCTGTCTGAACTGTATGATTAATTGCATTATGGTCTAAGTCAGTCATCAAAGCAATATTTCCACTTAAATGATTACTACATCCTGAATCAATATAGAACACTCTCATGTCCTCATGTGAGGTTTCACATGTATTCATAATGAGAGTCGAATCCTCCTTTTGATCTGATGCATAGTTGTAGTAGGTGTTATTATAGGATTGATTTTGGAAGTTTCTTCCACCACCTCTTCCAAAAGAATTCCTACCACCTCTACCTCTGAAATTTCCTCTCTGAAATCTACCACCTCTTGCTCTTTGATTAAAGTTCTGATAATTACCATTGTTTTGATTATTGTGCCAACAATCATGAGATAGATGATTGGTCTTACCACATATCCAACAAGCTCTTGCATTATCTTTGTTGTTTCTGCCTCTTCCTCTACTTCTGCCATTTCCTCTTCCTCTTATGAAGTTTGCTTGGTTTGATGTACCTTCTTCTTCACCTGATTGTTGCTTCCCTTTGTTGGCTTTCTTCTTGTCTTTAGAATACATTGCATGACCTGCACTCTTATCAACATCTCCTTTGACATCATTCTCAAAAGTTAGCATATGACCTAACAATTGATTCAAATCAGGAGTAAAGTGATCTAATGAAAGTTCTGTAGATAAAATGAAAGGCTTCCACTTCTCATCTCCTCTTAGCCCTGTAAGTATTTGTCTTACCAATTTGTCTTCTTCAATATCTTCATCAACTGCACCTAAAGAATCTGCAATGTCCTTCATCTTTGTCACATAATCAGAGATTGATTGTGAGGCCTTCTTCTTGAAGGTAGTAAATTCTGCCCATAGTGAAGCCTTCCTTGATTTGGTTGTATTTTGGAAATGCTCTTCCAAAGCATTCCAAATGTCACAAGCACTCTCAAGTCCTCTAATGTGAGGAAGCAAATAGTCATTGACTGCCATGTAGATGATGCTTCTTGCTTGAGCATCCTTCTTCATCCAATTCTTCAAATCTGCAAGCTCCTCTCTAGTTGGAACACTAGGATCTCTGAATTCTGGCTTTTCTTCATCTCCTGTGATGTATCCTATCAGATCTTTGCTCATAAGGTGAGCTTCCATCCTCATAGACCATGCAGGATAGTTCTCTCTATCCAACTTTTCAATTTGGAGACTATCTCCCATCTTTACTTCACCTGTAGCTTCAAATCTTTAACCTTTACAGATAATAAATGTACCTTTACTTCGAATGTTGCTCCTTCTGATCCTTTTGATGCTCTTTGTATGTCTTCCTTCAATCTTTCTTCAACCTTTACCCTTCTGCACCTTCAAAATGTAAAGATTTGTACTTCTGCAATAGTCGGAGCCTTCTTCTTCTCAATTTTGACACAACCTGCTCTGATACCACTGATGGAGAGTGTTAATCTCCAAAAGAACAAATTGACCTTGAATTTAGATCACCTCTATATCAAGATCAACTTTAGACTCCACCTAATTTAGAGAATCTTCACCAAATTATCAGGAAATTGATTATTTTGAAAAATTCAGTTTCTTCAGAAAAGTCTGCTGCAGATTAGTCACTCATTGACTAATCAATCCTGTAAAGTTTTTGATAAAACTTTGCACAACACTTCGCCTTAAGGTTGCGCAACTTTGCCAAGTTAAATCTCTCAAAAAGATTAAGTACACACTGAGAAATGTGTGAAACACTTTACCTATGTCTGAAAGTGCTTCTCTGCAATGGCGACTTTGACACCTGCAACTTCTTAGCACTGGTTCTCCCAACTCTGAACCCGTTTGATCAAGATCTTCTAGCTATAGATAGCTTACCTTCCAACTTAGATTTTGAGCCCTCACTTGTGTAAAACTTTACACTGTGGACTGAGCACTGACCATTTCTTTGAAGATGAAATGTGCGCCAGATTTTTCGACTCTCAGAACATTTTCACATATGAATGTTCCTAAACAAAATTCTCACAGCCTGATTGAAATTAATCTCTAAAATTCTAGCCATAGATAGATTAGCTATGGACTTAGATACGTGCAAAAGGATTCTTCAAAAGATTAAGCACAGAAGGAGAATGGGAAAGAAGATCGACGCGCAGAATTCTACAACATTTTCTTCTTCATTACTTTTCATACATATGGTTGATGATACATACAATGTTCATCACCTCTTCACCTATTCTTCTCTATCTGATCTATATCACTCTCTCTTCCTATGTATACGTATCTGTAGATATATATACGAGTCTAACTCGTCATCTTTTTCAAAATACATTGAACTATTTACAAGAGTAATATACAAAAGAAACATTTCTGATTCTATTTTCTTCCTCTGAAAATAATCTTCATTCTTCCACATATCTTCTCACTTTGATCTTCATATAATCACTATTGATGATTGCTCTGCTCCAACAATACCTTGATCCTACCAATGAAGCTTCTTGACTTGGCCCCCATACATTTGTATGTACTAAGTCCAATAATTTGTTGTGGATGTAGCCTTTCTAGTTGAATGGTTGTCTTTGTGTCTTCCCAATCTAACATGCATAACATCTATTGATCATGTGTTGCTTTGGTATGTTTAGCAACCCTAGAACACTTTGATCCCTACATATATCCTTCAAGGATCTTTCATTCACATGAGCAAGTCTCTTATGCCACAGTTCAATCTCACTTAGGGTTTGAGACCCAAAGTTGAATAGAGATATGTTCCTGGTTTCTCCTACTTCAAAAGTAAAGAGCCTACCATGCTTCTCCCCTCTAGCTATCTTCTTGAAGCCTTGACATGGATCTTCCACAAAAGCTCCACGTTGGGTGAACCTAACTTGCAAGCGTTGGCCTACACATGAGGTTTTTATTCTAAATTTTTGTCCTGGCATTGGAAGCTTTGACATTACCAATGTTCTCCACATTGTGCTTAGTATCATCCCCTATTTTTACTTCATGTCTATGCTTTGGACTTTCCAAGTGAGATAGAAGACTAATGTTGCCTGCAACATGATTTGAACATCCTAAATCTATGTAGAACAAAGGACCATTTTCTTTACCTTCCTTATGGCTCATATTCATTAGAAGCAATGAGTCTTCATGTGATTGATCTTTTTAATAATTGTTGAAGTCCCTTCTATTATGACTCCTATTGTTGTTGTTTAAGTTGTGTCCACTTCCACCTCTAGTGTTTCCATATCCACCTCTTCCACTTTCTCTTTGGGACTTTCCATTGAACTAGCGATTCTAAGTGGTGTGGTTGTTCTTCTCACATATGGCACAAGGTTGGACCTTGAGGACTTTGGTTTTGTCATGTTTTGGTCCCTTTGTCTTCCATTTCCACTTGCTTTTGCTTGCAAAGTTGTCTTGGGAAGTATCCTCTTCATCCTCTTCCTTTTTCTTGCCTTTCAGCTTCTTGTCCTTCTTATCTGCATATAGAGCACTAGTTGAATTACCATGATAGGAGTTACCTTCCTTTATGCTATTTTTTACCTCTTGATTGAAGAGTTGTCCAAGAAAGATATTGAAATCTGGAATATTCACATCCATGATGAGATCATAAGATCTGGTGAAAGACTTCCATTGCTTGTAAACTCTAATCCCATTGAGAATTTTCCTCATGATGGTCTCTTCTTCAATCAGCTCTCCAATGGATACCAATTGATCAGCAATCTCTTTGACCTTTGTAACAAAATTTGTGATGGTTTGTTTAGGTGTCTTCTTCATCTAGTTGAACTCGTTCCAAAGATGGTTCTTCCTTGCCTTTGTGCTAGCAGAAAAGAAAGTGCCTAGGGCATTCCAAGTCTCTTGAGATGTCTTGCATCCTCTAATATGTGGTAATAGAAAATCAGAGATATGTTTTAGTATGTATGACCTTGCTTGAGCATCCCTTGTGTTAGCTTATTTGTCTCCTCTTGTGTGCAAGTCCTCTGTTGGATCTTGGAGTAGGCATAGCTTCATCACCTGCTACAATTCCATAAAGATTTCTACCTTGCAAATAGGCCTCTATTCTGATTTTCCAAGCCACATATTTGTGTCTATCAAGCTCCTCAATAATTGATGGAAAGCCTTCAGCCTCTTGATCTAGCTCTGATACCACTGAAAGAGCTTGGAGAAGCTTGTAGGAGGTAGAAAAGTGAGTTGCAAAGTGACAAAGTTCGGTCCAACCAACTAGCACAGAGCTTATGGAGACTCAAAAAGGCCTTATAGGCATGTGATAAGTGCAATAAAATTCACTATGTACTTTGGAGCAACAATGAGAAAGATTCGATACAAAACATATAGGTTTGCACATTGTCTTTCAAAAAACTTGTTATCTTTAGATGAAACAATCAACTTCAAATGGTCATAGCAGCTAGCATGATTAAAATTGGAAACAACCCCTTTGGAGGAATGATACACATAGGGTGAGTATATACACATAGGAATGATACACATAGGAACTTGACACTCAACAGTGGTACCTCCTTATTTTTAGGGCTGCACAAACATATACCTCAAGACATAAAAATTCAGCTTTCTCCAAATCTATTGATCGAGATGCTTTACAAATTTGTATACATAAACTAGATACTAATATCTTTCCAATAAATGATCATTCAATCAATTTTAAGGTCTGTCGAGAGACTAGCAACCTCTACAATTTGACTATCCTTGAAGAAGATGATGTGGAGAAATGAAGGAGCAAGACAATGATGGCCAAAAGTGTATGTATATTTCTTCAATGTAATATAAAAGGGATTTGAGATATTTATATAAACTCTTTAAGCTTTCAACAAATTTTACAAGTGGATTTTGAAGTCAAATGAAGGCATGATTAGTTGTCGACGAGAATCAATTCACTTTCTTACGATCTACAAAAAGTGAAGATCTAATTTGATCTACTTTTAGATGATTGATTGACTCATTTATTGTCAAGCTCAACCACCTCAAATTTGTGAAATTTGAGCTCTGTTTTTCTTGTTTTACATGTGTAAAGATCTAAGATTTTAGATTTGTAAATTATCTGTAAAAAATCTTTAAAAGAAATACAATAAATGAGCATAAATAAAAAAGAACACTTCAATGGATACTTTGACATAATCAAAATGATAGCTTCTATATGTAGATCAAATCCACCTCAAGCATAGTGTAAGATTCATCTTCCAACATGAAATGCCTTTTGAAAAGTAAGAATGAATGCAAAATATGATGCCAAGCATACATTTTATGTTCAAGTTGATGTCGATCATCGACATGTAGAATAAAGTTGATATTGAGCATCGACTTGTAGCATAAAGTCAATGTCCGAAATCAATTTGTAGCTAAAATTTGATGCTAAGAATCGCCTTGAACCTAAAATGTATGCTTGACAATGTATTTTGGGTACTAGTATTCAAACCTCTTATATGCCCAAGCATAGTATTCGAAACTGTTTGTGATATAATAAACATAACTCTTATGTCCCTTTCGATCCATTCTTGCTCTCTTGCTCGATCTGCTTGTGTAGGAGCTTCTAGTAATATCGGATTCATTTTTGTATTTGTTATCAATCTCCAAAGACCTTTAGGCATGAGATAAATTGCCACATGGGATAGTTTCTCCCATCTGATAACTTCTCAATCGATGCACTCAACTCTGGCATGTTGAACGGGTAGGTTAGTAAGATGGTTCCTCTTACTAATGGAGTATGACTTTGAGGTAGTGGTGAGGAAAGGCAAGACTCATTTGAGAGCAGATCATCTCTTGAGGCTCACATCTTGAGAAGCTCCACAAGGAGTATCAGATGATCTTCCTGATGCTTACTTGTTTAATTTGGAAGTTGTACTACAGTGGGTCAAGACCTTAGTGCGAGTACTAACATATGGGCCTAAACATCCAATAGTCAACACTCAAGATAGGGAGGTAGTAAAAGCCCAAAAGTACCATATCATGGCAGGGAATATGGACAAGTACACAGATCAAGGAATATTATCTTGTTGTGTGGAAGAGGATGAGTACGTGATGTCGGAAGGATTTCCTCACTTTAATTGTCATATAGAAAAATAAAAATATTTTGCTTTAGAGTTGGTGAAATGAAATCTCTCTCTCTCATATTTTTTAATGTACTGATTTAAAATGACTAATGTTATCTCTTGGGTACCTGCAGGTAAAAGAGGAAAATATGTTTTGAATAGAGATAGAGGATTAATTGAACCCTTACTTAGACTCTTCATTTTTTATGTTCATTTCCAAATAATTTATGTGTATTCATAATTATATAAAGATAATCATGTGCTTATGAATATGTATATGAATGTAGGGTTTATGCCATAAGTATGTGTTTGCATATGCATACTTAAAAAACATTTGTGTGCACCTATATGTGTTCCTTAAATGAGCATGTAAGTATATGTGTTAATATGTATTATGTGCGCCTATGAGTTTAAGTCTATAAAGGTTAATATATAAGTATTATGTGATTAGACCCACATTATATGAGTTTTAAATGTGTGTCTCTTTTATGGGTGCATGTGTGCTAACTTATATGTTTATCTATGTTTATCTATTAACTATATATAAATAAGTAATATCTATTAATAATTAGGATAAATAAGAAACATATATTTATTATATGTATATCTATATGATTAATTGATTTATATTCAATATATAACTTACAAGAGATTATTATATTCTTTATGGTTTAAATTAAAAATGAGCGCAAGTTATCTAAGAACGTGTGCGTGATAAAGTGGAAGTATGTGTGAGTGTGCATGAGAAATAAGGTAAGGTGTGTGAGTTTAGTGATTGTGAATTTGCACATATCTGTGTTTGTGCTTGTGTATATAAATGAATGCATAATTGTTTTTTTTTTCCTAATGTCTTTCTGCAGATCATTGAAGAGATCACAAAGGAGCATACAAGAACACAAGCATACGAGATTTCAAGATCACAAAATTACGATATTTGAAGATTGTTTATTAAGTTGTATAGGATTATCTATTAAGAGAATTGTATTAGCACTTAAGATAAGCTATTGTATAGGCTTAAATCCTAAAAGATTTCTAGCACTTCCACTTTTCGATATAATTAAAGATTTGTATAGGCTTAAATAAGATTGATTTTGAAATTTTTCATACTATTTCACTAAAAATTAATTGAGATCTTTACTTTTTTATTTCGTATGTCTAAAGAGATAGGATCTACAAGTAGTTCTAAACTAGTATCTACAAACAATTCTGATATTAAGAATCAAGAATTAGAAAACTTAATAATAGGAACATTGCTTCCGTCTTCAATTGATAGTTCAAATAATAACAAAAATATAGAAGTTGAAATTATTAAAGATAAAGTAGTTAACGAAACTTTACACACGTTAGATTACGATCATCTTCTTTCTAGAATTTTACCTTTAAGTACCATAGTTTTGCCAGAACCGGAGGACAAGAAAGACTTATTCCCACCTAATTTAGTTAGAAAACCTAACTCAAATCAAATTGAGAATGAAGAAGTTGACTTTGTTAAAGATAAAATTACAAACGAGAACTTAGTTATGTCTTATCAATTAGAAGCTATAGAACATTATAGAAACGCTCGTCCTTACGGTCCTTAGTCTAAATAATTAGTTCTTAATTTACACTCCCATATATTAGAAACATATAGGTTTTTATCACACCTAAACTGAAAAATCAACCAAAGGCCCTAGGCATACTTAGAAGCACCCTGCGTGCAGTCACACGGTTAGGTTAGCACGATTCTTGTAGATGAACGTCAGCCTCCCTTCACACCCCTCTACGACAGCTTTGGTGAACCCGACGTGAAAGGTGACGATAGTGTGCCTAGGACTTACGTTGCATTTTCAATTTTAATTTCTAATTTTATCTTCTTCTTTTTAAGCAGAAAAATTGAAGATTGAAGCTGTGATAAAACCGTGGAAGAAGGATTTTCAACTGGTGGAGCTTCGTCGTTTTCAAACCCCCCCATCAACATTCAAGAGAATTAAGAGGAATTCACAGTTACTTTAGTTTGTATTTAAGTTTGTTTTAACGTTTACTTTTGAACCTCTTCAACAAAAATATCATCAAGTAAGGTGTTTATTTCAAGTTCTTTATTTTTAGTTTACACACATCACTTAAAAAGAAAAGTTGTTTTCATCTACACTAGGATCTAAGCACTTTCATATTAGCATTTAAAAGAGTATTTGAATTTTTCTTTTGTATCTAGGAAATATAAATTTTACTTAAAGCATTTAAATATCTGCATTTTAGGAAAAGCCATTATTTTTCCATCATCAAAAAGAAAAAATTTTAAGTTTTGAAAAAGAAAGATTGTTTGCTTTATTTTCATTGCATAAAAAAAAAGAAAGCTTTTAGCATAAAAATAGTTTAAATTTAGGTTACTTTTGATTTATAGTTAATGCTTTTATTTTTTCAAAGAGATTATTTTTTTAAAGAAAATTAATATTAAACTAAAGGATTTAAATCAAGAAAATTTATAAAAAACTACTTTATTAGGTTTTTTTGAATAAAAGAGATAAATTTAGGTTTTTAGAAATCAAAAAGATTTTAGAAAAGAAAATTAGATTTAGTAAAGCCTAGGATTAGGGTAAAG
Organism: Ceratopteris richardii; assembly: GCA_020310875.1. NCBI lineage: Eukaryota > Viridiplantae > Streptophyta > Polypodiopsida > Polypodiales > Pteridaceae > Ceratopteris > Ceratopteris richardii. Next base: position 88,519,752 of record CM035410.1, read on the forward strand.
CCATCCCTGGCTTTATCAACTAGTGATAGATCTAGACAATTTAGAGAGCAATTAGATCCGGCTATTAGGGAACTTCTTCTCTATTCGAAACGTTATCAAGAACGCAAGATGGAGGAGATGTTTAGGAACATGATGATAGAAAAGCAAGGGACACGTACAGTCCAAGCTATTCTAAAAGAGAAAGGAAAATTTACCGGATTAAACATTACAGAATACCTGGATGCATTTGAGGAGCAAGTGCAAATCCAGGGATTACCTGAAGATGTGATAGTTAAATACTTTGGACATGTAGTTTCTAGTTCAATTCTAGAATCTATACAAGAACACGCTGAAAAACCTTGGGAGGAATTTAGAAAGGAACTTCATAAAATGTTCTATCTCGAAGATTTTAGCCAGCACAGTTGTGAAGGATTTCTGCATTGGTTAAACACTGTTAAGAGCAATGAGTCTTTAACTCATCTTCACGGTGAGTTTATGAGACGTCTGGCTCAACTTCCTAAAGATGATAGAAATGCTATTAATCCAGATGTAATTATATATTTTCTTAAGATACTTAATCCAGAAGATAGGGCTGAAATTGAAATTCGAATAGAGGAGCCAGGAAAAAGGTATGGGCTAACTGATGACTGGGAGAAAGTCAAAAAAGAGATAGAGGCTGTTGCTCAAATGAAGCAAAGGCAAACGATTTTGTACGCTAAACCTAATGCTTCGCAGCCTAGAGAGACTCCTGTTATAAGGCAAGTTGATATGCCGATGCCTGCTGCTACGGCTACAGCTAATAATGCAGCTGCCACTAAAGCTCCCATAGAATTTCAATTGGATATTCTATGTAAACAGATGGAAAATGTTATGAACATGCAAGCATCTCTTTCAAAAGAGGTTGCTAACTTAAATAAAAAAGTTTACTCCATGAGCTTTAATGATTCAAGGGCTAGTGGTAGTGGTGCAGGACAAGCACCGCCTAATCAACAAGTTATGCCTTAATATGTTCCACCACAACTAGTCTTTCAGACAGCACCTCAGCAAGCTTCTCAGTTTGCTGTACAGCCACCCTTTCAAAGAAATAATGAGAAAAGAGGGACTGGTGTGAAGCGCTGTGTTTAGTGTGATAGTCTAGAGCACGCATCATTTGCTTGTGAAGAGTTAAAAAGTGCTAAGGCGAATCAATTAGTTGTGGAAATAGATAGAAGACTATGTGACTTTAGGTCTCGTCTTCCTTTGTCTGTCAATTGGGGTAAAGGCGGAATGAAAAATCTTTATGAAAATTTAACAGTCTCAGATGCAACTGCCAGTACTTTGGCTGCAAGACTAGAGCCGGTCGAGGATAGGCCTTCTTCAATGCCTAGCCAAAATCCATATTCAATAGAGGCACTGGTACGAGCTAGAGACGAGATAATGTACAAGACCGCATGGAAATCTCCTGTAGATCAATCTTCTGTCTTTTCTTACATTGTTAATGTTGAGGAAAAACGGAGACGAGAAGATCAACAGGATGATGTAGAAGAAGGTAATAGAAGGGTAACTAGGAGGCAAACAAGAGAAGATGAAAAGAAAATTGATAAAAAAGTTCAATTTGATGAATCAAATTTATCTCAAGAAGAAAAGAGAAAAATGATAAAGGAAGGCAAAAAGCCGACCGATGCAAATGTTCAATCGAAAGAAGAACAAAAGAAATTGGAAACCTCTAAACGTGACAATAAAGAGGATCAAAAGCAAAATGAAGAGAAAGGAAAGAAGAAAGGTAGAAGAGCTCCACGTGCTATTATGATTTCTGAGCTTGAAAAGAAAAATGATGCTAGGGAGATTTTAAATGACATTCTTCTAAAAATTCAAGTAACGATGTCACTTGAGCAAGTGTTTTCCATTGCGAAACCAGAGTTCAAGGATATTTTTATTCGACTTATTAGAAGAAGACGCTTTCCTTTGCCACAAGACGAGGACATGCAAGACGTGGCAGAAGAAACTCTAGCTATGAATGATGCAGTTACATTAAGTGAAAGTGACTATGAGGATGATGAAGAATTTACAACAGGTAGTGTAAATAAAAATCTTCTAGGACCTATACAACCTGATGAAGAAATGTTAAAGAGTGAGAGTAAATACAATTCTACCTTCTGGGCACGAGGCACACTAGAAGTGAAGATTAGAATCGGTGATGAAAAGGATTCTTGTTTAGCTTTGGCTCTCATTGACTCGGGGTCAGAGATAAACGTGATTTCAAAAAAGTTCTTTGACAAATTTAGATGGCCAATTGATAAAGAGCACGGTTGGCGGATGAGAACAGCTGATAATGGTTCTGGTATTTTGTTGGGTGCATGTGCGAATGTGCCTATTATGATAGGTGGTGTTCGAGAAGAGTTTCACTTCTTCGTTCAAGATAATTGCTCATATGAAGTGATTCTTGGACAGCCATTTATAGCTGAAATAAGGATGGAAACAAAAGCAATGAATGACGGATCAGCGTATGCAAGAATTCGATCCAAATCAGGGATGGATTCTTTGCAAGTTATGACGGTTTGCCCAAACCACACTAGAAATAGAAAGAGCTTAAGAAGAAATCCCATTGACTCAATCAGTCATGTTTGTGATGATCCATTGGCTGTAAGAGAATATGGGGCATATTATGATCAAAATTTCTGCTAGACTCCACTATTGAGCGAGACAATAGTGGACGTTGTTTTGATGTTTCGCCTATCAATAAACATAAATTTGAAAATTACTTAATTTTTACTCCTACAACTAGTTTGCATTATATTACTAAAGAAAACCTTACAAAAACATTTAGAAAACAAACTGAAAAATATTTCAGACAAATCGGATTAATTTCTGTTGATATATTTAGGTAGTGATGTGTGTGAACACTCTAGGACCGCCGGGGCACTTTTTTCCCTCTTTAGGAGGTTTTTTTCCCCCCGGCTTGTATATACGCCTATTGCCCTAATGGGCTACTTATCTTTGTACATTCTCTAGTAATACATTCAGTCTTGTGTGTTGTGCTCCAAGCTTCTTCTTCTTCCTTGTGCTGTTCGCGTGCTTCCGCAGACGTCTAACTCCAACAATTGGTATCATAGCAGGTCGTTGCTTCTTCTAGGGCGCCGTCGACACTCCTCCATTTGCAGTCTTCGAACGCACTATCGCAGTGCTTGTGCAGGCTATTTCGTCCTTTTGTGCCAAAGGTATATACCAGTTTCTGTTCGCCAGTTTAAGCGTCTCGAAGTCTGCTACAGGTCTAGCAGAACTCGTCTGGGCAGTTCTGTTCAACTTTTTGAGATACAGTCAATTTTCTGCATCAAGGTATTTTAGTCACCGGCCATGGCTGAAAGCAGTGATGTATTCCGTATGTTGGCTGTTGAGGATAAGTTGGATGGTACCAACTACCCATTATGGGCTTATATGATGCGACATGTACTGGTTGCAAAAGGATTGTGGAACATTGTGCAGGGTGTTGAAAGACGTCCTGTTACACCTGTAACGACAGGTACTGCAAATACAGGTGTTGGAGTTGATGAAGATGGTGTCGAAGATGATATTCCGCAGATTCCTGTTCGTGTTGCTGTTTCTATTGCACCTACTGCAGAGCAGATTCGTTGGGATGGCAGAGATGCCCAGGCACATGCATTGATAGCTTTGTCTGTCAAACGTGCCATTATTCCTCACATTCGCTCTTGCAGAACAGCAAAGGATGCTTGGGATACACTTACCACTTTGTACCAGGCTAGGAATGAGGCTCGTGTTGCTTACCTCCAAAAACAGTTGGAGAGTGAGCACATGAATGAAGGTGATTCGATGGACAGTTTTCTTACAAAGATCAAAGACCTGAAGGAACAATTGATTTCTGCTGATGAGGTTATACCAGATAGCTCACTTGTGCAGACCGTTCTGAATGGCCTTCCTGATTCATATCAGAGTTTTGCCTCTACTCTTCGATTGATGATGAAAGGCAATCCGAATGCCTTGTCATTTGAGGAATTAGTCTCTGTTGTGTTGCAGGAAGATCAGTCCAGGCAGAACAGGTCCATTATGCGTGTTGCAGATCAAGCTTTCCTGGATAGTCAAAAGGGCAAAGGAAAATGGAGCTCTTCTACTAGTAAGCAGAAATCTACAAATGTTGCACAATCGAAGAACCAGGATAAAGATGAGAAGAAATCAGAAAAGCAGAAATTGTTATGCAAGTACTGTAAAGGAAATGATCATATTATAAAGAACTGTCCAAAACTGGCTGCTAAAGAGGCAAAGAAGAAAGAGGCTGGAATGGTTGTTGCAGAGGCCTCTACACCAAAAACAGAGTCTGCAAATCTTGTGCAGGAAGAAGAATGGGCTTTTACTACTGTCTGCAGTTTTGACCCATCTTCTCATGATCAGTGCATGTCTGTAGTAGACTCAGATGTTTGGTACTTTGACAGTGGGGCAACCAAACATATTACCTCGCAGCGCAGTTTCTTCTCTTCACTCGAGCCTGCCCCTACAGGGAATACTGTCACATGCGCCAATAACTCCTCTTATCCTGTTATGGGAGTTGGCAAGATCATTCTGGCTACTGCTAATGGTAGTTCTTTCACTTTGTCAGATGCTTTATTTGTGCCAGGGATCAAAAAGAACCTGTTATCAGTCTCTGCATTAGCCAAGATTGGCTTGGTTGTGAAATTCGTTGATGATAGGTGTACAGTCCATGATCTCTCAAATGGCGATGTGATTATTGCTTCTGGCATTTTATGTCGTGGGCTATATAAGCTCATAGACTATGAAAAATCTGTGAATGATTCGGCATGTGCAGTTCATGATTCTTAGTCTATGTCAGATGCAAAGCTTTGGCATGCACGCTTTGGTCATCTGAATTTTGCTAGTTTGTTACGCCTGCAGAAATCTGAAATGGTGTCCTCTTTGCCCAAACTTGAGGCACCTGGAAAACATGTTTGTGAAGGCTGTATTTTGGGCAAAATGCAGCGTTCTTCCTTTCCAAAAGATGGTTCAGTTCGGGCTATGCAGAAATTGCAGCTTGTACATAGTGATGTCTGTGGTCCTATGCAGACACCCTCTTTTGGAAATTACCTTTACTTCGTGACTTTCATTGATGATTTTTCCAGGCATGCATGGGTATATCCACTCAAAGCAAAGTCCGAAGTGTTCATGTGCTTCAAACAGTTTTTGGTTTTGGCTGAAAATTTGTCAGCATGTAAAATGGGCACCCTCCGTTCTGATCGAGTGGGGGAATATATGTCTTCAGATTTTAATGCATTTCTGGCTGAACGTGGGATAAAACACCAGTGTACAGTGCCGTATACACCTCAACAGAATGGAGTTGCTGAACGAAAGAACAGGTCACTCATGGAGATGGCGAGGTGCATGGTCAAAAGTCAAGCTTTACCACATAGTTTCTGGCTTGAGGCTGTCATGTGTGCAGCATATGTACTGAACAGGTGTCCCACGAAAGCGTTGCAGTCTATCACTCCATATGAGGCTTGGCATGACCGCAAGCCATCTGTTGCTCATCTGCGTGTTTTTGGTTGTTTGGCATATGCATTAGTGCCTGAACAACATCGCAGAAAATTGGATGATAAGGCAGTAAAATGTATTTTTGTTGGGTACAGTTCTGAAAGTAAAGGCTATCGTCTGTATCATCCACAGACTAAACGCATTCTGGTTAGCCGTGATGTTGTCTTTGTGGAAGATGCTATTCAGCCATTGCTTTCATGTACTAAGGAGACATCTGTTAGCTCCAAAGACATGTATGATACTTTGATGCCTCTTTTTACAGGTGGACAGGCTAGCGCTGGTCCTAATGAGGCAACTTCTCAGCCTTTGCAGGTTTCATATGATGATGCAGATCATTCCATTTCTGATGCAGATTTACATGATGCACTTGTTGATGAGAGAGCTGATATTGAACAGGCAAAAACTATGCCAAAATGGCTGGTGCAGACTTTGCATGACAGCAAATTAGATGCACCTTTGTCATATCGTACTCGTTCAGGCTCTCATAGTACCTCCTTTGCATCAGATTGCTATGCTATGGCTGCATCTAGTCTCTGTGATGAGAATGAGCCTGTTTCTTTTGATGAAGCACAAAATTCAGAAAATTGGATGGCTGCTATGCAATCTGAATATGATGCTATAATGAAGAATGGTACATGGTCTTTATGTGACTTGCCTCCTGGCAAGAAGGCCATTGGCACTAAGTGGGTATACAAGCTGAAGCGTAAACCTGATGGTACAGTTGAAAGGTATAAGGCTAGGCTTGTTGCAAAGGGTTATGCGCAGGAAAGAGGCATTGATTTTGATGAGACCTTTGCACCTACATGCCGTATGACTACTGTTCGGAGCATTTGTGCACTTGCAGCCCATCATGGTTGGAATGTACATCAGTTGGACATTAAAACAGCATTTCTGAATGGTGACTTGCATGAAGAAGTGTATGTTTTTCAGCCCCGTGGCTTTGTGCAGAAAGGGCATGAAAACCAGGTGTGCAGGTTAAAGAAGGCGTTATATGGTTTAAAGCAAGCACCACGTGCTTGGTATGAGAAAATACATGCCTATCTGATTGCACATGGTTTTGAGAACAGTCCAACTGAAAGCACCTTATATGTTAAGCGTGCTAATGATGTGCTTTTGATCATTGTTGTCTATGTAGACGACATGCTACTCACTGGTCCTCTTGAGAAGCATATTGCTGATTTCAAGGCTGATTTGCATGCCTCATTTGAGATGTCTGATTTGGGGCATTTGCATCACTATTTGGGCATTCAGTTTATGCAAGTTGATGGTGGAATGGCTTTGTGTCAAACGAAATATATTGACACATTATTGCAGCGTTTTGGCCTTGAAGACTGTAAGCCTATTGCCACTCCTATGGAGACAGGTTTACGATTGAGTCTTCATGATGCTGGAGATGCATTTGATGCTGTTCTCTATCAGCAGGCTGTTGGATGCTTGATTTACTTATGCATTACTTGGCCAGATATTCAGTTTGCTGTCTCACAGATGAGCAGGTTTATGCATTGCCCAGGAGTCACGCATTGGAAAGCGGTTAAGTGCATCTTTCGCTACTTGAGTGGTACTCGGCTACTTGGGTTGTTTTATCCCAAGGGGGGATCACTACTGCCAGATTTGCATGCTTTTTCTGACTCAGATTGGGCTGGTTGCTATGACACTCGTGTGTCCACCAGTGGTTTTTGCTTCATGCTTGGTAGCTCATGTATATCTTGGTTGAGCAAGAAGCAGCCTACTGTGGCCACTTCCAGTTGTGAGGCTGAGTATAGGGCAGCTTTCACAGCGACTGTTGAGTGTGTGTGGCTCAGACGCCTTATGGCTGATTTGGGTGTTGGCCAGTCTTCTGCCACCACCATCTTCACTGACAGTCAGAGCGCATTGGCAGTTGCGAGGAACCCTATGTTCCATGCTCGCACTAAGCACATTGAGGTGCATTATCACTATGTCAGGGAGAGGTTCTCTGCTGGGGAGATCAGCTTGGCATATGTGCCCACGCAGGAGAACATTGCAGACCTTTTCACGAAGGCTCTGCCTAGGGAGAAGTTTGAAGGTTTCCGCAAAGCTTTGGGCTTACTTCCTTTTGTGGAGTGATTTCCACATAGCTCGGCACTTCCTTATACATGAGTGCCAGCTCCTTGTTCACTGCATCACTCCCAGGGGGGATTTGTTGATATATTTAGGTAGTGATGTGTGTGAACACTCTAGGACCGCCGAGGCACTTTTTTCCCTCTTTAGGAGGTTTTTTTCCCCCGGCTTGTATATACGCCTATTGCCCTAATGGGCTACTTATCTTTGTACATTCTCTAGTAATACATTCAGTCTTGTGTGTTGTGCTCCAAGCTTCTTCTTCTTCCTTGTGCTGTTCGCGTGCTTCCGCAGACGTCTAACTCCAACAATTTCAAGTGACGAGAAAATTGAGAGTATAATTGAATTATCAAAAAGTTCTACTTTATTAGAAGAGCTTGAAAGTGTTTCTCATGAGAATTTTGAATCAAATCTAATAATTCTTAATTCTATTCAAGAGTATGAGATTATTAGTGAATTCTTCTTAGAGCATGAAGTTAGCATAGAAACCAAATACAAAACTGTAGAAAAGAAAATAAAGCCTGTAGCTCAACCCTTACCCAAAGATAGTCATGACATACTTTGTCGAGTATCAAATGATCCTATTCTTAGAGTTCGATCTAAGATAGGTCACATATTTACTGATGAGAGTAAGAAGTTTATTAAATTCGGAGATGAATTTCTTTCTCAAATTGAAAAAGAGCAGTTTACCGAGATGATTGTTTGTCATGGTAAAGCTTTTTCTTTGTTCCCACATGAGATAGGATGTGCAGACCCAAAGTTAGTAGCTCCGATGATTATTTTCACAGTACCGCATATTCCTTGGAATCTTTGTCTGATTCCAGTTCCAAAGGCTCATTTACCTGAGCTAATGAGATTGTTAAAGGAGAAGATCGCCATGAGAATCTTGGAACCATCCTCAGCACCATACTCTAATAGGTGGTTCACGGTACCGAAAAAGAGTGGGAAGCTATGCTTTATTCAGGATTTGTAGCCTGTGAATAAAATCACTATTAGGAATGTAGGAACGGGTCCCATTGTAGATGAGTTTGCCGAGGCATTTGCAGGTCACTCCATCTATTCAATGGGAGACCTGTATTCAGGGTATGATCAGTTTCAATTAGCAATTGAGAGTCGAGATGTGACCACGATGAAGACTCCTTTGGGTTTAGTACGTATGTGTACTTTACCACAAGGAGCCACGAATTCTGTGGCACACATGATGAATGCTATGAATCTGGTCCTACATGACTTTATCCCAAAAGTGACGATGCCTTTTATTGATGATATTCCAATAAAGGGGTGTGTGGAAAAAGAAAAGGATGAAAGTTTAGATTCATCTGGTTGTAGAAAGTTTGTTTCCAGCCATATTTTAGATTGTGAAAAGATATTTGAAAGATTTGAAGAGGTTGGACTAACTTTTTCCCTAGAGAAATCAACTTTTGGTGTTAATGAAGTGCTAATAGTTGGGCATTTATGTGGCCATTATGGTCGTAGACCCTATCCAGCAAAAGTTGATGCCATTAGTAGGATTTTTGAGAGATGTCGCAATGTAAGTGAAGTAAGGAGATTCCTAGGTGCATGTGTTTTCTATGTCATCTGGATCCCTCACTTTGCTCATGTAGCGAATCCGCTTTATGACTTATTGAGAAAAAGAAAGAAATTCTTTTGGACTGATGATCATTCTAGAACTATGAGGCGTCTAAAGCAATTGCTTATTAATGCTCCTGTTTTGAAACGTATTGAGTATACAGGAAATAAGCCTGTAATCCTAACCGTTGAAACTAGTCCTATTGGTATAGGCTGGGTCATTGGACAGGATGATGAGGAGGAGCAAAGGTATGCAGTTCGCTTTGGAGCGAAGATTCTTCATGATCCTCAAAAGAATTACCCGCAAATTAAGAGAGAACTATGGGGATTAGTTACAGCTTTAAAAACAGACAAAGAGTACTTTATAGGCGCTAATGTAATAGTAGAGACCGATTGTCTTCCATTAATAGGTTTAATAGCTAATTGTTCATCTCCGGATATAGCCATGCTTCGATGGATAGCCTATATTAAATTCATTAATCCTGCTTTTGTTCATATAGCCGGTAAACATAACACCGTTGCTGATATGCTTTCAAGAGCAAAGTTTGATAATGATATTGAAGCATTAAATAATTATATTAATTTAATAAATTATAAAACATCTACCTATACATATGAAAGATTTAGAGAGTGCGATTATGAAGGAGAGTGGCGAGATATAGGAAACTATCTGAATTCATTTCAGCCTTCCCCAAGTTGGTCTTCAAATCGATTCCAGAACATTAGGAAGAAGTCTTTCAACTTCTTCTTGAAGGATGGATATCTTTGGAGACATGCTAGAGGAAAGGTTCGAAACCCTCAAAGAGTATTAGGTTTGAAGGTTTTTCAAGTGCAAGTTATGCAAGAGATGCACCAGAGCCTTTGGGCTGGTCATAAAGGATTTGTAGCTACATATGAAAAAATTAGAGAAAGCTACTGGTGGCCGAGGATGTATGTAACTGTTAAAGAATTTGTGAACACTTGTAGTACGTGCCAGTTACATTCCTCTGTTAAGCATAGAGATCCCCTTCACCCGACCTATCCACCTTGTATTCATTACAAGTGGGTAGTTGACCTTGTGACCATGCCTAAAAGCAATGATGGCATGAGATATATTGTTCTTGCACGAGAGGATTTGACAAACCATGTCGAAGGTAGAGCGCTTCGTTCCAATACTACTTATAATGTATGCGTATTCCTTTTGGAAGAAGTATTGTCCAGATTTGGATATATAGAAAAAGTAGTAGCGGATAGAGGAGAGTTAGATGCAAGAGAGGCGAGAGAATTCTTTGCACAACATGGAATTCAATTGTCTCTTACGACTGCCTATAACCCAGAAGCGAATGGTAAAATTGAATGAGGGTATCCTTCCATAGTGAAGGCTATTTCAAAAGCTTGCCATGGAGATATTGGTCAATGGCCAAAATATCTCCCATTTGCTCTTTGGGTTGATCGCATGACGTACACGAGAACAACTGGTTTTATGCCGGCTGAACTCATGTATTGTCAGAAACCATTATTTCCCATTCATACTCAGATAATTAATTGGATGAATTTAGGTTGGAAAGATAACATTTCAAGAGAGGACTTATTAGCATTTAGAATTAAGCAATTAAAACAAGGAAATGAAAATCTTAAAGAAGCAATAAAAAAATTAAAAACATCTAGATTGAAAAATAAATTATATTTTGATAAGAAACATAGACTAAGACCTCAACCAATAGAGAATGGTGACTGGGTGCTTGTATATGATAGTACGTTTGATACTCAATACGATGCACATCGAAAACTAACTAAACGTTGGTTCGGATCTTATGTTATTGTTTCAGTTTATGAAACAGGTACATATAAATTATGTGAATTTGATGGTTCTATGCTAAAGAATTTGATTGCAGGGAAAAGAATAAAGATGTTTAGAAGAAGAGAAAGCAGTAAATTTGAATTGGACGAAGACTTCTTGGAGGATGATGATGAAGAAGAATAAAAATGATCAGGTGAAAGAGTTCTAAACTTTTCTTATTTATTAGTTGTTAATATGATTTTTTTAATTGATGCATTTCATGTGTAGATATGTACATCCTTCTGATAGAAAAGGAAGATTTTTTAAAAATTATGAAACAATGAATTTAAAACTGAAGTAGGGATATGTATGAATAGAAGATAAGAATTAGAGACCCTATGGCTTTCATAAAGATAGGAGAGGGAACACTTGACTTGCGATTCCTAGTAGAAGTAAGTTTATTTTATATAGGTAGACTTCCTTAACATCCAAACCGGTTAGCTAATGAGATCCTAGTTCCCACTATAGCATTCCTCTAGAACCTCTGCTGTGATTAGGGGTTAAGCCTTTCCCCTTAAACAAAAAAGTTGTGAAGAAAAATTAAGAAAAGAGAAAAATGAGAACATCAAGCAGTATATTAATGGCTACTGCAAGATGAGAAAAAAGAAAATTAAAAAAAAAAAGAAAAAAAATTAAAGAAAAGTAAAGAAAAAAGTTATCATGTTCAGTTGTGGTCTCGAAACCACTTCTGAAAATTTATACGGGCAATATGAGGCGGATTTATGCTATAGAGGAATTAGTTAGATGCATCTTATGGCAAGTGGCTAGGGAGTGAGGGATAGACCATTTATATAAAATATTTATTACTTCTGAACGGGTTAATAGAAGAGCAAGTACCATAGCTGTCTGATTGATTTCTATGGGACTTTCTAAAACTTGTTTTCAATTTCATGCATTGAACGAAAACGTTTAAGATTCAAGTTTGCATAATTTTAAAAGATTTTTCTTAACTATCAGAAGATGTACTTACCTTTAGGAGCATATTTCATATAAGTTTAAAAATAGTTTAAGAAATATTGTTTTTAATAAGAATTTGATACTGCTTTCCTATTAAACTGCAGGTTGGCCCATCGAGTGCGATGTGCAGGTTTGGTGGGGGTAGATGTCGGAAGGATTTCCTCACTTTAATTGTCATATAGAAAAATAAAAATATTTTGCTTTAGAGTTGGTGAAATGAAATCTCTCTCTCATATTTTTTAATGTACTGATTTAAAATGACTAATGTTATCTCTTGGGTACCTGCAGGTAAAAGAGGAAAATATGTTCTGAATAGAGATAGAGGATTAATTGAACCCTTACTTAGACTCTTCATTTTTTATGTTCATTTCCAAATAATTTTTGTGTATTCATAATTATATAAAGATAATCATGTGCTTATGAATATGTATGTGAATGTAGGGTTTATGCCATAAGTATGTGTTTGCATATGCATACTTAAAAAACATTTGTGTGCACCTATATGTGTTCCTTAAATGAGCATGTAAGTATATGTGTTAATATGTATTATGTGTGCCTATGAGTTTAAGTCTATAAAGGTTAATATATAAGTATTATGCGATTAGACCCATATTATATGAGTTTTAAATGCGTGTCTCTTTTATGGGTGCATGTGTGCTAACTTATATGTTTATCTATGTTTATCTATTAACTATATATAAATAAGTAATATATATTAATAATTAGGATAAATAAGAAATATATATTTATTATATGTATATCTATATGATTAATTGATTTATATTCAATATATAACTTACAAGAGATTATTATATTCTTTATGGTTTAAATTAAAAATGAGCGCAAGTTATCTAAGAACGTGTGCGTGATAAAGTGGAAGTATGTGTGAGTGTGCATGAGAAATAAGGTAAGGTGTGTGAGTTAAGTGATTGTGAATTTGCGCATATCTGTGTTTGTGCTTGTGTATATAAATGAATGCATAATTGTTTTTTTTTTCCTAATGTCTTTCTGCAGATCATTGAAGAGATTACAAAGGAGCATACGAGAACACAAGCATACGAGATTTCAAGATCACAAAATTACGATATTTGAAGATTGTTTATTAAGTTGTATAGGATTATCTATTAAGAGAATTGTATTAGCACTTAAGATAAGTTATTGTATAGGCTTAAATCCTAAAAGATTTCTAGCACTTCCACTTTTCGATATAATTAAAGATTTGTATAGGCTTAAATAAGATTGATTTTGAAATTTTTCATACTGTTTCACTGAAAATTAATTGAGATCTTTACTTTTTTATTTCGTATGTCTAAAGAGATAGGATCTACAAGTAGTTCTAAACTAGTATCTACAAACGATTCTGATATTAAGAATCAAGAATTAGAAAACTTAATAATAGGAACATTGCTTCTGTCTTCAATTGATAGATCAAATAATAACGAAAATATAGAAGTTGAAATTATTAAAGATAAAGTAGTTAATGAAACTTTACACACGTTAGATTACGATCGTCTTCTTTCTAGAATTTTACCTTTAATTACCATAGTTTTGCCAGAACCGGAGGACAAGAAAGACTTATTCCCACCTAATTTAGTTAGAAAACCTAACTCAAATCAAATTGAGAATGAAGAAGTTGACTTTGTTAAAGATAAAATTACAAACGAGAACTTAGTTATGTCTTATCAATTAGAAGCTATAGAACATTATAGAAACACTCGTCCTTACGGTCCTTAGTCTAAATAATTAGTTCTTAATTTACACTCCCATATATTAGAAACATATAGGTTTTTATCACACCTAAACTGAAAAATCAACCAAAGGCCCTAGGCATACTTAGAAGCACCCTTCGTGCAGTCACACGGTTAGGTTAGCGCGATTCTTGTAGATGAACGTCAGCCTCCCTTCACACCCCCCTACGACAGCGAAATGGTTGCAATTAGCACATGTGGGTGCATTAGAACAACACTACTCGAGACAAAGAACTTTACAAACACTAAAGAGACTCGGAGTGCACTGGCCAACTATGGAAGCAGATGTCCATAGGATGTGCACGAATGCCCAATCCGCAGCACTAGACCACCTGTGGAACATGCCACTCTTTATCAAGTGTCTTTAGTGCCAGATTGGAGCAAACCGTTAGTAGCCTTCCGAAGAACGAAAACATTCCCTCAGGAGATGACAATGGCCAGACAAAGGAGCTTAGAACAAGAAGCTTTAGATTATACTCTTATTGGAGATAATCTATACAGACGAGGAAAAGATGGGTATCTTAGAGCGTGCATCCACGAGAGCGAATATCTAAAGATCTTGGAGGCTGCTCACCAAGGTGTAGTAGGAGGACACTTTGGACCAGATCGGGTGATCAAGGCAATACTATTTGCAGGTCTTTGGTGGCCCACCCTTCACATGAATGCACATACCTACGTGAAGAGGTGTGATGTTTGTCACCGAACTCAGTATCCTATACGCAAAGATGAGATGCCATTGAAACCTATGATGGGTGGACGTGCATTCTCTAGATGGGGAAAAGACTTTGTTGGTCCGATTAACCCCCCAGCCAAGGGTTCACATGCTGAATACATCATTGTGGCCATAGACTATCTAACCAAGTGGGTAGAAGTAAAAGCCACAATGAAGAATGATGCTGAAACGACAACAAAGTTCTTATTTGAAAATGTGTTCACTAGATATGGATTGCCAATAGAATTAGTGAGTGATAGAGGCACACACTTCTTGAATGAAGTCATAGAAAACCTTCTCCAAGAACTCTTGGTGATACATAAGAAGTCTGCCCCCTATCATCCACAAGCTAATCGACAGGCTGAGAGCACAAATAAGATTCTATGCAATGTATTGACAAAATTGGTTAATAATAAACGCTTTGATTGGGACAAATAGCTACACCATGTTGTTTGGGCATACAAAGTTGCCTATAAAATGGTACTCCAAGCCCTTTCAGATGTATTCGGCCAAAATGCAATGCTACCATTGGACTTTTTGATACCTACATTGAAAGTAGCACAAGAGCATGACTGGACAAGCCATGAGCTCTCCTCTAGAATCTTCGATCTTGAACGATTAGGTGAAACACGATCGAGAGCTGCAGCAGGAATTCATGTAGCCAAGAAAAGGCAAAAAGCATATTTCGATGCACATGTGAAGGATAAGGGCTTAAAAGCAGGAGACCTAGTCCTAGTCTACACCTTGAAGCAACATGCATGGAAGTTAGAGAAGAGAGGCTATGGACCAATGATTATCAATAGGATCTCCACAAGTGGAGCAGTTCAACTAGCCACTCTAGAAGGTGATATTCTACCAAGTTACATAAGTGGATGTAGAGTCAAGTTATATCAGGTACCCCTCACGGAGGAGATGTTAAATCGACTCAATACTGCAAAGAAACGTAAGGAAGAGGAAAAGCGAATTAGGGAAGAAGCATAGGCAGAAGCTTTAGAATGCATCCGATGAATGAAATTGAGAAGACATGGTAGAGATCAGCCTATGCCTGACTCTCAAGAATATATAGGTTATCACATGGCCATGTGTGAGGCTTCAGGTGAACGTTCCCATAGGATAGTCGATCGATGACCCTTTGTGACCCTAGAGGTAGGACAAGGAAAGAGTGCAAGGACTATGAGAGCCTTACTTGAGTCAGGAGCAGTCATTAGTGTAGTTCGACTTTCTAACTGCCAAGAACTACAATTTAAGGTCAATCCTATAGAGGCATATCTCATAGGATTGGGAGGTGTGGAAACCCCTTGCATGGGAGAGGTGGAACTCCCCCTCTACATTCAAGAGGTTCTAACGGTAGTCAAAGTGCTAGTCTGCAAAGACAAGAATCTTACCGAACCTCTTGTCTTTGGCCAAGATTGGATCTATGATCATGCAGTCAACCTCAACCTAAGAAGTGGACTTCTTCAGGCGTGGGTAGGCCAAAACCACATCATGATTGAATTAGAAAATCAAGCACTTAGGCCACTAGAAAAGGCACCAAGTCTTGGTCCCTCCAGGAACCCACATGAAGATAATGATGCTATTCTTGTCCAAAGTTCTATGGTGCAGAAGATTGTCTCTCTTGACAAAATTGCAAAAGTCAAAGAGGAGTTCCCTTCTTTTCCAAAGAGGATTTGAGGAAAGCAAGCAACACACGACACAGGGGAGGCCGATGATCAAGAAGCATGAGCACCAACATGTACAATATAGAGTACCTTGTGGCATGAGGCAGATCTAGATACATAAGGGTGACCAACCCTCAAATTTGGAGATACGATCCCAAGGATGCACCAAACGAGCTACAGTGTCGAGAACTACAACAAAGGATTATCCTAGGCATCAATCTCGGCAAACCATTTCTATTTGGGTTCCAAAGCGGTCAATGAAGGCTATCCCAAATGCTAGATAGATATGGGTGCCCAAGACCTGCTTACGAGCTCAAATAGCTTCACCTCCATTCATAAGATCGAATCAACACCCACAAGCACTCAGGGCACAACTCCCAGGGCAAACATTTACTCTCCACACCACTACATCTTTGGTCACACCCAGGAATGTCGTGAAATGGGTACCCAAAAGGTTCCAAATTCAACATAATCCAGTCCACAAACCTTTACATGTCATCACCACAAAAAGCTACAATTCCACCATCAAAATTTGGAGACTTAAACCCCGTATCAAACCGCTTGACCCAATTTTGTAAATCAGTTCCCTCTTATGTAGGTGCATTCTGAGTACATTGCACATCCAAAGTATGCATCTAGGATGAACACTAACCTACTAACCAACATTCTCACACATCACAAACACTCCACCCACTAACCCCTAACCACTTGAAATGTGATGTTAGTATTGTGGAGGGAACACCATAACATCCTGTTTCCTATGCAATGCTAATATGCCTCTCTTCTGCTAGCAGATAAGCATCACCAGATATAAGCAATCTCATGGCAGAAGTAACAGGCTCGAGCTCACAGGCAAGAGTAAGTACTACAGGGATTAATGTGGACGGTCTACCCATTGATGTGCCACCAATTGAACGACCTATAGAGCTGCAACACCTCCAGCAAATACCCATACCAGACCCTCCCACAGGAATAACAGAGAGAGTCCATGCAAATTCTCATTGGTTCAATGGCATGCCAGGGCCTTTAGGAGAGGCTAAGTATATCTGGGAGTCCAAGTGTGAGTATGACAAGTCATGGGTCCGATTCCAGTTCTTTTCCAAAGAGTTTGAGACCCTCTAGAACACACAAGACCTTCAAACCATATGGCAATATGCAGGGCTATCGGAGTACTTCGAGGCACCCTTACCCAAACCAGATCTCCTACGATGTTACTATTTGGTCTCCACATTACAGGCTAATGCAGAAAAGGACAAACCAAGAACTTTCGTTCTTCCTTCTTTGCTGGGAAACAACGAGTTGAAGAGGTTTGAACTTACCTTGGAATTGGTGAGCTCTGCTTTGAATATGCACGGCACACATGTACCTTCTGAGAAGGATGCTCTCATTCCCACTAACATGAAGGACCGGAAACTACTGAAGCTGAAAGATATGGCGCCACTCACACCAAACATGTCTATCCCTCTCCGTATGTGCATGCAACATTTTGCTTTTCCTCATCAAGATCAATTCACACAACCTCACAAAAGAATATGGTTTGCTCTTTACTTGGTGGAGACAGGTGCATTACCGATTAAGCTTCTTGTATGGATTGTGGAGCAGTTGTATGAAGCAAATAAAAGGTCATCTAGAAAACTAGTGGTGAATGGCTGTTGTGCAATCACACGCATTATCTACAGATGCTTAGCATATGATGTACCCATTGAACGTGCTTTAACTTGAGCACAACTACAAATGTTTAAGAGACTCAAAATTGCCACACATCAATCCAAGCGCATGAGGGGCGCGATTCCTTGTGTCCAGACACGTGAAGTTCTGACTACTCTGGAAGTCTCGCCACGAGGGGAGGCCACTATACCTCCCTTTACCATTAGAATACCCAGGTCTGGATCTGAAGGTACATCACAAGCTGCCCCTTTGGCTCCTCCTGTCCCATCTGAATTTGAATTTACTATGACTGGAGACGTTGAAGGGATGAGCACCTTCGACTTCGAATCATTCTTGCAGAATACCCAACTCTCCGATGTTGAATTATTCTCGGATGCAAGATAGTTAACTTGTGTAAAATCTTCTTAATGCTCTCCCCAAATCTTATTAGAGATTTGATTCTTTAACTAATGATGGAAGAAACTCTCAATGCCTTAAGTTTTGAGGATTTGTTCTATATTTTGCTGAAGGAAGATCAATCTAGACAAATGGGTTATTTATGCATGTTTGAGATCAAACTTTCATAGCTAGTCAAGAGGGGGAAGGTAAATGGAGCCCATTTACTAGTGTGAAGAAATCTACTAATGCTTCACAATCAAAGAAGAAAGATAAAGATGGCATGAAAAAAGAAAAGAAAAAAATAGTTTTTTTAGTATTGTAAGGAAAATGAACATTTCATTAAGAGTTGTCCTAAACTTGCAGTAAAAGAGGCAAATAAGAAAGAGGCTAGAATGGTTATTGTAGAGGCCGCTACACCTGAAATCGAGTCTACAACCCTTGTCAAAAATGAAAAGTGGATGTTTACTAGTCATTGTAGCTACAACATATCGTCTTTTGAGCAATATATGTTTGTGGTGGACTTTGATGTATGATATTTTGATAGTGGAACAACCCAACGCATTATTACCTCACAACATATTTTCTTCAGTTCACTCGAGTCTAGCCCTATGGGGAATACTGTAACATATGGAAAGTGTTATATTCTAGACATGTACATGCCTCGAGAGCAAGAAGTTCCTTGCTCAGGGGATCACCAAGGTTGCAATTCATGAATCCTATGGGTGAATGGCTATTCATGATGGTGAGATAAATATACGGATCACATAGAGGATTCTAGAGGATGAGTTGACAATGGTTATAAATAGGTTAGGAGGTGATTCCTATGTATGCCATGT
The DNA here is from genome assembly GCA_020310875.1 of Ceratopteris richardii. Taxonomy (NCBI): domain Eukaryota; kingdom Viridiplantae; phylum Streptophyta; class Polypodiopsida; order Polypodiales; family Pteridaceae; genus Ceratopteris; species Ceratopteris richardii. Next base: position 88,538,669 of record CM035410.1, read on the forward strand.
TCCACTTCTCATAGTTGGTGTTAGAGAATTTGGAGAAATCAAGAAAGGGCATGAAGAAGATGGAGATGAAGATGGAAAGGAATAGAGAGATGCCTATTCTCCTTTACATGGGCAACTCTTCTCCTTGTTCCACCTACACATATAAGAAAATGAAAAAGAGCCAAGATGATATATGCCTGAGGAAAAATGAAGATGTTGGTGGAGCCTTTTGTAGATCAGGATAGAGCGAAAGAACGGGTTTTCAATTGGCAGTATAGCCTCAAACATGATGGGCATGACTTAGATGATAGGGATTATTTGAGTCTGCTTCATCCCTCACACATGGCTACGTGAAAGACGCACACATGAGGTGAGGCAAGCTCATGAAACAAGTAGGCACTGCAACACCACAAGGGAGAGAGTGTGAGATGGATAGAGGATCATGTACATGGTATCCAAGATGATAGAGGATGGTGTAGATGGTATCCAAGATCATGATATTCAATTCCTAATTGTATTGTAGTTCCTATTGCACCTATTGGAGAAATTGTTTGTTGCAATGGAAGGGATGCACAAGCACATGCATTGATATATTTTCTTATCAAATGTGCCATTATCCCTCACATTCACTCATGCGACACAACCAAAGATGCTTGGGATACTCTCACCAAAATATATGAGAATATAAATTAGGCTCGTATTCCTTTCCTTTGAAAAAAAAATTGGTCAGTGAGCATATGAATAAAGGAGATTCAATGGAAACTTTCTCATAAAGAACAAAGGATTTGAAAGAGTAGTTGATTTTTGTTCATGAAATCTTGCAAGATAGTTCACTTGTGTAAACTCTACTTAATGGTCTCCCCAAATCTTACTAGAGATTTGATTCTTTAACTAATGATGGAAGATAATCCAAATGCCTTAACTTTTGGGGATTTGCTCTATATTTTGTTGAAGGAAGATCAATCTACACAAATAGGTTATTTATACATGTTGGAGATCAAGCTTTCATAGCTAGTCAAAAAGGGGAAGGTAAATGGAGCTCATCTACTAGTATGAAGAAATCTGCCAATGATTCACAATCAAAGAAGGAAGATAAAGATGGCAAGAAAATAGAAAAGAAAAAAACAATTTTTCGAGTATTGTAAGGAATATGAACATTTCATTAAGATTTGTCCTAAACTTGATATAAAAGAGGCAAATACGAAAGAGGCTACTATGGTTATTGCAGAGGCCACTACACCTAAATTGAGTCCACAAACCTTGTTAAGAATGAAAAATGGGTGTTTACTAGTCATTGTAGCTATGGCCTTCTTTTGAGCAATATATGTTTATAGTGGACTTTGGTGTTTGATATTTTGATAGTGGAACAACCCAACGGATCACCTCACAACATATTTTCTTCAGTTCACTCGAATCTAACCCTATGGGGAATACTGTAACATGTGGAAAGTGTTATATTCTAGAGATGTACATGCCTCGAGGAGCAAGAAGTTCGTTGCTCGGGGGATCACCAAGGTTGCAATCCATGAATCCTATGGGTGATTGGCTATTCATGATTGAGAAATGAATATATGGATCACATAGAGGATTCTTGAGGATGAGTTGAGAATGGGCATAAATAGGCTAGAGGTGAGTCCTAAGTGTGTCATATTCCACTTCTCACAATTGCTATTAGAGCATTTGAAGAAATCAAGAAAGGGCATGGAGAAGATGTAGATGAAGATGGAAAGAAATAGAGAGATGTCTATTCTCATTATGTTGGGCAGCCCTTCTCCTTGAGGTCGGGCAAGCTGATGAAACAAGTTGGCACTGCAGGACCACGAGGGAGAGACTTTGAGATGGATATGAATTCAGTACCAACACAAGTTAGAAAAAGTAGAAACCTCTGTGTTTTTTCTCAATCGACAGCTTGCACGCACAAAAACACACACATACACAGACAAGAAGACGACGACGGCGAGAAACACGATGAGACAGAGAACGAGTAGAGAGAGATGGAAGAACGAGAGCAGTGAGAGAGAAATAGAAGAAAGAGAGAGAGAGAAAGAGCAAAGCAGAAAGAGAGAAAGAGAAAGAGCAAAGCAGAAAGAGAGACAAAAAGGAAGAGAAGAAGAAAGAGAGAGAGAGAGAGAGAGAGAGAGAGAGAGAGGGAATAGAGAGACTTGGAGATAGAAATATGAAGAGACAAGGATGAGTGAGAGAAAGAAAGAGAGAAGGAAATAGAGAAGAAGATACAAATGGTGAGATAAAGAAAGCGAAGAGAGAGAGAGAGAAAAGGAGAAGAATAGAGAGTGGGATGGAGATAAAAGATAGAATGAGAAAGAGAGAAGACAAAAGTAGAGGAAAAAAAAGCAAGATAGAAAGAGAGAAGGAGAGAGATTAAAAAAGAGAAGAGGAAATGAGAGAGAGAGAGATAAAGAGAGAGAGGAAGAGAGACAGAGAGAGAGTGATGCATATAAAAATTTTTTCACATAGGATATACACATATGTATGTACCTATGTCAATATGGATGTATATATTTATATAATGCATGGACATGTTCATCATGTCTCTCAAAGTGCACTTAGCATAGCCACATATATAAAAATGAATAACTAATTATGCAGACATACATAAATGTGTGCATATACGCATACACTCAGGTACATATACACACGTACTTATACATACATACATGCATATTCACATAAGTGTATTTCAATATGCATATCTATATGCATCTTTATGCGTGCAAACATGCATCTACACACACATTAGCATGCAAATACGCATATATGCTGTGAGTATGTATATATATATATATATATATATATATATATATATATATATATATATATATATATATATATATATATATATATATATATATATATATATATGTGTGTGTGTGTGTGTGTGTGTGTGTGTGTGTGTTTTCGATATCTCTTTTTCCAAAAATGACCATAATTTTTTTATGTGCATCCAAATAAGGTGATTCAAGTTGCTAGGGACTCCTTGTTTCAAGATACCTCAAAGGAATGGATACAATACCTTTTTAGGTGAGTGAAAACAAGTAATGGACACAGTTTAGTTTGTTGGTTTTATGGTTAGAGGGTGGTGATGTCTAGTTTGTTGCTTTTATGCTTAGAGGGTGGTGATGTCCATGTACCTAGGTTCACTATTTTGGTCATAGCTTCTTCATACAATGTCCAAATGGAGAAGTCTTTCTTTCTTTAAATTATGCACTTCAAGATCTTTCTTTTGAGTGGCTTCATGCCATATTTGAACATTTTCAACATATCATTGCTCAAGCTTCTACTTTGCTATTGACTAGCAAGTGGAGCTTGACCTTTTGGAATGCAATTTTTTATAAACATTGATGTTTCAACTTGTTTATTGAAGCAAGAAGAAATTTATCAATAATTCTGTTTAGCAAAAATGATGTTTAACAAAAATAATGTCTAAGGCTTCTAAATCAAATTTAGCATCACTTGGGAGTTGAATGCATCCATAATGCATTTTTCCACATGCAGTTTTCATAAGTTGTTTTTTTTTCTGCAAGTATTGAAGCAAACAAATATCACACCTATATGAGGGTGTGTAGTGTCCAACATTATATATGTAAAATGAATATTGCTTGTAGGTCTATGGAGAAAAGTTAAAGTGGATCGCTCACTACTAGGCTTATGTCTCTTATTGATTATGGCTATTTTTGTTTCAACTCCATTTTACAGGGCTTTCCATTTTTTTTTAACCACATGGAGTTACATGGCATGGAAATATTGGAGAGATATCCTATTTGAGAAAGGACATTTTATGCATCCTGTTAAAGAAGCCTTGAAGAGATAAGGCCCTTGAGCAAAAGTATTAGGAGTATAATAGATGCATGAGCATGTGCATCCTTTTAAGACATGTGGCCCTTGAGTAACGGGATACGAGGTATAATAGAGAATATTTCTGGTGGTTTTGAGACAATGACAAGAGGGCTTTTATCCAAAAATTGTATGGCTTTTGATGCAATGTGTATGAAACTCTCTTTTCAACCTATTATGGTTGGATGTGGTTAAACACATTTTTTTCCACATCATGACTTTGACCGCTTGATATCTAACTCATATATTTGTGATATTTCATGAATACCAAGAGAAAGAAGATGTATTTTCCTTTAGTCTAAATTCTCATTGAAATTTGATGTGCTTGTGGAGCTTGAAATTCCATGGTTATGCTATGATCTTGTGTATTTTATGATGGATTATGTGATAACTAAACTAATGATCAAAAGAATGGATGTGAAAATTGTGATGAGGTGATGGTAGAATAAGAAGATGTGAGGATCTGTGTAAAATCATGCTCTAGACCAACCTAAATTGCATTTGGACACTATAGTAGACTCTTTAAGCTTGAAAATTGCACATAAGTATTACCATATTGCATAGGAGAATTGATCTCAAATGTTTGAGTCAATACAAACTACTTCCATATTTTGAGCATGTAGAGAAACATTGTATTTATGGAAGAAGGCACTCAAAAAAATGCTTAGTGTTGCCATCCTATTATAAAGTGGGTATAATACTTTTGAAAACCTTAACATGGATTGTAAATGAACTAATATAAGTTATTTCATGAATTTGTAGCGAATAGAGAGTGATCACTATACTTAATAACTCATAGGTGCCCACATTTTAGGAAGCAAATGATGCTTATGCATAGTCAAAGAGATTGATGCATATCTTCAACACATAGCTATAATGATCAAATTTTGCATAGAAAATTTCACAAGAGTTTTATCTTCATGATCCAAGCATTGGATGAGATTATGAGACCATAGCTTCACTTCAATGATTCTATGTTGGCAAACTTGAACAATACATAGACAACAATGCAAAATAGCTCAAGAAGATGATGAAAACTTCTAGTATATGTATGTAAAATAAAAATCATGGAGGTGTTATAGGAATCCAATGGATAAGCAATAAGTAAATTGGTCACTAAAGATCTAACTGAGAGCTCTACTATATGCCACGACTTCTTCGCAAGAGTATATATAAGCTTTTCTACTTGATTTTTGTAGTTACGTATTCATTGATTCTACCAAAACAATTCCAATAACTTTTTATCTAATCATTTGATATTTAAATTCAAATGTGAATCATGGTTTTTCCGCCTTTAGACCTACTTTGATTCTCTACTTTTGATCATTAAATAATTTTGCAATAGGTAAAAATATAGTGAGACTTATCCTTAGGAACATTCTAAGGATATGTGTATACACACACATTGTTTCTCCCAGTCAAATTTAATCAATAAATATGGTCAACCACTTTGGCTTACCCTATTTACCAAGAGCTATCCCTCAAGCCTAAGGTGATTGATTCTTGATTCCTTTGAAGTCATCTAAAGTCCAATCATTGATTTAAATCTCTTTAGCTTTACTTTATCCAATGCTTAAGTCCATGTTTGCACACTATCATTGACTTGAGATACATGAACTCTCAATCTCCTTACATGTAATATTCTCTCTAACATAGTGATGATGGAAATCAATGTGTTTGGTCCTGTTGATATATTTAGGTAGTGATGTGTGTGAACACTTTAGGACTGTTGGGGCACTTTTTTCCCTCTTTAGGAGGTTTTTTTCCCCCGGCTTGTATATACGCTTATTGCCCTAATGGGCTACTGATCTTTGTACATTCTCTAGTAATACATTCAGTATTGTGTGTTGTGCTCCAAGCTTCTTCTCCTTCCTTGTGCTGTTCGTGTGCTTCCGCAAACGTCTATCTCCAACAACTATATCAAAGCAGGTGGTCGCTTCATCTAGGGTGCCGTCAACACTCCTCCGTTTGCAGTCTCAGAATCGCACAAATTTTGGTGAGCATACTCAGCGTGTTTTCGAGATCAAAATTACTTCGCTTTGTGGTGCCGAAATCACGATCTGAGCTCATTTCGGCCTCCAAACGCACTATCACAGTGCTTGTGCAGGCTATTTCATCTTTTTGTGCCAAAGGTATATATGAGTTTCTATTCACTAGTATAAGCATCTTGAAGTCTACTACAGGTCTAGCGGAATTCATCTGGGTAATTCTGTTCATCTTTTTGAGATACAATCAATTTTCTGCATCAAGGTATTTTATTCACCGGCCATGGCTGAAAGCAGTGATGTATTCCGTATGTTGGCTGTTGAGGATAAGTTGGATGGTACCAACTACCCATTGTGGGCTTATATGATGTGACATGTATTGGTTGCAAAAGGACTGTGGAACATTGTGCAGGGTGTTGAAAAACGTCCTACCACACCTACAACTATTAAAACTGCAGGTACTGAAGCTGATGTAGAAGGTGTCGAAGATGATGATATTTTGCATATTCCTGTTTGTCCTGCGGTTTTTGCTGAACCTACTATAGAGCAGATTCGGTGGGATGGCAGAGATGCCCAAGCACATGCATTGATAGCTTTGTCTCTCAAACGTGCCATTATTCCTCACATTCGCTCTTGCAGAACAGCTAAGGATGCTTGGGATACACTTACCACATTGTAGCAAGCTAATAATGAGGCTCTTGTTGCTTACCTCCGAAAATAGTTAGAGAGTGAGCACATGAATGAAGATGATTCTATGCACAGTTTCCTAACAAAGATAAAAGATTTGAAGGAACAGTTGATTTTTGCTGATGAGGTTATACCAGATAGCTCACTTGTGCAGACCGTTCTGAATGGTCTTCCTGATTCATATCAGAGTTTTGCTTCTACCCTTTGGTTGATGATGAAAGGCAATCTGAATGCCTTATCATTTGAGGAGTTAGTCTCTGTTCTGTTGTAGGAAGATCAGTCCAAGCAGAACAGGTCCATTATGCGAGTTGCAAATTAAGCTTTCCTAGCTAGTCAGAAGGGCAAAGAAAAATGGAGCTCTTCAACTAGTAAGCAGAAATCTCCTAATTCTGCATATTCAAAGAAGGAAGATAAAGATGAGAAGAAATCAGAAAAGTAGAAATTGTTTTGTAAGTACTGTAAAGGGAATGATCATATCATAAAGAACCATCCAAAATTGGCTACTAAAGAGGCAAAGAAGAAAGAGGCCGGAATGGTTGTTGCAGAGGCCTCTACACCAAAAACAGAGTCTGCTAATCTTGTGGAGGAAGAAGAATGGGCATTTACTACTGTCTGCAGTTTTGATCCATCTTCTCATGAGCAGTGCATGTCTCCAGTAGACTCAGATGTTTGGTATTTTGACAGTGGGGCAACCAAACATATTACCTCGCAGCGTAGTTTCTTCTCTTCACTCGAGCATACCCCTACAGGAAATACTGTTACATGTGCCAACAACTCCTCTTATCCTCTTATGGGAGTTGATAAGATCATTTTGACTACTACAGATGGTAGTTCTTTCACTTTGTCAGATGGTTTATTTGTGCTAGGGATCAAGAAGAACCTATTATCAGTTTCTGCATTAGCCAAGATTGGCTTGGTTATGAAATTTGTTGATGATAGGTGTACAATTCATGATCTATCAAATGGCGATGTGATTATTGCTTCTGGCATTTTATGTCATGGGTTGTATAAGCTCATAGACTATGAAAGATCTGTAGATGATTTGGCATGTGCAGTAAATGACTTTAGGCTATGTCAGATGCAAAGCTTTGGCATGCATGCTTTGGTCATCTGAATTTTGCTAGTTTGCTACGCCTGCAAAAATCTGAAATGGTGTCCTCTTTGTCCAAACTTGAGGCACCTGGAAAACATGTTTGTGAAGGCTGTATTTGGGCAAAATGCAGCGTTCATCCTTTCCAAAAGATGGTTCAGTTCGGGCTACTCAGAAATTGCAGCTTGTACATAGTGATGTCTGTGGTCCTATGCAGACACCTTCTTTTCGGAATTATCTTTACTTCGTGACTTTCATCGATGATTTTTCCAGGCATGCATGGGTATATCCATTGAAGGCAAAGTAAGAAGTGTTCATGTGCTTCAAATAGTTTTTGGTTTTGGCTGAAAATCTGTCAGCATGTAAAATGGGCACCCTTCGTTCTGATCGAGGGGGGGAATATATGTCTTCTGATTTTAATGCATTTCAAGCTGAACGTGGGATAAAACACCAGTGTACAGTGCCGTATACACCTCAACAGAATGGAGTTGTTGAACGAAAGAACAGGTCACTCATGGAGATGGCGAGGTGTATGGTCAAGAGTCAGGCTTTACCACATAGTTTCTGGCTTGAGGCTGTCATGTGTGCAGCATATGTACTTAACAGGTGTCCCACTAAAGCGTTGCAGTCTATCCTTCTCAATCTTTTCATGTTTCATGTGATGATGCAGATCATTCCATTTCTGATGCAGATTTACATGATGCACTAGTTGATGAGAGAGCTGATATAGAGCAGGCAAAAACTATGCCAAAATGGCTGGTGCTGACTTTGCGTGAGAGCAAATTAGATGCACCTCTATCATATCGTACTCGTTCAGGCTCTCATAGTGTCTCTTTTGCATCAGATTGCTATGCTATGGCTGCATCTAGTCTCTATGATGAGAATGAGCCTGTTTCGTTTGATGAAGCACAAAATTCAGAAAATTGGATGGCTGCTATGCAATCTAAGTATGATGCAATAATGAAGAATGGTACTTGTTCTTTATGTGACTTGCCTCCTGGCAAGAAGGCCATTGGCACTAAGTGGGTATACAAGCTGAAGCGTAAACCTGATGGTACAATTGAGAGGTATAAGGCTAGGCTTGTTGCAAAGGGTTATGTGCAGGAAAGAGGCATTGATTTTGATGAGACCTTTGCATCTACATGTCGTATGACTGCTGTTCGGAGCATTTGTGCACTTGTAGCCCATCATGGTTGGAATGTACATCACTTGGACATTAAGACTACATTTCTGAATGGTGACTTGCATGAAGAAGTGTATGTTTTTCAGCCCCGTGGCTTTGTGCAGAAAGGGAATGAAAACCAGGTGTGCAAGTTAAAGAAGGCATTATATGGTCTAAAGCAAGCACCACATGCTTGGTATGAGAAGATACATGCCTATCTGATTGCACATGGTTTTCAGAACAGTCCAACTGAAAGCACCTTATATGTTAAGCGTGCTAATGATGTACTTCTGATCATTGTGGTTTATGTTGATGACATGTTGCTCACTGGTCCTCATGACATGCATATTGCTGATTTTAAGGATGATTTGCATGCCTCATTTGAGATGTCTGATTTTGGGCATTTGCATCACTATTTGGGCATTCAGTTCATGCAAGTTGATGGTCGAATGGCTTTGTGTCAAACGAAATATATTGACACATTATTGCAGCATTTTGGCCTTGAAGACTGTAAGCCTATTTCCACTCCTATGGAGACGGGTTTACGTTTGAGTCTTCATGATGTTGGAGATGCATTTGATGTTGTTCTCTATCAGCAGGCTATTGGATGCTTGATTTACTTATGCATTATTTGGCCAGATATTCAGTTTGCTGTCTCACAGATGAGCAGGTTTATGCATTGCCCAAAAGTCAAGCATTAGCAGGCGGTTGAGGGTATCTTTCGCTACTTGAGTGGTAGTCGGCTACTTGGGTTGTTTTATCCCAAGGTGGGATCACTAGCACCAGATTTGCATGCTTTTTTTGACTCTGATTGGGCTGGATGCTATGACACTCATGTGTCCACTAGTGGCTTTTGCTTCATGCTTGGTAGCTCATGTATATCTTGGTTGAGCAAGAAGTAGCCTACAGTGGCCAGTTCCAGTTGTGAAGCTGAGTATAGGGCAGCTTTCACAGCTACTGTTGAGTGTGTGTGGCTCAAACGCCTTATGGCTGATTTGGGTGTTGGTCAGAATTCTGCCACCACCATCTTCATAGACAGTCAGAGCGCATTGGCGATTGCGAGGAACCCTCTGTTCCATGCTCGCACTAAGGCCATTGAGGTGCATTATCACTATGTCAGGGAGAGGTTCTCTGCTGGGGAGATCAGCTTGGCATATGTGCCCACGTAGGAGAACATTGCAAACCTTTTCACAAAGGCTCTGCCCTGGGAGAAGTTTGAAGCTTTTCACAAAGCTTTGGGCTTACTTCCTTTTGTGGAGTGACTTCCACATAGTTTGGCACTTCCTTATACATGGAGTGCCAAACTATCTCCAACAGGTCCTTGCATGATAAATAGGGTTTGCTGCAAGATGACAAGAACTAATGTCACCACCAAATCTGTTAGCAGTAGATGATGTCATCCTTAAATCTGTTGAAGAATCACTCACAAATTTGGCATACAGACAGACATAAAGACGAAGAAAGACAAAGAGAAGCAAAAACAAAGCATTCAGAAAATCAAGCCTTAGTGAAGGGATAAAATCACATCTGTAATATAGTTCATAGAAACTTCCAAAAATACGAGTTTTGAATCTCGGAACAAAATGTATATATATGAGAGGGGAAGAAGAAGGGTGAAGAGAGAGCGCATAGAACCAGAATAGAATAGGGCATATAGAAACTGAGGATAGTGAGACAGAAGACGCCAGACATTGCGTATGTAGATGAATAATAGAACCTAAACTGTCGGGTATTCATCTAAGAGAGATGGTAAGGAATAACTACTCATAGTAGGAGATCTTTCCATAGCTATGAGCAAAGTGAGGCCAAGCTATTTTTGTACACATCTTCTCTAATAGAAAACACATGTTCATGTGGAAGTTTGAGCGCATTCTTCATATGTAAAGAAATTTGAGTAATTTCATGTTACTGTGTAAGTTAGTTAACAGTTATAGTTTTCTCAGTAAATGTTTTCCGGTACATCTACAAGTTAGATCTCGCAACATAGTGTAAATTTTTTCATGAGAGATAGCCCATCTTGAAGCCAGTAGTATCAACTATAAGTTGATCAAAAGACTTTTGTGAAACGGGACAAGTACACACAGTACTGTGTCTGAAAGTAAAGACATCCAGAACTGGTGAAGTTTTTTCTTAAACTTCAGAAAGAGTTCATTTACTGAAGGAAGCTCAGGTATTACTTCCTTACTTCATCAACAATCATTTGAAGTAACCACAAATAGAATTGCAGTTGATTCCGATAAGATTTCGGTAACATTACGGTGACATTCCGGTGACAGTTCGGTGAAGTTCCTATGACATTTCAATGAGTTTAAAACAGAGTTGTAAAGTTTTCAGTTTCAGGAGGTTTACTAAGCTACTGATGATTATAGAGGTGTTCTAATATCACTCTAGCTTAGTTCTTGTGGCGTGGTGAATTCCGTAGTTGAGCTTTAGCTAGTTAAGCTCACTCGTTGCGTCAACAAGTAGTACAAGAGCTCAACAGTTGATGATAGTTCATTAGAGCTCAACTAGTGGCAATATTCCGCAGCTTAGTGTTAAGCTTTTGCCACGAAATCAACAAGTGGTATCAGAGCGAAAGGTTTTGAAGAGCAGATAAGGTTTCTCAGAAGTAGAAACGGAAGTAAAGATACAAGAGAATTAGAAGAACTTTCACAAGAAAGGTGAAAGCTGAAGAGATCAGCAACAAACGGAATCAAAGAAGCGTTCCGAAGTAAATCTCAAGGGTAAAGGTTTGTAAAAGGTAAAACCTTTTAACATTACACTCACCAAAAGTAACAGAAACAAGAAGATTATGGCAGATCATATCTCTATTGACAAATTGGACAGAGGGAATTATCCCGCATGGGTAATGCGCATGAAAGCCTTACTTATGAGTAAGAACTTAATGATATATGTGACAAGAGAAGAAAAGAAGCCAACTTTCGAAGACAACAGTCAACCAAAGAAAGAAGAGTTAGAAGCCTTGAAGTTGTGGGAGAAGAAAGATGCAACGGTGTCGGGATGAAATCCCCCAGGGAGTGTGCACTGAGTTTTTTTCAAAAGTTCATTGTTTTTGAGTTTTTGTGTGATGTTTTTTATCAAGAGTGGTATATTTTGTACATATTTTGGCCGAATTAATTGATTGTGCGATGCGAAAACAAGTTTGAGATGTGTGTTAGACCCGTGTATATAAACGGCTGACATTTGACCCATGAAAACATAGGTTTGACCCTTTAAAACCCCCGAAAACCTGAAGTTACCTCCCTGAAATTGCGGGTTTACCCCCTGAAAACCAGACTTGAACCCTTGGAAACCCTTGTATTTTAGGTCCGAACTGTAAATAAACCCATGAATTGGCAACTTTGAGATAATTGTGAGCAAAACCCTAATTTTCTCGACTAAAAACCCTAGGTCGGACCCTTGAAATTGACGGTTAACCTAGGTGAAACCCTTGAAAATAATTAATTTTGTATATACAATGTGAAACCAAAAGTAAAAATAAAAAAGGACAAAATCAAAAATAGAATTAAGAGATGGGATTTTCCAAGAATAGTAAGTGAACATGCATGGTCGTCTGAAATTGCAAAGTTGGTTAAGGAGTTTGGAAGTTTCTAGAGGAAAGCCCAAGGGTGGGGAGGCCTATAAATAGGTGCCTAAACTCATTTGTTCCTCCCCGTGGTCTTTCTTGTGGAACCTTCCTACAGAACGTCTTTCCAGGTTTTTGTGGATGTTGATTAAATGAAGTGAAGAGTTGAAGATTGAAGACCGAAGTAAAGAGCGCCCCATCCTGTGGATTGCCCTTGTGGATCGTCTCCTCCAGTTTCTGATTATCTGAAGTAAAGAGAAGGAGGGCCATTGCTGAGGGTACTTGAAATAAAGAGCGGACCGAAGACCTAAAGAAAAGCTTGGACCGCGAAGACCGAAGCGGAATCCCGTAGGTGATTTCTCGCACTGTAGCGAGGGATCTAGAATATACTAGCCGGTCCGCACTGTAGCGGCGGCTTTCATACTGTATCATCGCACCGCACTGTAGCGGTTTTATTGTACCATCGGCCCGCACTGTAGCGGCCTGGTTGTATCATTCATTTTATTGGAGGCTTGAGTTTCATTTCCGTTGCATCGTTGGGCTTCATCTGCATTCCGTGTATCAGTGCGATATCCGATCGTCTCTTTCCGACGCCCACAGTCCCACGCATACGCACGCACGTCTCGACACTTCCGAGGGGCAAGGGACCCTACGAGGATCGCGCACGCTCCAAAGAGCACAGGCGAGGTGCCCAGCGCGCAGACGCCGCTCGCAGGACAGCGGGAACATCGTACCAGAGAGGGGCTTGATCTAACCCCAGGCGCCAGCTTCCCGCCACGACCTCCTTCTTCCCGACACCCTGAACCCGACGTGAAGCGAGGCGGTTGCCCGGTGATCCTCATCGCGTCACCTACTCCTTGAGAAGACAGAGACAGGAACCTCGGCATTAGACAGAGACTCCAGGTACTAGCACTTCAAGTTATTTGAATTTTGCATTGCTTCACACACACTTTGAAACAGAAAGATTGTCTTGCTGTCTGCGTTTGAGCATCCACACTTTGCATTAGTATAGTCCATACGTGTGAGCATTTTTTTTTTCCCGCTTAGATTAGGGATTTGCTGATTTTCTAGCTTAGACAAAACGTTAGAAAACATTAGAAAATTCTCATTGAAAGAGGGGAAAAAACATTGAAATCTTGGGAATCGAAGAGAGGACAGTGCGACAAGACTTTGGCCTAGGCAAATCAGAGAGCTTAGACTGACCTTTACCTCCTGGCTCGTGACTCATCAAGCCTCTTCTCTGATCTCTACTCTGAGCTTAGAGAGATAGTTGAACCACTTACGCTGGACCTTGTGCTACGTTCTAGGACAGAGCAGAGAAGAGAGATGGAGGATATATTCAAGGAGTTGGTAATAGAGAAACAGGGGGCTCACGTAGTTCAAGCAGTATTGAGAGAAAAAGGGAAGTTTACAGGCTTGAACGTAACCGAGTACCTAGATATTTTTGAGGAATAGGCACGGATTTATGGTCTACCCGAAGATGTGTTTACACATTACTTCACACGGGTAGTATCAGGATCCATTTTAGCCCCTATTACAGCACATATAGCAAAGCCTTGGGCCGAATTCAGAAAAGAATTGCATAAGTTGTTTTATTTGAAAGATTTTTCCCAACACAGTAGAGAAGGGTTCTTGCGGTGGATAAGCTCTCCGAAGCCCACTGCATCCCTCACTCAACTTTTGAATGAGTTCTTGAGAAGATATGAACAACTTCCACAGGCCGATTTAGATGCTTTGAAACCTGACCTAGTTATATCTTTCCTTAGGATCTTAAGTCTTGAAGATAGGACTGAGGTCGAAAGGAGGATTGAAGAGCCTGGGAAGAGATTTGGATTGACTGAAGATTGGGGTGTAGTGAGGAGAGAGGTAGAAGCGGTTGCCCAAATGAGGCAACGTCAGGCGGTGTTATACGATAGATCTGTAGTGGTAACACCACAACCGCCTAGGGAAGCTCCACTTCCGGCAATTCCGAATGTGCCTGCAACGTCAGCTTTTGCTAATGTTGCATCCACTTCGCGATCGCCGATGGAGCTACAGGTTGAGATTCTCAGTCGACAGATAGAGAATCTTATTACAATGCAAGCGTCTATGTCAAAAGAAATGGCGAGTATTCACAATAAAGTTAATTCTATGGGATATCACGACCCCACTCCTCCTCAGGCGAGTACGAGTTATGTAGATACATTACAGAGAGGCACTATGCCCATTCCAAATATGCAAGGCTATGTAATGCCACAGCCTGCACCTCTAGTGCAACCTGTTGCCCAACAGATACCTACACCACCAGTGCAAACCACATTTCAAAGAAACACTAGACCTTTTGAGAGACGAGTGACTGGTGGGTTTGGAGGGGCTAAGAGATGTGTATGGTGTGATGCACAAGAGCATTTTTCATATGCCTATGAAGAGCTTAAGCTAGCAAAAGAGCATCAACTGGTGATAGATATCGATAAGAAGTTATGTGACTTCAGGACTCGCCTTCCTCTACCTGTGAATTGGGGAAAGGGGGGAATGAAGAAGTTTTATGAAGATTTATCTGGCAATAATGCGAGTACATCAGCCGCACGGTTAGAGCTTGTAGAGGAGGAAGATGAAAGAGTGCCTAGACCTCGACCCCAAAGAAATTATTCCATTGAGGCTTTAGTGAGGGCTAGGGATGCGATCATGCAGAAGACTGCCTGGAAGTCTCCTGTTGAAGAATCCTCGGTCTATTCCCATATAGCCAATGTGGAGGAAAAGAGGAAAAGGGATGAGAGTCAGGAAGAGACTGAGCCTGAAAGAAGAGTGACTAGAAAGCAAAGTCAAGAGGCCGAAGAAAAAGCTAAAGAGCTAGAGAAGAAAGTTCAGTTTAAAGAGCCTGTAGCTACTCAGGCAGAGGCAAAGAAGAAGGAGATAAGAGAGGGAAAGAGGCCGGCTGGGCCAACTAAGATTCAAGAACTTACTAAAGAGAAAGAGAAAGAACCTGAACCGGTTCAAAAGAAAGATGAAATTCAAGAAAGTATTCAAGAGGCTGACAAAGAAAAGAAGAAGAAAAAGAAGAGAACTCCAAAGGCTGTATTAATCTCTGAGTTGGAAAGGAAAAATGATGCAAGAGAGATATTAAATGACATTTTACTGAAGAGCCAAGTGACCATGTCCTTGGAGCACGTCTTCTCCATAGCGAAGCCTGAGTTCAAGGACAGTTTTATAAAGCTGGTTAAGAGAAAGAGGTTTCCACTACCTGAAGATGTAGAGATGGAAGAAGCACCTGAAGATATTCAAGTGACAAATGAAGCAGTTGCACTGAGTGACACATCTGACAACGATGATGATGAGGTTGCCAGGTGTCATAAAAATTCTCTAGGTCCTATCATACCTGATGATGAAATGAGGAAGACAGAAAGTGAGTTTAGCAGGACCTTTTGGGCGAGAGGAACTCCAGAGATGAAGATAAAGTTAGGGAGCAACGAGGAGTCATGTTTTGCTCTGGCCTTGATTGACTCAGGGTCAGAGATAAATGTGATTTCTAAGAAGCTCTATGATAAGTTTAGGTGGCAGATTGATAAAGATCATGGATGGAGAATGAGGACAGCGGATAATGGTTCAGGAGCACTGCTTGGGGCATGCGCGTTTGTGCCTGTGACCATAGGAGGGATTTCTAAGGAATTTCACTTCTTTGTCCAGGACCAATGTTCATATGAGGCTATCCTTGGGCAGCCCTTTATAGCTGAGGTAAGAATGGAGACTAAGGCCATGGATGATGGATCTGCTTATGCTAGAATCCGTTCTAGATCTGGTCTTCATTCTTTGCAGTGATGATTGTGTGTCCAAATCACTCCAGGAATAGAAAGAATATAAGAAAGAAACCTATTAATTCACATGACCATGATGAGTGTATGCCTGTTGAAGAGTATGGAGCTTCTGCTGATCAAAATTTTTGTTAGGATCCACTGTTGAGCGAGACAACAGTGGGAGTTGGTTTGATGTCTCGCATGACTTTGTACATAGTTTTGAAAGTTTTTCTATTTATTCATCTGCATTCAAGTGCTATGCTTACAGAAAGAAAATATTTCAAATAAATTCAGAAAAGTTCATGAGAGACACTATAAGCATTTAGGAATGATGTTACCTAATGAGAAGATTGAAGATGTGATCTAGTTGGAGAGAAGTTCGACTACTCTGGAAGAGCTTGAGAAGGCATTTGAGAGAAATGAGAAATCAGAAATCATTATGCTCAGCTCTATCCAAGAGTATGAGATGATTAAGGAGTTTATGAGAGAGCATGAAGTAAATGTAAATACGAAGTATAACACTGTGGATAAGAAAGTGAAGCCTATAGCTCAGCCATTGCCAGAAGATAGTCATGAAAAGTATCTACGAGTGTCAAATGACCCTATGTTGAGACGACGAGAGCTCATAGGGCATCATTTTACTGATGAGACTATTAAAGAGATCAAGTTTGGAGAGAAATTATTTCTGAAAAAAGAAGAGAAACAGAAATTTATTGAAGTTATTAAGAAACATGAAAAAGCATTTTCACTTTTTCCACATGAGATAGGTTGCGCGGACCCGAAACAAGTACCTCCCATGATTATCTTTACAGTGCCACATATACCATGGAATATCCGGCCTATACCAGTCCCGAAAGCTCACTTACCTGAGCTGATGAGGCTGCTGAAGGAAAAGATTTCCATGCGGATATTGGAGCCCTCCTCGGCTCCATATTCGAATAGGTGGTTTACTGTGCCTAAGAAAAATGAGAAGCTTCGTTTCATTTAGGATCTGCAACCTGTGAATAAAGTCACAATTAGAAACGTAGGGACAGGACCCATAGTGGATGAGTTTGCTGAAGCGTTTGCTAGGCATTCCATCTACTCTATGGGAGACCTATATTCAGGTTATGACGAGTTTCAGTTGGCTATGGAGAGTAGAGACATTACGACCATGAGGACTCCACTGGGCCTTGTACGCATGTGTACTTTGCCGCAGGGAGCGACGAATTCTGTGGCTCACATGATGAATGCCATGAATCTGGTTTTACGAGACTTTATACCATCTGTGACTATGCCATTCATTGATGATGTTCCGATAAAGGGATGTGAGGAAAGATGTGAGTTTAGATGCTTCAGGATGTAGAAAGTTTGTGAGAGATCATATTGCTGATTGTGAGAAGATCTTTGAGAGGTTTGAAGATGTGGGGCTAACACTTTCTTTAGAGAAATCGGTTTTTGGCGTTGATGAGGTCCTCATTGTAGGACATCTGTGTGGACATTATGGCCGCAAGCCATACCCGCAAAAAGTTGAGGCCATTAGCAGGATCTCTGAAGTGTGTCGTAATGTCAGTGAGGTGAGAAGGTTTCTAGGAGCCTGTGTATTCTATGTGATATGGATTCCTCACTTTGCTCACGTTGCGAACCCCTTATATGATCTGATGAGAAAGAGAAAGAAGTTTGTATGGACAGAGAAACAGTCGAGAGCTATGCGTAAACTGAAGCAGCTGTTAATTGAAGCTCCGATTCTGAAGCGTGTTGACTATTCAGGTCAGAGACCTATCATTTTGACCATTGATACCAGTCCTATTGGCATAGGCTGGGTCATAGGGCAAGATGATGATGAGGGGCAGAGATATGCAGTGCGCTTTGGTGCTAATATCCTACATGATACCCAAAGAAAATATCCTCAGATTAAGAGAGAGTTATGGGGATTAGTGACTGCTTTAAAGAGCGATAAAGAGTATTTCATTGGGGTGAATGTGATAGTTGAGACTGACTGTCTTCCACTGATTGGCATGATTGCAAATTGTTCATCTCCGGATATTGCTATGCTTAGATGGATTTCTTATGTGAAGTTTATAAATCCTGCATTTGTACACATAGCTGGGAAGTTGAATACAGTGGCTGATATGCTTTCTAGGGCAAAATTCGATGATGAGTCTGATGATGATGATGAGGTAGAAAAGGATATAAATATGATAAGATACGATCCATTGGTGTATGCATATGAGCAGTTCCGAGAGAATGAGTATGATGGCGAGTGGAGAGATATAGGGAGATATCTGAGTACTCTGAAACCTTCCCCAGGCTGGTCCACAAATAAGTATAGATCCATCAGGAAAAAGTCTTACAACTTTTTCTTGAAGGACGGGCTTATTTGGCGACACGCTAAAGGCAAGGTGAAGAGTCCACAGAGAGTATTGAGTTCGAGGAGTCTTCAGAGCAAAGTGATGAGAGAAATGCATGAGACCTTATGGGCAGGTCATAAAGGATTTTATGCTACATATGAGAAGATTAGGGAAGCCTACTGGTGGCCAGGGATTTATGTGAGTGTGAGAGATTTTGTAGACACTTGTGCTACATGCCAGGTGCATTCATCAGTTAGGCACAGAGACCCATTACATCCGACCTACCCTCCTTGTATCCATTACAAGTGGGTGGTCGACCTTGTAACCATGCCCAAAGGGATAGATAAGATGAGATACATTGTGCTTGCCAGAGAGGACTTGACCAACCATGTGGAAGGTCGAGCTCTTCGTACAAAGACTACTTATAATGTATGCAAATTCCTTTTAGAAGAAGTGATCTCGAGATTCGGATACGTTGAGAAAGTGGTTGCGGACAGGGGAGAGTTGGATGCGAGAGAGGCAAAAGAGTTCTTTGATCGTCATGGAATTCGATTGTCTCTCACCACTGTCTATAATCCAGAGGCAAATGGGAAAATCGAGAGAGATCACCCTTCCATTGTGAAGGCGATCTCTAAGGCTTGCAGCGATGACATCAAGCAGTGGCCTAGGTTTCTTCCATTCGTGTTATGGGCTGATAGGATGACTTACACTCGGTCCACAAGTTTCATGCCTGTTGAATTGATGTATTGTTAGAAACCAGTCTTCCCCATCCAGACTCAGATAGTGACATGGTTGACGCTCCCATGGAATGATGGTATGACGAGAGAAGAGTTATTATCATTGAGAATAAAGCAGTTAGAACAAGGAAATGAGAAGCTGAAAGAAGCAGTCCAAAAGTTAAAGGAGTCAAGATTAAAGAATAAGATCTATTTTGACAAAACCCATCGACTCAGACCACATAGGATTGAGGTAGATGATTGGGTGTTGGTGTACGATAGTACATTCGATACTCAGTACGATGCTAAGAAGAAATTAATAAAACGATGGTTTGGGCCGTATGTGGTTACGTCTGTGTTTGAAAATGGTATGTATGCACTTCGTGAGTTAGACAGTACTCCTTTGAGATCTTTGATTGCAGGAAAGAGGATAAAATTATTCAAGAAAAGAAATGAAGCGGATTATGAGATTGAGCAAGAACTTCTGGAGGGAACTGATGACACTGAGGCTGATGCTGATGAAGAATGATAGACCATGAAGATAAAGAAAAGCTGGATCAAAATGAAGAAAAATGACCAGGTGAAACGTTTCTGATTTGAGATGTGTTTTCTTTCTGAAAGAGCATATGCATTGCATTGATGTGTGTGATAAAGATATGTATGAGTTTATGAAAATCATGTAGAATGAACATAACAAAGATCTATTATGGGTTTGCATGAAGCATGAATGACTAGGAAATTATATGAGAGAGATCAGTTAGCAGACTAGAGACTTTTGGGAGTGAAAGCTTGGGATGTGATGGCATGCTTAGACCGAGTGCATGTATATACTGATTGATTTGAACACTTAGTGAGTGGGAAACTTTGGATCTTACTATTTGTTTCTTATGAGATCTTACCTCCATATGGATCATAATTCATGAAAAATATTTATACTCATGCCAGTTGTATATGTGCGTGTATGTCGTTGGTGCGCTACGATGGGCTAGTAGGCGGGTGAAACCACCTTGGTCGGGTGATCGAGGCCACGAGCTGTAGCTAGTTTCGTCGTAGGCCTAACCTATCTGTTGTCATGCGCCTGTATGGGTCGGTAGGCGGGTGGAGTCACTCTGATCGGGTGGTCAGAGCCACGAGCTGACGTCGATTTCATGCAGGGCTGACGTTGTGTATGTCGTGCGCTATGTTGGGTCGGCAGACAGGTGGAACAAACTTGGCCGGGCGGACAATTCCATGAGTCGCACCCGATTTCGACATAGGCCGATTTGTGAAAAATAAAAGACAAAAGGAAATGCTGAGCTGAGATGAAGAGGAAAAGAAAAAGAAAAAGAAAAATGAAAAAGAAAAAGAAAAAGAAAGAAAGATCTAATGGAGAGCTGGACAAGTAGGAGATAAATAGTAGGAATCGAGGTATATTCTACAAACTGACTTAGTAGAAACATATGTATATGCTAGTACTTAGAATGAGCAGTTGGATCTGAACCAGTTGAACAAACAAAAGATCTAGAAAGCCGACGATTTATTCATGTGATTACTTGTCATATTGCAAACGCAGAAACATAATATGATGTTTGTGAAGCTTGAATCTACTTAATTTTCTAAAATTCGTACTAATCTTTATAAAAGATTGCATGACTGCATGAGATCATGATTTAAGTTTTGAAAAGAAAGGCATAAAAAGTGTAAAGAGATTTCAAAAAGAACCCTGATGCGCTTCTGTTGAATTTTGCAGGTTGGCCCATCAGGACAATGTGCAGCTTTAGCGGGGGCGAATGTCGGGATGAAATCCCGCAGGGAGTGTGCATTGAGTTTTTTTCAAAAGTTCATTGTTTTTGAGTTTTTGTGTGATGTTTTTGATCGAGAGAGTGGTATATTTTGTACATATTTTGGCCGAATTAATTGATTGTGTGATGCGAAAACAAGTTTGAGATATGTGTTAGACCCGTGTATATAAACGGCTGACATTTGACCCATGAAAACATAGGTTTGACCCTTTAAAACCCCCGAAAACCTGAACTTACCTCCCTGAAATTGCGGGTTTACCCCCTGAAAACCAGACTTGAACCCTTGGAAACCCTTGTATTTTAGGTCCGAACTGTAAATAAACCCATGAATTGGCAAGTTTGAGATAATTGTGAGCAAAACCCTAATTTTCCCGACTAAAAACCCTAGATCAGACCCTTGAAATTGACGGTTAACCTAGGTGAAACCCTTGAAAATAATTAATTTTGTATATATAGTGTGAAACCAAAAGTAAAAATAAAAAAGGACAAAATCAAAAATAGAATTAAGAGATGGGATTTTCCAAGAATAGTAAGTGAACATGCATGGTCGTCTGAAATTGGAAAGTTGGTTAAGGAGGTTGGAAGTTTCTAGAGGAAAGCCAAGGGTGGGGAGGCCTATAAATAGGTGCCTAAACTCATTTGTTCCTCCCCGTGGTCTTTCTTGTGGAACCTTCCTACAGAACGTCTTTCCAGGTTTTTGTGGATGCTGATTAAATGAAGTGAAGAGTTGAAGATTGAAGACCGAAGTAAAGAGCGCCCCATCCTGTGGATTGCCCTTGTGGATCGTCTCCTCTAGTTTCTGATTATCTGAAGTAAAGAGAAGGAAGGCCATTGCTGAGGGTACTTGAAATAAAGAGCGGACCGAAGACCTAAAGAAAAGCTTGGACCGCGAAGACCGAAGCGGAATCCCGTAGGCGATTTCTCGCACTGTAGCGAGGGATCTAGAATATACTAGCCGGTCCGCACTGTAGCGGCGGCTTTCATACTGTATCATCGCACCGCACTATAGCGGTTTTATTGTACCATCGGCCCGCACTGTAGCGGCCTGTTTGTATCATTCATTTTATTGGAGGCTTGAGTTTCATTTCCGTTGCATCGTTGGGCTTCATCTGCATTCCGTGTATCACTACGGTATCCGATCGTCTCTTTCCGACGCCCACGGTCCCACGCGTACGCAGGCACGTCTCGACACTTCCGAGGGGCAAGGGACCCTACAAGGATCGCGCACGCTCCAGAGAGCACAGGCGAGGCGCCCAACGCGCAGACGCTGCTCGTAGGACAGCGGGAACGGCGCACCAGAGAGGGGCCTGATCCAACCCCAGGCGCCGGCTTCCCGCCACGACCTCCTTCTTCCCGACAACGGCAAGAGCTTATATCTACAATACCATTACAGATCATCTACTACCGCACATTAGAGATTTGGAGAAAGCGGAAGACATATGGAGTGCATTGGAAGATCATTTCCAAAATACGACGAAAGCTAGGAAGGCTAGCTTATGGTCAGAGTTTACAACATTCAAGAAAAAGCAAAGTCAAAGCATTAGTGATTATGTCACTAAGATGAAAGACTTGGCAGATAGTATTGGATCTATTGATGAAGATATCGAAGATCACAGGTTGATAGCACAAGTGCTTGCAGGACTGAGAGGAGATGAAAGCTGGAAACCTTTCGTACTCTCAAATCAACTTTCTTTAAATCATTTTGTACCAGATTTAAATCAGTTGCTTGGACTAATGCTAACATTTGAGCAAGATTTGAAGATAGATGGAGATAAAGGAAATAGTTCGGCTATGTACACAAAGAATAAGAAGAAAGGTGATAAAGGTAAAGAAAAAGATGAAGAAGAGATGTCTACTCAAGAAAATTTTGTAAGAGGTAGAGGTAATGCCAGAAGTAAAAGTAGAGGTAAAGGAAGAGGTAATCACACTAACAACAAGAAGACTTGTTGGATCTATGGATTAAGCAATCATTTGGCTCATGATTGCTGGCATAATTCTGAAGGATCAAGTCAGAATCAGAAGAATAACAGTAGAAGCAGAAGTGGAAGATATCAAAGAGGAAGACAAAGCCAAAGAGGCGGATATGGTAGAGGTGGAGCAAGAAGTTGGGGACAAAATCAGTCTCACAACACTACCTACTACAACTATGTGAATGATACGCAGAATGACAGTCATACAACGTTGATGATGAACTCGATAAGTATGTCAGAGAATGAAGACCTCAAAGTATTCTATGTTGACTCTAGTTGTTCAAATCATTTGTCAGGAAATATAGAATTCTTATCAGAACATGAAGGAGGTATTTCAAATCATACAGTACAAATAGGTGATAACACAAAACATAATGTAAGGTCAATTGGAAAAGTAAAGTGTAAGAATGGAGCTGACCTACTAACAAATGTTTTGTATGTTCCAACAATCCCGAAGAATCTGATCAGTGTGGGACAGATAGTAGAAAAAGGTTTTCAAGTCAGGTTTACAAATGAAGGAGTATTTGTTGAAGATCCAGAGAATGGATACAATCAAATAATCCATGGTAAAAAGGAAGGTAGACTTTTTACTCTTAAAGTACAAGGGAATGTTGGTCAAGCCTTGATCACACATGGTGATGAGGTATTTACAGAGTTAGACCTCTGGCATAAGAGGTTAGGACATTTTAATGAAACAGGAATCAAAACTATGGTGGAGAAACAATCTGTGAGAGGATTACCAAATATGAAGAATCAACATATGATTCATAAGTGTGAAGCCTATCAGATGGGAAAAGCCCACAGGTTACCATTTCAGAAGAAAGGGTACAAACCCGATGATGTGTTAGAACTCATACATATAGATGTATGGGGACCGACAAAAGAAGGATCTATCCGTGGCTCAAGGTATTATGTTCTTTTTATTGATGATGCAACAAGATATATAACTCTTTATGTTTTGAAAGAGAAGTCAGAAGTATTTCAAGCTTTCACGCATTTTCATGCATATGCTGAAAGACTTACAGGACAGAAACTCAAAAGACCAAGGTCTGCTGGAGGAGGAGAATATTTTTCTCGAGAGTTCAATGATTATCTGTGGAATGCAGGTATCAAAAGAGAAATAACTTGCAGGTATACACCACAACAAAATGGAGTACCAGAAAAAAGAAACCGAACTCTAGTTGAGTTTCCAAGAGCAATGCTAAAGGAGAAGAATTGTCCAAATTATCTTTGGGTTGAGGCTGTAAATATAGCTACATATCTGGTAAATAGATTACCATGTACATCTTTAAATGGAATGACTCCTTATGAAGCTTGGTGGGGCAAGAAACCAACACTTCATCATTGTAAATTGTTTGGATCAGTTGCTTATGCTTATGTACCATCACAACTGAGACATAAGCTTGAACCAAAAGCTGAAAAATATGTGTTCATCGGATATGATGAAAAACAGATGGGTTATAGGTTATGGAGTCCTTTAACCAAACAGTTTACTATTTCAAGAGATGTGACATTTGATGAAGGAAAAAGCTGGTATACAGATAGAGAGCATAATGATGAAACAATTAAAGAAGAGATAAGAAGGAAAGAAAAAGGAAAATCACATATGCAGGTGAGTGAAGATGAAGATCATATGGAGGCAAGTACATCCAGCATCGGATCAGGTATGAGAAACGAAGATGGACCTAGATTTGATGAAGATGTGTATTCATATACACATGAAGAATATGAGCTAAGAAGGTCAAACAGAGTAAGGAAAAAAGGTAAGAAACAATGGGAAGAAGCAATGAAAGAGGAGTTCAATGCTCTTGAAGAGAACAAGACTTGGGATCTTGTTCCAAAACCAAATGGTAAGAAAGTGATTGGAAATAAGTGGGTTTACAAAGTTAAGAAACTTGCAAATGGAAGGATGGCAAGATACAAAGCTAGACTGGTGGTCAAAGGCTATGCTCAGACGCATGGTATAGATTATGATGAGACGTTTAGTCCGGTGGCAAAGATGTCAACCATAAGGACATTGATTGCTATAGCAGCATCAAAAGGATGGAAGCTAAGTCAGCTGGATATAAAGAATGCATTTTTAAATGGATATATATCAGATGAAGTCTACATGGAACAACCAGAAGGGTTTGTAAGTTCCAGTTACCCAGATCATGTTTGCAGATTAAGAAGAGCTCTTTATGGATTGAAGCAAGCTCCAAGAGCTTGGAATTACAAACTTGCAAAGTATCTCAATGACCTTGGATACCAAAGCTCAAAGGTTGATGCAAGTCTACTCATTAAGAGAACAGATGAAGGTATGATCTACATTTGTATTTATGTAGATGACATAATAATCATAGGAACCTCAGATGAAGGAATCAGGGAGGTAAAAAGATTACTTGAAAAAGAGTTCAAGATCAGTGATCTAGGAAAGTTATCATACTTTCTTGGAATGGAAGTTACATAAACATATCATGGCGTATATGTTTCGCAAGAAGGGTATCTCCTAAACTTACTGAAGAAGTTTAACATGGAGAATTGCAGAGAAGCTTCAACACCGCTTGAAGTAAATCATAAACTCAGCAAATATGGTGGTGCAGAGTTTAAAGATATGAGAAAGTATCAGTCGTTAGTGGGAAGCTTAATTTATGCTACACTAACAAGACCGGATCTCAATTATGCAATGGGAGTTCTCTCACAATTCATGCATTGTCCAAAGGATCAACATTGGGTTGCAGGACAAAGAGTTCTTAGATATATCAAAAGAACTATAAAAGAAGGATTATATTATCCTTTTACGTCAGATATAAAGCTGAGAGCATACAGTGACTCAGACTAGGCAAGAAGTCAAGATGACAGAAGGTCAACACATGGGTATATGATATACCTAGGAGATAAGCTTGTAAGCTGGTGTTCAAAGAAGCAACACACAGTGGCTTTATCGTCAATAGAAGCAGAATATAAAGGACTTGTGGAAGCAGCTAAAGAAGTGATATGGATGCAGACCTTGTTCAAAAGCACGGGTATTGATCAAGGTATACCTATCATACATGGAGATAATATGAGCTCATTGTATCTTGCAGCAAATCTGGTATTTCATGCAAGAACAAAACACATAGAGATTCAATATCATTTCCTGAGGGAAAAGGTAATGGAAAAAGAGATTGAAATAGTATACACATCTACAAAAGATCAGATAGGAGATATTCTGACAAAGAGCTTAGATGGAGTAAAGACAAACAGATTCAAAGAAATGGCAGCTATAAAAGAAAAGAAGAATATATGAAAGATTAGAGAATGCAAATTAGTGATTGAGGGGGAGCTATTGAAGAATCACTCACAAATTTGGCATACAGACAGACATAAAGATGAAGAAAGACAAAGAGAAGCAGAAACAAAACATTCAGAAAATCAAGCCTTGGTGAAGGGATAAATTCATGACTGTAATATAGTTCATAGAAACTTCCAGAAATACGAGTTTTGAATCTCGGAACAAAATGTATATATATGAGAGAGGAAGAAGAAGGGTGAAGAGAGAGCACATAGAACCGGAATAGAATAGCGCATATAGAAACTAAGGACAGTGAGATAGAAGACGCTAGAGATTGCGTATGTAGATGAATAATAGAACCTGAACTGTCGGGTATTCATCTAAGAGAGATGGTAAGGAATAACTACTCAGAGTAGGAGATCTTTCCATAGCTATGAGCAAAGTGAGGCCAAGCTATTTTTGTACACATCTTCTCTAATAGAAAACACATGTTCATGTGGAAGTTTGAGCGCATTCTTCATATGTGAAAAAATCTGAGTAATTTCATGTTACTGTGTAAGTTAGTTAACAGTTACAATTTTCTCAGTAAATGTTTTCTGGTACATCTACAAGTTAGATCTCGCAACATAGTGTAAAGTTCTTCATGAGAGATAGCTCATCTTGAAGCCAGTAGTATCAACTATAAGTTGATCAAAAGACTTCTGTGAAACGGGACAAGTACACACAGTACTGTGTCTGAAAGTAAAGACATCCAGAATTGGTGAAGTTTTTTCTTAAACTTCAGAAAGAGTTCATTTACTGAAGGAAGCTCAGGTATTACTTCCTTAGTTCATCAAGAATCATTTGAAGTAACTACAAACAGAATTGCAGTTGATTCCGGTAAGATTCCGGTAACATTACGGTGACATTCCGGTGAAGTTCCGGTGACATTTCAGTGAGTTTAAAACATAATTGTAAAGTTTTCAGTTTCAAGAGGTTTACTAAGCTACTGATGATTATAGAGGTGTTCTAATATCACTCTAGCTTAGTTCTTGTGGCGTGGTGAATTCCGCAGTTGAGCTTTAGCTAGCTAAGCTCACTTGCTGCGTCAAGTAGTACAAGAGCTCAACAGTTGATAATGGTTCGTTAGAGCTCAACTAGTGGCAATATTCCGTAGCTTAGTGTTAAGCTTTTGCCACGAAGTCAATAAAATAAACATACAATGTCTTAATCCACATAGCTTGTTGAGTTGCATTTTCGAATCCTCTAAACTCAACAACTGATGAGAGAGCTTTAGCCCATAATGAGCTCTTCTTAATCTAGAAACATACTCAAGAGGTTCTAAGTCTCCAAAACTAGGGTGTTGAGCCATATATACCTCCTCTAAGATCCATCCATTCAAGAAGGTATTCTTAAGGTCCATCTAGTATATCTTCCAATTCTTGGTAAGTGCAATACTCATGGGTACTTTGATTGTAGGCATCTTTGCTAAAAGAGAGAAGGTATCCTCACCATCAATGCCTTGAGTCTAAGCATATCCCTTTTCTATTAAATTATCCTCATAGATTTTTATGGCTCCATCTGAGTTCTTTTTTTACCTTGTAGCTCTATCTAGGTCCAATGACCTTCATGGTTAATGTCTAAGGCACGAAGTGCCAATGGTTGTTTTCGTGCAGTGCTTCAGTCACTTCCTATAGGACATGCTTCCACTCTAGACTCTTCTTGGCATCTACATATGATGAGGGTTCTTCATAGTTCACGTTTTGAGCCATGTATAAGAATGCCTAGTGACTAATGAGGTATCATATCGATACCTTTCTAGTTTGTTTGTTAGACATTATTCTATAGAGGCTTCTATATGTGTGTGTGGGACAAGGGCTAAGGTTAGTCAAGGTCCCTTGCTTATGGGATTTCCTAAGGTACCTATGGGGTAATGGGAATGAGAATGCATGATGGCCACATGTTTACTCTAGAGAATTTCACATCATTTCTATTTTGGGTGCAAGAGGATATAAAGGATGGGAGGTGAGCTACACACAAACTATTCAAGCCTTTTTCTTAGATTTTTCCTTTGAAGAGTCTCAATAAGTGAGTATTATGACTCAAAATTTTCAATCAAATCTATTGGAGAGGCCATGTTTTTGTGTGCGAGAGATTCTTGGGAGTTCTCCATGGCTTTTCAACCATAATCTTGTCGAGGAGCAAGAGGGGCCATTGATGCGGAGAGGGGAGAGATGCAGACAATTGACTTCAAAAAGGGAGGAACTAGGAACCTTAGAGGAGGTTTCAACCCCCCCCCCCATTGGATTCCAACCAGGCATGAATGATGCTGAACAAGGAGGAAAACATATCATGCATACATAGATTTCCTACCCACACAATGTCAACCATGTGAACATGTGAGATTTCACCATCTCTCTCTCCTCTTTGAGTTGACAAGAACAAGCATCTCCAAGGGCATATAAACCCATTTTGTCGCATTGAGATATTTGTCTATGGGATATTGAAATGTGCTCATGCCTAGATTTTGCCTAGCTTCATTGTTGGCAGTTCATTTGATGACAATCACATGCATCCATGCAGAGGTGGCATGTAAAGATGGGAATGCAGTGAGTCGTAGGGGGCCAAACATTTTGTTTTTCTCAAGTTTTGTGTTTAGCAGGTCCATTTTGTGAAAGCCGAGGAGTCCTTGAGCTTGAAGAGCCTAAGTAGAACAATCATACCAATTTTGCTTATTTTTGGACCTCATTTGGACCTCCAAATGACTCCACGAACCTAATTTTTAGCTATGCTAGACACGAAGCTCAAAACCGGCCAAAGCTAGTCTAGAAACTATAGAAAAAGCTAGAGAGCTCAATTTTTGAGGTTGGCTCATGAGAGATTAGAGCTTGCTTTGAGCTTGTAAGAGTGTTCTTGAGTAATAGAGCTTGTTCATGACCTTCCATTGCTTCTCTTGTGTCTCTACCATGTGTGTGTGTATGTGTGTGTGCATTCACATGCTTCTCACGATCACCTTCACTCACTTCAACCGTTCATGATCTTCATATCACTCCTATCTCTTCCATGTATTGACATTAAGGAGGTGGAGATTCTTGATGAGGTGCTTATCCTAGTCTAGAACAACACCAGATTTTGCACCAGTGCCGGGTATGAGTTTTAGGATGAACGCTTGATGGTAAGAGTATAGTGAGAATTGGTGTTGGAAGTTAATTGACCTCAGTTTTTGTGGTTGTTTTTGGATTGTTTTTAGTGTTTTTCACCTCCCCTAAACTCCCTTTTCACCCCACATCATCTTTTTGCATCCAAAAAAATAAAAAAATTCACCATATTCACCTATTCACTCCATTTTTCTAATTTGTGCATGCATGAGAGAGAGAGAGAGCTCTTGAGCAAAAGTGTATGTCTATGTTTTTGAGTTTCTATGTAGGAAAAGCACTCCAATACATCAGGACATTTGTGAAAGGGTAAGAATTTTCATTTTCTTTCATCTCTGTTGTAGGTCGATGGTTTGAGAACTTCATCTTTTTTTTAATACATCTTAGGCACGGTGTAGGGTGTCCTTGTGCACAAAGGAAACCACAAACACAATCCAAAAATTTTCATTTTAGTGAACCATCATGATTGGCTAATGCCATCACGATGAGGTATCACCATCACGATTGCCTCATGCCATTGTGACACAACTAGACCATCACGATGGGCTCATGCCATCATGACGGTTTGTGACCATCATGACGATCTAAGACCATTGCGACGACCTATATGGCAGTGCAATGATCACACCCACTTGACACGATCGTGATTGGCTCATGTCATCATGACACCTCATGACCATCATGTCCTTTGAACCATCGCAATGACCCATTTGACCAATTTGACCCTTTACCAGCATGATTGACCCTTGACCATCACAATTTCATTTGAAAAAGCCTCAAAGGATCAGGAAGCTTGGTGAGGCCATTAAGGATTTCCGTGTTGCATTTCTTGCTCACATACATAGAGCAAGGCATGAGAAGTCAAGGCTTAAAGCAAATGAGTTTGTTTTCTATGAGGAGGCCTTTGGACTCAAAACATTTTCTAATCTGATCTATCCGCTTCATAATTTGTAATATAGTATTTTTTGTGAGGATGTAAATAACATTTGTAGGACAGTCCCAAGAAAACATTAAGTTCTTTTAATAGTAGATATTCCCTATGGCTTTAGAATGAGGGGCTCTGTTAATGATGATGAGCCTTTTAAGCATCCAAAGATCATGAAGATGGTAAAGGATTTTGTGGAGTTTACACTCTCCCCTCTATGGAGGATTGTGAACTTCCACAATGGAGATCAATGTTTCTCTATGTCAAGGTCTCTTAAGTCTAGGTTTCATGCTATTGAGTGTCTAACTTGGTATGTATCTCTTGGCATTCTCTATTTCCTCTTAATAGAATAGCTCTAAGATTTGAGCATTGAACATGTTGGGTCAAGACAAACATACATTATATGCCTGGTCACCACTTTGTGAGTGCAAATGAGTGCTTGAAAGTTGGTTATGATGATGTAGTCAATAAAACGTGTGTAAGGGATCACTGTAATGAGAATGGGCTTCCAAGCATTCTCATGTTTTGTGCTATCACAAAGAAGCTAAGACATGTGCCTATGGCCAAGACACTCGTGAGCCCTTATCAAAAGCCACAAACTCATGCATTAGCTTGAGTTAGAAGGATCTAGAGCTATTTGGGAAAAAACTCTCTCTCCATGCAACGGTGGTTGAACATAGACCTCATCCTTCTCAACCTTCAGACTAATCCTCTGGGCAAAGTGGATTCCTTGTTTTAGAGGGCACATGAACCTATGCTTTTCTTATCTGAACATGTTTATTCATTCATACCAATGACCAAATAGTGTCCAATTTCAGATCTCTCTAAGTTAACACAAGACATTCCAATCAATGCTTCCCAACCATATAAGATATGGATTCAATACCATATACATATGCATGATGCCATGAATTCATCATCATTTATCGAATAAGGTATTCAAAGAAGGATATTACTAATATCAAATATGTCTATGTCATCCATATTGATTGAATCCCTCTCATCATCAACCGATTTTCTAAAGTAACTTCTCATCATCTTGTCCATTCAACCTACATAATAAATACACATGCATGTTTTGATTGAATTATGATCACATTATTTGAGTCCTCAATTGGGCCTTCCAAATGGATGATAGGGTAAGGCTCCAAATCTCCACCACAATACTTCATAGTTATTGCCTAAGATATTGAACAACGTCAACAAAATATCTCAACTATGCTTGATCTACATTAAGTTGTTCATGTATCATCACCCTTTCAATGAAACTTCCATATCATGGAGAAATATTATCTATGGGTATTTCCTTGCAAAATAGAAGGGAATTTTTCCTTTGAACTATGAGGAAACTCAATCAAACCATACTAAATGTTTATTAAGAGTCAACTACTCTTGCATCAACCACTACCAATGCAGATCAAAACAAGGTTGTAAGGTTTAATGCTTTTGATCATCAAATATGAAGAAATGTGTTATCCTCTTTACACTTCAATGAATTCATAAATATGTTATATATACAAAGATCCGTATCTTTTCTAAGAATCAACGCATTGAATGATTCTCATATTTTATCCTTGAAAGTATAATTCTTAGCAAAATCCACCACCAAAAACACTACTTCTCTAGTAAGTTTAGATATGAAATAACTTGAATTGATTGGCTTATAAAGGATATATCACATTTTCAAATTATTAAGATATTATAAGAAAAGATCAACCAAATCTTCAGAAAGCATGACCTTTGTTACTGCATTTTTTCTTTTAGGCACCTTTTCTTCACAAATTATCTCTACCTCTTGAGAAAACTTAACAAGGATACAAGTTTCATCAGTATTCATATCTTTTGGACACAAGTAGAATTTTGCAATTTCACATTCTAAACATAGGAGCATGATGCACCTATTCTAGTTGAAAAACGGCCTCATTCGCTTGAGGAAAAAAAATCCTCTAAAATATTACTCATTGTTTGGAATGTTGAGGTAGATGCACTCATTATATGACCTATTTGACATATGAGACATGAGCAACTACATAAAGTGTCCTTGAGGGAGGAGCTACGGTAAATGCATTTGGTTGATGATGTTCTTAAGAAATGTGATGTACACATGGTAAATAAAACAACATGTAAACTCATCCTTAAGACATATGAAAAAATGTGGCTTGAGAGACTCAAACATTGATAGATGACGTGATATGAGGATGGCATTGAAATGAATAGTTCCACAAACAATTGGCATATGAGCTAATATACGTTATTCTAAGAGGGAGTTAATAAAAATACCTAAGTAATAGTTCGTAGCTGATTACTTATACTCCATAGCTAATAGTACTTAGCTAGCTATAATAGTTGATAAGAGTTAGTTAATAGTTCATAAGTAACATGTGATAGTTCTTAGCTATGAGCTATTAGCTATATTAACTTATAAAACTTTGTTATCATGTCCAAAAGTAACATGTTATTATTCCCAACTAACACCTTATAGCAAACTATAATAGTTGATCTTTTGTAGCTTATAATTTTGAGCTGTTATTAATGAT
Organism: Ceratopteris richardii; assembly: GCA_020310875.1. Classification (NCBI taxonomy): domain Eukaryota; kingdom Viridiplantae; phylum Streptophyta; class Polypodiopsida; order Polypodiales; family Pteridaceae; genus Ceratopteris; species Ceratopteris richardii. Next base: position 88,571,405 of record CM035410.1, read on the forward strand.
AAGGATTAAAGAATAAAGTGCAATAGGGGATATGAATTGGTTAAGAAGCAGAAAAAGAACAAATTATAGTTTATAAATAATAAATCATAGTCCATAACCAATAGTATTTAGTTTATAGTACATAACTATTGACTTTCTGTTGTTATAGTTGATAGAAATGAATGAAAAAATGTTCTTACATGTAATGAATGAAATGTTACTACAAGTTCAAGAGTATATAAAATACATGAAGAAGGTGAACATGATGCTCTTTGTATTGAATTCATGTAAATTGTTTCTCGCAAAAACCCTTCTAATTATGTGATATCATGCTCTCATTTTTCTAGAAGATGATTGTTGATTCTTTGATGTCATCATCCAAGCTTATGTCTTCTAGTCATCTTTAAATAATTGATTCCATCATCCACTTGATTTGACCACATTATATACTATCATAGACACTTTTCCTCCTGATATCCATCAGCTTAGAATCCATACTAATATTGACTTGATGATGTGACGATGGCGCTCCAATGTTCAACATCATCATTATACTAATTATCTTTATCATAACCTCAATGAAAAACTTTATCATGCTTGATAGTGATTTAGTAGGCTCGATTGGGTATTCTTGTTCAACATTTTTTAGAAATGATTGATTTTTTGTGTTAGTGTATAATAACTAGCCATGACTGAAAGAAATGATGTATTTTGCATGGTGGCTATTGAGGATAAGTTGGATGATTCTAAATACCCAATTTGGGAATTCATGTTGTATCATGTATTAGTAGAAAAATGCTTGTGGAATATTGTGGCAGGGTGTTGAAATATGTTTTCTTGCACTTGCAAATACTATTGTAGTATTTGCAAGTTCCTAGTCCTATTGTAGTTCCTATTGGACCTATTGGAAAAATGTTTGTTGCAAGGGAAGAGATACACAAGCACATGCATTGACATATTTGTTTATCAAATGTGCCATTATCCCTCACATTTACTCATGCCAAACAACCAAAGTTGCTTGGGATACTCTTATCACACTATATGGTAAAATCAATGAGGCTTGTATTGCTTTCTTTTTAAAAAGAAAGTGAACAGTGAGCATATGAATGGAGGAGATTCAATGGACACTTTTCTCACAAAGAACAGGGATTTGAAAGAGTAGTTGTATTTTGTCCATGAAATCGTGCAAGATAGTCCAAGCATATGAATGGAGGAGATTTAGTGGACACTTTTCTCACAAAGAACAGGGATTTGAAAGAGTAGTTAATTTTTGTCCATGAAATCGTGCAATATAGTCCAAGCATATGAATGGAGGAGATGTAGTGGACACTTTTCTCACAAAGAGTAGTTAATTTTTGTCCATGAAATCGTGCAAGATAGTTCACTTGTGTAGACTCTTCTAAATGCTCTCTTGAATTCTTATTAGATATTTAATTTTTTATCTAATGATGGAAGTAAATCCAAATGCCTTAACTTTTGAGGATTTGTTCTATATTTTGCTAACGGAAGATCAATCTACACAATTAGGATTTGTTCTATATTTTTCTTTCATAGCTATCAAAAGGGCGAAGGTAAATGGAGCTCATCTATTAGTGTGAAGAAATCTCCTAATACGTCACAATCAAAGAAGGAAAATAGAGATGGCAAGAAAACAGAAAAGAGAAAAATATTTTTTCGAGTATTGTAAGGAAAATGAACATTGCTTTAAGAGTTTTCGTGAACTTGCTATAAAGGAGGCAAAGAAAAAAGAGGCTAGAATGGTTGTTGTAAGGCCTTTACACCTGAAATTGAGTCTACAAACCTTGTCAAGAATGACAAATGGATGTTTACTAGTCATTGCAGCTACGACCTATCTTCTTCTAAGCAATATATGTTTGTAGTGGACTTTGATGTTTGATATTTTGACAGTGGAACAACCCAATAGATTACCACAGACTGTATTTTCTTCAGTTCACTCAAGTCTAACCCTATTGGGAATATTGTAACATGTGGAAAGTTTTAAATTCTAGAGATGTACATGCTCAAGGAGCAAGAAGTTCCTTGCTGGGGGGATCACGAAGGCTGCGATCCATGAATCCTATGGGTGATTGGATATTCATAGTGGCAAGATGAGTATATGCATCATATAGAGGATTATAGAGGATGAGTTGACAATGGCTATAAATAGGCTAGGAGGTGAGTCCGAGGTATGTCATATTCCACTTCTCACAATTGGTGTTAGAGCATTTGAAGAAATCAAGAAAGGGCATGAACAAGATGGAGATGAAGATGAAAAGAAATAGAAAGATGTGTATTGTCGTTTACATTGGAAACTCTTCTCCTTTTCCCACCTACACATATAAGAAGATGAAAAAGAGGCAAGATGATATATGCCTCAGGATGTGTGAACACGTTGGCGGAGCCTTTTGTAGATGACGATGGAGCAAACAAGGGGTTTTCAATTGGCATCATTGCCTCATGCATGATAGGCATGACTCACGCGTGAAAGAGGCACACATGAGGTCGGGCAAGCTCATGAAACAAGTGGGCACCGCAACAGTGCAGCACCACGAGGGAGAGACTGTGAGATGGATATACATTCTGTTGTTTCGCTTTCAATTCTAACACAGCCTAACACACGCTTCAGTACCAACACAAGTTAGAAAAAGTAGAAACGTCTGTCCTTTTTCTCAATCGACAGCTTGCGCGCACAGAGTAGAAAAACAAACAGAGAGAAGAAGAAGAAGAGAAACACGATGAGAGAGAGAAAAAGTAGAGAGAGATGAAAAAAGAAGAGTACCGAGAGAGAAATAGAAGAAACGGAGAAAGAGAAAGAGCAAAGCTGAGAGAGAGAGCCTAGACAAAGAGAAAGAAGAAGAGACAGATACAGAGAGAATAGATAGCGTAGAGAGACTGATAGAGAGAGAGAGAGAGAGAGAATAGATAGAGTAGA